>JAKWBJ010000213.1:627500-1227500 GCA_023159175.1 Wohlfahrtia magnifica | reverse complement strand
CATTGTTATGAGATTTTACTTAAAGTATTACAACAATAAAAATCTTAATAATTACTAACTACTAAAATCATACAATTGAGGAAAATTTTTCTAGAAAACTTTTGAAAATGTTCACTAAATTGACTCTTTTAGTAAAAATAGACTCAGTGACTATTTAGCAAATTTCTTATTATGTCATATATAGATGTTCTGAACTTTTCATTAACCTTTGTGTGTGACAAAAAAAAAAAAAACAACTTTAACAGGGTGACAAGGTACCCGGGTACCACACAGAGAATATATCTACATATGAAATCCAAAAAGCCCTTAGTTACAAAAAATTCAAAATCGACTTTTTGATTGATTATGATGCATTCTTTCGAAATACATATTTCCACGAATTTTTGCACTTCTACAATTGAAAACAACGTTTTCATCAACAATATTCTTAGCTTAACCTAAATGGTTTATATCAAATTTTAAAAAGTGTTTTGCTTCTGTCAAATTTTTGAAATGTAATTTAGTAAACATATTATTAAACTATTTATATATACGAAAGCTGCATGTTAAAACGTGAAACATTTTTCGTTTAGCGTAACATAAATTCAAATTCGGAGATTTAGTAACTGTAGATCAGCGTTTGGCCAACTAATATTAATGCATTTTACAATTGAGGTAGTAGTTTGAGAGTCACTCTCACTCAGCCCACTCTGCACTGTATTTTTCCATTTGTTTTCTCTTTACCTCTCTCTGTTTAATTTTTGCTTATTTTTCGCCTATGCGTGTGAAAATAGAATAGAAGGCAGCTCCCTGCCTGAATCTGCTGTAGATATACACATATAGAATCTGATGAGAACTCATACGATTTTGATGACCTTGAAAGGCATGAAATTAACAATGAACTTTGTGACGAGGGTGGAAATCGTTGGAGACTTAAACCATATCCATTTTAGAAAAGGAAAAAAGTGACTGATGAATATAATAGACACTTGGAAAGTAAGTATCAAAATTCCTGTGAACGTCCACCAAGTAAAGTGTCTATACCATTTACTGAAAAAGAGATAGACGCTTTTTTTTGGAATATTAACTTTTTACGGAATACATACATAAACCAAACTCTGAACATCTATAAGAATTATGGAAACCAAGCCACTTACCACTATTTCGTGCAGAATGTCCCGTAATGGATTAAGACTACTTTTTACGCTTTATTCGCTTTGACAACAGACAAACTCGAGCAAAACGTGTTAAAATTGATAAATGTGCTGCCATTAGAGACGTTTCGACTATGTTTAATGAGAATTTATGAAAAAGTTCCAAGTCAGGCGAGGGCATTGCCGTCGATGAACAATTATTTGAGTATAGAGAACGTACTCGGTTCACACAATACATGGCATCGAAGCTAGAAAAGTATGCCATTAAAATTTCCGGGCGTGTGGTTCGCGAAATTCGGACCTTCTCAGCAGCCAAATTTAGACGGATAAGTCAGCTGATGGTGAATGCCAAAAAATAAAGGCGAAAAAGTTGTCTTAAACCTATTCAGTTTTACAAAAATTGTGGCAGAAATATAGCTACATGCATGCCCGGACGTTAAGTTCATGGAACCTTACACCGGTGGGAACAGTGAGAAAAAACAATTTTTGTCATCAAATATGCTACCTGATAAAGATAGGTTAGAATTAAATGTTTATTTATTTTTGTAAAACTATAAAGCTAATTAAAACACACTAATTGACATTTTTTCATATATTTGGTATAGTGGTACCCGGGTACCTTGTAACCTTCTTCCCAAGCTGAGACAGATTGGTCATCAATATAAAAAAGAATATAAACAAAAGTTAGGAGTTTTCAGAAAGTTCCAAGGGTCTAGGAATTCTTGTACAAAGAAAACCGCAATTAAAATACGAAAAGATACCCGGGTACACTTTCACACACATAAGGGTTAAGTGAGAGAGTCAGTTCCCTTGGGAATGATTCTATCATTACGTGGACAAAGTTGCTGTGCAGCAAATCTGTAGAATATCTGGGGTTTAGACCATATTTTATCTTCACATTTTTATTCTGTACAATCTGTAGTTCTCTTCTATAAGTTTTAAAAGTCTTGAAGAATCAAACCTTGCACGCATAAGTCATAATAGGCCGGATACACATATAAAATAAAAGAATTTTACACATATAAAAAAAAGACTTTTATTTTTACAATTAAGTTTAGAATTCCTGTTGAGCAAAGGATAAAGTACACGACCGCACCTTACTGCATTCTCACAAATAAATATATTCCAAGTGCTGTTTAAATGATAGCTTTTTATTTAAATAACTCCTATATATTTTACAGCATCCCTTACTGGGACCAGAACTTCTCTAGAATAAATGTCGGGTAGGAATACGTTTCAGCGATCTTTTATAAGGAAATGTTATCATTAGCCTTTATTTTCCACTTGTCAAAATATATGGGGGTTAGTGTTAAACTATCCTCTATTACTTTAATTATCGTGTTCGATACCTTACCGCAACATATAAAAGCACTACCATCCGCGTAGAAAGCCATTTCCTGATTCCTGGAAACGGTAGTATCCGATATACATATAAATTTAGTAAAGGGTTGGTGACTAGAATTGAATAGATACAACAAAAGTGCATTGATAAAAAAACTGTAACATTTTCTGCAGTATGCATACGAGTATGTTGGAAAATGAAAGGCATTAAGTTTAAAGATTAGACCGTCGTGCCGAATGGAATCGAAGACTTTTTCGATATCGAGAAAAATAACACCAGTACTCTTACGATCCTTCTTGTTACGCTGGAGGTATTTAACGACTCTTTTTAATTCATGTACAGTAGACTGCTCTTTGCGAAAGCCGAGCTGTTGCGAATTAATGGTATTATTCTGACTAGAAAAGTCAAATATTCTTTTGCTAATTATCTTCTGAAACACCTTGGCCAATAGACTTAGAATGCTGATGGGCCTATAGCTGGCCTTCTTGAAAATTAAAGGAAAATAACCTACCAATGAACATAAATTGAAAAGTTTGTTTAAGGTCTCAAAAAAGTAATCGACCATATTTTTTAGTATATTGCTATTCATGCCATCTAATCCCGGGTCAATTGGTTATATTTTTTTGTTACCATGATTTGAACAATTAACATTAGACAAATCATTTTCGATTTCTCTAATAAAATCAGGAGTCAGGATTCCATAAACTATCTTAGTCCGATCAGAAGAATGGGCCTGTTCGTAAAAGTATTACTGCTGCATCACGACGTCAAACTTTTACCACAGAAGATAAAATGATGCACTATTAATGGGTATAGTTTTGCGGCATTATTACCTATTATTTGCATAAACAAAGATGGGAAAGAAGGGAGTGGTAGCCTCGCTAAAGAAGGCATACTTGAGCACGCATAGAAGTCCGTTGTGATACCACATAACGCGTTGTCCCTGTTATATTCACCAGAGTCCTAATGATCAAACAGAGGCACCGCACAGAAGCGCTATTAACCTGATGGCAAGAATCGATAGCTCTGATAAGCCATCGAGAAAGGGAGAGCCTAGTGTGAGAAGTCTCCGCCGTGCGAGAGACGAACACCTGCAGTTAAAGTGGACCACAGTCTCCTCCTCCTCAGCCAATCCACAGCATAGACAAAAAACATTTGCAGGTAAGCGCAGGCTTTGTGCGTGCCTACCCATGACGCAATGGTCCATGAGGATAGATACAATGGAGAAGATGCTCCGACAGTTCACTTTCAATAGTAGATTGGTACGCTTCATATCCAACCTGGGCCAAGTGAGTCTGGCAATAAAGCTGGATATATATATCTGGATATATATATCTCCACTCTGCAGCATGAAAAAAAGCCATCACTTCGGCTTGAAACACACTGCAGTAGTCCGGAAGGCGAAGAAAAACATCAAGGTTGAGTCTCTCGGAAAAAAATTAAACTGCCCACCCTGTTCTCTAGTCTGGAAGTGTCCGTATAGACGTCCATTAACTCGATTGGGATAACAGAGTCAGACCCAATTTTCCCTACTAGGAATCCAAGCATTACAAGCACTCCAGACAAAAGATTTAGTTCAATAACCGCAGAATAAATCCAGCGAATAACGTTAGGACTGAACCGCCTTGAGAGCTCTCTTAGCCAAGTTGGCTTTCCAACTTAACTTGGGATTAAGAATAAGGCCCGAATATTTAGCAGTAGAATTCAAGCTAAGCCTGGTACTGGTCCTTGTTTTACAGTATTTGTGGGTACTGCAATGGCGATATCATCCGTGTAAGCGACGGCCCTATTCCCAGAAGAGTCAAGCCTAGTAAAGAGCGTGTTAACCGTAAGACTGGTCTCCCCCTATGGGGTACTCCTGCTGACCGTTCTCTGACGCTGTACATCCTCGAAGGCGAAGTAAAAAGCCGAGATCTAAGAAGGAGCGCGATTAACACAACCAAGACATGATCGACGCAGAGGTCATGTAGAGCATTAACTATTGAATTAGTGCAAACATTATTGAAAGCAACTTCAATATCAAGGAAGACAGCAAGGGTATACTCTCGCACGTGTAAGGATCTCTCCACCTGTGAGATCAGCGAGTGAAGTGCTGTCACTACTGATCGACCCCTCGCATAAACAAATTTTGGAGTAAATTTGTGAAGCTAAACAGTTTTGATGCGCTAAATGTCATGATGCAGTGCCGAAATCCATTTACGAACAGGGCCAATATTTCTCTTCAAAATATAGGATGTTGTTCTTATACTAATTAATTTCCACTGTTCTTTTTATACTTAGACCCCAAATATCAGGATTTAGTTTTGCTGTTGAATATCAAGTTTGCCTCAATTAGTAATATTGAAAATTGCCATCTACTCAGAACAGGTTACCTGGCTATCATTAGGAGTTTTCTTTTCATTCGCAATTCATCATTAAAAATTCACTTTCATCTACGAGGCAGTTGTCACTTAAATAGGTATAAAAAAGTACCATAAATTTTTACAAGGCACTATAAATGTAGTTTTTCTGGTTACTCCTATCATATCCACAAAAATAAGCCGACCATGTTATGTTAGTGACAGCTTTTCAGGTATATTTATTTATTTAATTATTTATTTCATAATAAAGTCTACAAACTAATTCATTACAGATTTTAGTAAAATACATATTGTAATACATATTGTTACGTTTTAACCTTTTTAAAACGTTTGAGTTCGTTTATTTTGCGTTAAAATAAAATAAAACACTACTTTTTTATTGTTGTTTTAGAATTTGTCTTTTTTTTTATTAATTTCACTGTAACTTTTCTGCACCTTGTCTTAATGCAGCAAATTTGCTTTTACAACACTTTTTATTCGCGCCTAAACAGACTTTACTTATTGACAGCCAAATGATCACTGAACTGAACAACCGCAATTCGCCACCTTTTATAGCATTTCATTATCAATTTCGAATGTTCTTGTAGTTGCTACAAATTTCGATTTATGTACGGTAATTTCAAATGTAAAACCAAAATATCATAAAAAGAATCGATCCGTTACGCATGCAGGCGGCAGTACTCTTAAATTAGTAAGGTAATTATGACAACGATGGTAAGCCACGACACAAACCAATAAAGTAACACAATAAATCCCTGATGTGGTGGATTTTGAATTCAAATCCGTTTTCAGCTCTTTTCCATCGGACTCAAATTTTTTTTATTGTCGTGGCAAATTTTTCCCCAAAATATGGTAGTTATGTTGACTGATTTTAATGCAATTACCACCAAATGTTTATGAACAAAATTTCCTATAAATCTACTCATTCTGAAACATTTTTTATGACTTTTTGAAAAAAAAATTGCTCTAATTTTGCTCGAAAAATTTTTTTTCGCGCAACTAACTAACATAACTACCATATTTTGAGCGAAAACTTTGCCACGACCATAAAAAAAATTTGAGTCCGATGAAAAGGAGCTGAAAACGGACTTGAATTCAACGCATCATAATCATTATATTACATACAGTTTTATTAGTTGTTAATTGCTGCGATAAAACCTCATGTGTTTACATTTATCTGTATTGAGTTCCATTAGATTAACAGTACACCAAGTGTGAAAGTTATCTATATCATAATGCAGGTATACATGATCAGAGTTATTGTCGTCTGTATAAAAAATTTTTACATCATCGGCAAACATTAAAATATTACAGTATTTCAAAGCTTTTGGTAGATCATTTATAAATAATTAGAAGAGAAATGGATCAAGATGACCTCCTTGTGGCTCACCGGAAGATACATTTATGGTTTTAGATATGTATATAGTTTTTAAGTAGTACATTTTGACATCGTTAAATTAGACAAGAATTAATCCAATTCAAGCTATTTGGAGAAAAGCCCAACATATATAACTTTAAAATGAGGAGATTATGGTTGACTTTGTCAAAAGCTTTGCTAAAATTAGTATAAAAAGCATCTGTTTGTTGATTATTTACAAATCCATTGATTATAATGGTGGTAAGTTTGATAAACTATGATTTAAGAATTTTGTAATACACTTCTCAAGAATCATTGGAATAGAATTAAGCTTGGCAATACCCTTATAGTTTTTGATATTTGACTTACATCCTGATTTTAATAAAGTATATGACGCTTTCCAATGATTAGGAACGTAACCATTTCTTATGGATAAGTTGAAAAAACCGATAAGTGTTTGGATAATCTAGATGAGCTTAGGCAAATGTTTGTCTTGATAAAATATAAGAATCTATGAAGGTTTATCTTAGCACATTTATTCTTTCTAAACGGCTGTTTCGTAGGTGCTCATTTAGCTCATTAGGAGGCTTCTTCCAAAAATGGTTTACATAAATGGTAGATGGTTACGTTAAAAATCTTATCGACTAAATAAACTAAACAAAATATTCAAATCCAGAACTTCTCAGACTCAAAACGCAGTAAATTAATTGAAAAGTAATTTTAAAATTTCTAAAGTTTTTTGCATGGCACTTACAATTGTGTTCATGTAATTATTGTTCAAGTTCATTTAATGCTTATTCTCTTAATCGGATAATGTTGTTTTTAATATACTATATAAAGTCCATTACCAAAATACATGCATAAAAAGTCAAAATTTTTTTTTTACTTTTAAGTTTTCTTTAATAAACCTTAACTTAATAATGAGATAAATAATTAAATATAAAGTTATCTTATATCTATGCACTTTATCTAAAAAAAAAGAAAGTATATATAAAATTATACTAATGTATTTGGTCATATCATAACCTCTGTTGCATTTATGTATGTATAACAAATATTTTTGAAAAATTTACAATAATAAGTACATTAAGGCTGGATTGACCCGGAGTGATGACCACCAAGTACAGGTTGTGCTTAAAACAATCAAAAACAATATACAAATGTCCAATAGAGGGCATTAAAAGCGAGAAACATAACGGGAAATAAAAATCGCGAACGGCGATCAATCCACATGGCTATTTCCTGTGGTGTCATGGAGGTGAAATTTGTATTTTCACCATTTTTATTGTTATCGTTCTTATCACTATCCATGTTTATGACATGATCGGCAATATTTTGGTTACTTGAAATCGATGTAGTATCCGTACACTGAGTTGTTATTATAGGTAAGTTCTGAAAATATTTGTTCATTTAAAATCTGTTTTTTTTTTTTAATAAATTAGGAAATAATTTGAAACAAAAATATTTAGAACCATTAATAATTACATACACATACAAAATAAATTGAAGTGCAGAATATAATTGAAAACTTTTTAAGCTTTACATACATACATACATACATACATACATAAGCAGATCCTTGACAAATATGCATATGTAAATACGTACAAACAAACATATAAAGATAGAATATCAAATGTATGCAAGATACCACGCAATATAATATCATTATTATCATACTTACATGAACAGTTAGGTAATTGTTAAAGCCCTTATTAATATTGCCGTTAATAACGCTCTCGGTACTGGAAACAATATTATCTAAGCTGGAGCATGATCTTGTACGAGATTGGTTGTTTAAGCCCATTTCCCGACGCGATGGCCTCGGAGTTAATGTTGATTTTAAAATATATTTGCTGTTAACTTTTTTAAGCTCAATATTCTCTTTTCGTCGCCAAATGGTATTAACGAAGGCAAACTCCACTAGACTGCCAAATATGAAGAATGTACAGCCTAGAAACCACACTTCGGATACTTTAATATAACTAACCTTTGGCAATGTTTTGCTTTGCGATGACGATAGTGTTATAAATGATAACATGGTACTGGTACCTACAATAAAGCCATATATTTGAGTATCTTGCCAAAGTTATTAGAAAAGTTAAAAATCTACCCAACATAATTCGGGGAGGTGATGCATCAGCCTGCAACCAAAATGACACCCAAGAGATAGCAACAATCATCATAGATGGTAAAAAATAATCCATAAGGTAAAATCCAATTTCTCGATTAAGATTTACAGTAAAACTAAGTGAACTGTAATTGCCAACTGTAGGAAAAGGTTATTAAAACAAATGAACTGACAATTCAAAAAAAAAAAAAAATACAAAATGAAAACATACGAAATGCACCGTGACGGAAATGAACCTCATTTGAATTTACAACAGTTTCATTAAACCAGTAGTGCTGCATATTATACTCTGTAAGTCTCATATCCGGATCAAAAGATATGGGTGTGTTTTCTTCCCATTTAAGAACCAATTCCGTTGTATTATACATCCCTTTTAAATACAAAACGAATAACATTGTTGACTTGCACTCACACTATTATTTACTTTATCGAATTAAGAATTACTTACAACTTTCAAGTATAGTTGAACAGTATTGTTCATCAAAAGGAAACTTTTTAAAGTTCATCCAACAATACAGAGTTGCTTGCAAGCGGGTCGAAAGAATAACTCGACCTTCAGGCGATATCGATGTCAGAACATCTTTTTCATCTGTCCCCAATATACTCGATTCTCGTTCGTTGGCAAAGAAAATGTGAGGCAGCCAAAGGCGTTCACTTAAATGTTTTTGCCCCAAAATATGTTCTTTACGATTTGGTGCATAATGACTGTACGCTAAACGCTTATCTAGAAAACTTAGCTGCAAAAGGGCATGCATTTTAAATTGCAATAAATCGGAATTTAAATTCTGCATGTAGTAAATGTATATTCGAGCATAAACTGTTATCGGAAGCCGTTCACCATTTGTGCCATATTCTACATAGGAGTTAAATAAAAACAAACCACAACAACAAAATTACTATACAATTTAAAAAAACAAAAGCCAATAAAATGAAAACTTACCAATCGGTCTTTCCAAGCGATCATATCGACATACATGTGTCAGTCTTTGAATTAATTGTGACTGTTGCAGAGTAGTGGCATTTGTTAAGGGAGGACATTCATCATCGTCTATATTTGCAAACGTTCTGTAAAATGTTGTATGAGTTATTATTTAATAAAGTTAAAAAAAAAGTTTTCTAAAAATAGCCTTTGAACGATAATCGGTCTCTTGACCAGAGTCATTCCAGATTCAATGAACATTTGAATAGAATGGGAGTAGTGTAGATCCTGTGAGGATGCACTTATGCAAGTAGGGAATAGCATGCTACCACTATTGATACTAACCGATATCCTAAAGTTCGTCAGCGTACCGAAGCTGTGGGGGATATTATATGGAAACCCTATTCTAGTCGGAGCAGTACAAAAGACCAAAAGGTCGCAGTTGATAATAAATAAAAATAATCCTTTCGAAATAAAAAGCAGGCAATAGTTCATTGAAAAAAAATATATTTTTTATAGTTTTATTTGCTATTAAGGTCGCTTTGAAATTAAACAATATGTACTTATGTAAATAAATAATTAAGCAACAGCCGATGATTATTTTTATGGTGGACGGATAATAGTTAACAAATATTGGCTAACATGTACTACATATAATAAAAAAAGTCTGTTTTAAAGCTATTATAATTATTATTATTATTATTATCATTATATTTATTTTTTAATTTTCAAAACAGTTTTAAACTATAGCTAAATTAGAATAAAGGGAACACAATAGTTGTATGTATATGCCAGAGCAAAATGTGAAGAACTATTATTTTTCGATGCCCTTTTTAAACTTAAACTCAATACTACGTCAATGACTGTGTCTAAGAGTGTCGAAAATTGAGACAGTGGGACATTGAACAAATTCCAAGTATCAAGATAAAGAGTTTCACTACATTTGTTGATCAAACAGACAGTGACAAGCTGTGAGTTATAGTTGTTTTATATATTCAATTTTGTTAGCCACTGTAGTCTAATAATTAATTGAACAACTGGTTCAGTTTTCACTATGTTGTAGTACAATATTTTAATATATTTAAACTAATATTTATTGTTATTTGTTCTCATGTGTTTGTATGGATGTACATATGTACATGCATATGTATGTATGAATGAGTATTTGTAAATATTATTTTTCTATTTCTATTTTCGCTATTGTTTCTGCATTTACGTACCAACAGGAATTTTAATATACAGGGTTTAAAAATTAAAATATTATCTGTGCTTGTCTCTTACACAAAAAAAAAATCTAACTTTGCACGTCAACAAATGTTTTTGGCTAAAATGAAAAGTCTCATTAAGAGCATTATTATTATTTGAAAAACTAACAATTTATTTAGTAAATTATGTGTCTGATCTTAAAGTTAATTACAAAAATAAATGAGAAACTCAGGGATAATTGTATTTAATTTAATTAAAAGTATAAATTTGATATTAAAAGTTATCTATCTTCACTATCTTATTATTTTGGTTGTGTCTTTTATTAACACAGGCAATAAGTTTTCAATGATCGCATTCGCTGGAAGTATATTTCTCTGATTTTCATTTTACAGCTTTTAATCTTTTAAAGTTATAATGAATGGGAAAATAAATTTAATTTTCGTAACTTTCTCTGTCTTTAGATAACATTTTTAAGTTCAGTGATATTAAAGCCTAAACCTAAAATGTTTAATTTTCTACGTGGACATAATAAGAAATCAAAGCGGTTGGAAAGTTAGTTACACAAATTATTAATTAACAAATTATTTTTTAAGTTTAACTTTTTGGTTGCAAATCAACAATTATTTATTTATTGAGTTTTTTATTTTTTATTTTGAGTTATATTTATATAGCAAAAATTAAAGCAAAAATTTTTATTAGTTTCATTAAAACCAATTAAAAAAAATAATTTTTATTTCGTTAAAAAAGAAACCTTTACTGGCAGTTATATAGTAAATTGGACTAATTCTGTGGTTTGGGAACTAAAAGAGCCAATGTCATTATTTTGCTGTTTTGAGTTAATCGTTGCATTACTTTCTTTTATTTTGCTGCAAAAACCAAAAAAGCCTAACTTAGTTCAATTGACATTTTTTCAAAAGTTATATTTTGACATTTGGCCTTTAAGTTATAGTGTTTTCTTTTGTGATTTTTTAGTTGAAATTTGAAAAATATTCTCATTTTTATCATTGAAATTGTGTGCCTAACCCTGTACAAGTTTTCTTATTTATTTTTGTATTTTTAAGATATGAAATGGTGCGCATCAACGTAGTGTATTTTTTCACCTGACGTTTTTCTTCTAGAATTGTATAAAATTAACGACGTTTTGAGGCTTAAACAGTTCATAGCCAATATAGATTTAAAAATTCAAAAAAAAAAAAAAAATTATAATGAGCATTTTGCAATAACCAGATAACTTTCTTTCAAGATGATAAATATCAACAGAAAAATTCATTGAACCGTCATCTCGCCAACAAGCTTTTTTATTCTCATAGAACATTTTCGATAAGAAAGTATCTTAGTCACCAAAGTACATACAATATAATACAATTACATACTACACATATGTACATACACATGTATGTATGTATGTATTTCTATTATTTAAAGCATCTGTAGCTTTTTAAGAACATTTTTTGGTAACAAATTATATTCTCCTTTTTGTTTTCCTTTACGTCAATTGTCGAAGTTCTGTAGAAACTCAAGAGTTTACAAAATGGCCTATATCGAATGATTGATATCAAATCCGATCTACCGATGAATGCTCCTTACTTACACTGTATTCATTAGTGTGGCAATCAGTATTAAAATTATTAAGACATTTTTTGTAAACAAATTTAAAAAATATATTTTTGTCATAGCGTTACGTTTATGTTTAGTTTCTTTATTATAATTGTTTTATATCTGCTATATAAATTTTAGTTTCTTTTTATTGAAACATTAATTTTAAGTTTATTTATTTTTTCTTCCAGTATTTAATTTTTAATTTTAATTTAATTTTTTTTCCGTTTCTATTTTTTTTTTTTTTTGTATTTCCGAATATTTTTATTATGAATATTATTTTTTGAAGTAATCGCGGTTATTGTTGGCCACAGCAATACTTTTTTAAAACTAAAAGTTCTTTTGCCGCATTATATCATTTTTATTGTTTTAAGATACTGATAACATTCGTTGTATGTACAAACGCCTTTAATAGAAGTAAAAAAAAAAAAACAAAAAATAAACATCAACACAGTGCGATACAGTTTTTTGATGCTTTCCGTATTGGTGTAGCTGTTACTTTTTTTCTGTCAGCCTACCTATCTGCCTGTTTATTTACTGCTGATTTTCATTGTCGTGGTGACAAGTAGCGTGCTTTTCTTATTATACATACTGACTTTGCATTTTCGAATGGTGATCGTTATATTCGAAACCCCCTTAGAGAAAGGCAATGCAGAAGGGCCCTAACGCATCGGTTTTTTTTGCCAAATACGATGTGAGCAATTCAGAAAGAGTAAGATATAGAGACTACAAATGAATCAAAAATTAATTAATTTAAAGTACAACAATGTAACTTAGCGAAAAAGAAAAAAAATTTTTTGTATATCCTTTTCTAATTGTAATAAAGGTATATGTATACACGTGTATATATTAGTAAAGATTATTTGGTATGTGTACTGTGAGCGTCAAAAGAAACTGTACAACCATATTCTCTAGAATTAAGTCTTTATTTCAGCCTTTTAAAATACGGTGAATTTAAACATTTAATATCTTTTAATATCATAAAATAGCATTTAAAAGCATCTCTAAACTTGAACAATTAAAAGCAATGTACACAGATTTCCCAAGATTACTTAAGTAAAGTATATACCATTTAAAGGGTCTATTCTTCTTCTTTCCATATCTTCTAATCATCGGTTAATATATAGCTAAGTTATTAGCTTATAAGTGCTTGAATGTACAAATAAATAAATTTTGGAGGAATTTTGTAAATTTTAAAGGCAGATTCTTGTTGTACTTTGCAGCATCTTTAAAAAATGGTATCACTTCCCAGGTCTTTTTATTTCATTCTTTTTTTCATAGATTTTTGTCATGTACAGTTTTTTTTGACGCGTATAAAAGTATTGTATTTTCGTTTTTGTTGTATGGCTGTAAGAATTTTGTAGTTGTTTTCTATGGATTTTGTAAAGCCTTAAATACACTTAAAAAAATATATATACAATGTTTAAATTCAGTTGTTTAATAATTAATTAATACTTTTTTATGTACCTACATACATACATACATCTATGCATACGTGCATACATACATATTTAAATGTTTTTGACGTTTTGTGATTTTATTGTCACGTAATAATTCATTTATCCATATTGGCTGAGCGAAAATAATCGGCAATCGCAATTGTTGCTATTAATTGTATTATTTTATTGAAGCATTTTTGTTGTTGTCCATTGACACTTTTATACCTGTTAATAACTACTTGTGTTTGTTGTTCTTGGGATTGATTGTTCGACTAGTGTTCGACCAAAATATATATAAACACAGATATTGTTATGTAGTTTATTAACCCACTGCCTTAATATGTGATAATATTTTGCTTTTAAACTTAAATTAAAGCGTGTAGGTTAATGACCTAAAATATACTGCCTTCAAGTCTCAAATATCTATTGCACATACATATGTACTTTGATTTCTGGACTCATGCCCATATTATGGATAAGTCTAGTACCCCAAGATATTTCTGTTCGCTAGTTTTCCTTTTTATGCATCGACATTCTTGATTATAAAAAAGTGGCAGATATGAACGATCATAACAATTTATTCTTTTTTTACAATTCAAAAATAAACAAAAATAAAATACTATAGAGTACGTGTATAATACATATATTCATATGTATGTACATATACATACATCAAACTCAAAATTGATCAAAATCGCCTTTTTTCATAAATCAATTTACAGATCAAATCTCTATCGACCACGAAATTTTCGTTTACATCACTATCTCCCTTACATGAGGAAATATTGTTACGTTTGTTTTTATGTTACTTGTGTCGCTTGTATATTATCAACTAAAGGGTACTATTTTTACTTGTGACAATAAAATTATGAGTAATTCAGTAGATTTTTTTTACATAAATAGTATTATTTCGAGATGTGACACTATTAATGAAAAAAGTGTTAAGTGAATCAAAATATATTTCCAGTTAACGAGGCACAATTTGATATAATACCGACTCGTAACTCAAAATTCCATCTTATTTGCAAAATTATTGTACAAAATAAAAATAAAAAAATAATAAATAAATAAAAAATTAAGTAAACTGTTTTATAAGACGGTGTACTTCAATATGGAACTCAATTTATTTATATAATTACAACCTTACTATTAAAAACAGTTTTTTGTCTCTCCTAAGCATTTACAAATTTTGAGTTGTGACTGTTTTTGATTTAGTGTGTGATATATGTACCATATGTATGTTAACTATGTATATTATTTATTTTAATGTCGAAAGTTATAAATATTCTTAACTTTATAAATTTTAGAAATAAAATTTTAATATATATTAAGTAAAACAAATATGTACATGCAAATAGTTTAAATAAAATTATTTTTTTTTCTTAAAATTTTTTTTCAAATTCCAGCGAAATCAATAGCTGTTAAATCATAAATTTGTACATACTATACATACATATGTACTTATGTATGTATATAAACAGTTACTTAAAGTATAAAATTTATTCGTTAAAAAATCATTCTTTAATCATTCATTGACGTGTTTTGTCTTGTAGTTTCATTTCTATAGCCTTTTCTTGAATAAATCTCAATAAAAGGTTATTTATTTCTCTTATTTAGATTATTTCATGTAAATGTTGCCCAAAAGATCTAAGTTTGGCAAACTTTTTCCAGTATTTCGGTCGGTATATCACCAATGGCAACTGTAATGTTGTGGCTGGCTTGTCCTTGTTCATGAGAGACTTCGTGTATACCCAGGAAAAATAGTCGAGTGTGGTCAAATAGAATAATCATGGCGGCCAATGGACTACTACAAAATGTCAGATTAATTGCTTACCAAACTCACCACTCAATACGTTCATGGTATTGCGTGCCATGTGGCACCGTCTGGTTGAAACCACACAAGTACAATTCTTTCGTATTGGCAAAAACACGGTTATCAATGCACGTTAACTTTACACGTTAACTAACAGATCATCTTTCGGGTTGCATTGGCAGCTCTTGAACTACCTCTAACTGCTGTTTAAACCAAATTCCACAATTCTGTGTGTTGACGTACCCATTGAGTCAAAAATTAGCTTCGTCACTGAAGATAATTTTTCTAATTTGAACATTTCTTACGTAGCACGAATTTTGAATTAATGCCTTAGTGAATCATCGTGACAAATGTCAAAAATAGTAAATCATCGATGATTGAGGATGAACTTTCTTTGACTTGTGCAAATTTGCCTAACAGACAATATCGTCAAAAATCATTAGTGCTTTATTCGTTAACGGGGAGGTTATGCCGACAAAATATTACATCGTTCAGCATTTAGTCGACTCGTAACAGAAAATGTCACTAAACTTATGTGTTTTTTAGTATGGCGTATGGCGTTTTTAGTATGTAACTCTGTTTGTGTCATTGTCACGAGGATTCAACTATGATATTTTTCATTTACGATAATTTCATATAAATTTTCACTTGATACTGATTTTGTGGTGATGATTCATCCATGAAAATATCATAGTGACAATAAGGCTCAAATACGCCACCGGGTTACTGAACATTTTTGGCATTGCCACATATCAAGAATCTTTTTTTTTACACTGAAAACCAAATATCAAAAAAATCATCCGTTACTTTAGATGCAATTAAAATAAAAACAGTTTTGTTATTATTATTCGTTATTTATATTCGATTGTCTAATACTAATAATTTTAGTTTCCCCTATCAACCTGTTATTGAATAAGAACATTCTAAGTAGAAATTCGGTTGAATCTACTTAATTGAAGTGATTGATTGGCCCAAACACTACTCTGCGTTAATCAGTTAAAACAACAGTTTTTATAAATAAAAATGTGTTGGTCATAAAAATTTAATTTTTGCCAGAAAAATAGTATGCTTTGTAGTTTGTAACTCCCATTAGCATTATTATTTATAAGATAACGATATTGTTGTGCTATACTCATTACATAAATAAATAAATAAAAAATAAAAATAATTATGTGTTACTTTTTATGTATAAAATGGGCTTACCCATCCGGCGTTGCATAGGAATCTAAATATGTATATATGTGTACATATTATAAACGCGAGGTAAATCCTTCGGGTTTAATGCCAGCTACTCGTATTTATATTTATAAAGAAAATGCTTATACGATCTTGGTACTCTTCCGCTGATGTATTTATTAAGATGTACGATAATAAATATTATTTTTATGGAAGCTGCCACGCCCACTTTTCCTGTGGAGTTAATTATTATCTTTTAACTTAATGTGAAAAGTTTGAAGACTCCTCATTTTATAATTTCCAAGATATATATACTTTAATAACTACTTCATTCGTAGGGATGGACCATGAATTAAAATTCTGATTTTACCCTTTATTAGCACTTCATGGTGCAGTATTTGAAAATGTATTATTGTACAGCATGTTTTAGTGGATGATGAATGTTAGCAAACAAAAAAATGTTCTTTAAAATGAAAAAACAAAAAAAAAATGGCACTTTAAAATAATAGTTACCAACTTTACCCGTTTCCCTCGATTATAACCTTTCCCAGGTACAACTTTTGTTCGCTGGATTTATCTCTGTTTCATATTTAAATTTTTTACAAATCTCTGGTGATTAAATTGTGAACAAATTATTGTTACACAAATTCAACTTACAACGTCTGTTTAGAATCAATTCTTCTCTTTACAATAAAATTCTGAGAGAATATCGAACAATTTTTTGTACATTCTTCTCAGTTGGAGTCCAACATTTGCACTTCAAATAATTTCAAAAATTTTAATGCATATTTCAAAATCTGAAACTGAATTATTTGTAATAGAAAATATTGCATTACAGTTGTAATTCGATTTTGTTGGAAAGAAATACTGAATATTTTTCTAAAATACTATCGATTAACATAATTTTACAACTATTGTATTTTTAAAATATATTTACTTTCGGTTATGGTATAAGATAACATTTGTATCCTTTTAGCCACATGCCAAAGGAATTCGTTATAAAGCAATATGGTGGGCATGAGTTTCATCACTATTTTATCAAGAATTTTTGGAAACGCTATAGCAAACATATAGGTAAACATTATCCAATTAGAATTCGTTTTGTCTGTAATTCCTCTTTGAGTATAGTTCGTATTTCCACCTTTAACTGATTTCGTTTATGGACATTGTGAAAAAAAATGAAAATTATTTACGCTGTTTTTTATATGTATATATTACAGTTTTTTTTTTAATTATAATTTTGGTAGCTATTCTTGTTCAAAATTATTTATGAAACAATCGAGTATAATGTATTGTATTGGTTTGTTTGTATTTGTTTTTCAATGACGTTCAAAATTTATCTTCTTGTTGTTTTATTTACTTAAGAGTCTATTCAGACTTATTATTTGTACGTAAATCTTTACTGATAATTTTCCATAAAAGGCGGCGTTACTTTGAATGTTAATTTTTAGATGTTTATTTAATCTGAAGATCTTATTATATGTACTTATTATATGTAAAGAAACTTGTGAAGATTCTATATTTAGACATTGTCACAATATTCACTGCTCAAAATTATTCATAGAAAATGCATGGAACGGTGAATTATCATACGAGTATATGTATATGCAGCCGAGTACAGTTAAAAAGTGTTTTTTTTTTAACGATATTAAAAAGTATTAAAACAATTAAGGATGGTAATCAAAAATTTTAATCTTTCTAGCAAAAAATTTGGATGCCTAATTATAAATTCAACCAATCTAATCAATTACGCTGCAATTGTTTCTAATACGATTGAGTGCGAGAGGTAGCCATTTGCCGGACGTAATATATTTTTAATTCACCATAAGCGATCTTTTTAATCCTAATTAACTACGATTATAAGCCAAATAAATACATATCAATAAAGGAAATGTTTAATGTCAATAATATAAAGCGAATATTTATTTATTCATTTAATTAACTCTACCGTTGACAAAAATTACTCATAATACCTATAAAGCTATTAATAACAACTGACTGACTTGAGATAACGTTGGTTTATCGCGTTTTAGATAAAACGTGAACTTCCGATTCTTTGAAATTCTTTAAATAACATCTTTTATATAGTGAAGTGTGCTCAGATGAAGAATATTGTAATCTGTTTTAACAACTTTGATTGCCCGTTACTTATCTCAACCATATTCTAATCTCATATGAATTTTTTCCATAAATAGTACTCGTAAATAAACTTAAATAAAAATACAAACGATCTTAATGAATTATTTCAATTCTAAACAGTGAAATATTGATTGCAATTTTTCGATTGATTTAATTATAGGGAATAATTTTGTTTGTTTTATCAATAAAAGATATACGATAAGCAATGCAAGGGATTGTCATGTCATATTAAATCTTTATTATCAGTTTTAATAAATTAATATGAACAATATTTAAATACATTTAATTTTGTGTGGAATCGTAGTTCCCATTTAAATGGGAAGCATTTTTTTAGCGGTCTAGTTATGTTTAAAGGGAAAACAAATCATTTTAAGATTTAATACTTAATATTGTAAATATGTATACTGTATATTGATTTCGTCATTGCTCTCTCTGTCTAATACATACATATGTAGTTAACGAATACAATAGCTTATAAGAGTTTATTTGTATTTGATTTGAATAAAATATATCATTTATAGTCGATCAGAGTAGAATCCATTAGTTCCCCTTATTCCGACTGTGTTCTGCTTTAAAGGTATAGTAATGACAACATTTTCCTTTTGGGGGGATGAAAGTGTTTGCATTTTCGTACCTATAAATATTATTTTATTTTTTATATACACACATAAATATTTTTATGCCGTTATATGTACATAAGTATATACATATGCATATGTATGCATGTATATACGTATGCATTTATATATTTATTTTAGAGTCCATCAGCTTGAGAATGGAAATTATTCAATGTAGATATCTTCAATTGGGTAAGCGGTCTCGATGAACTTCTGGTAGAAACGCTGAAATGCTCGTCTATAATTTTGAAATGAAAATGCAAGAATTAACAGTTGGTATGATAGATGGATAAAGATGATATAAAATATTTACCCAACAGCTTCCGCAACGGGTCTAGTCGACTCTGAACCTTTAAAAACATGACAAGCAAAACGTTGTACAGTTGGATGTTTTGTAATGAATCCAATAAAGCGATGATCTCTTGGATGAAATGCACAAAATGAAACATTTTTGAGCGAATAAAAATAATCAATACATGGCTTTTTATCCTTCTTATTCTAAAAAAATAAACAATGAAAACGAATCAATGTATGTAGTTTAAGAACAATTCGTATGCAGCAAGTAACATATTTACATTTGGCCCAGATCGATCAACCATGCGTAAACCCTGATCAGATATTTCCAAAATGCAGACTTGACCGATGGGAGAGTTTCCATATTCACCAACAATCTTACGAACTGCTTGACAAACAACACCTGTGCCTTTGTGTGCCAAAGTCTCTACAGATCCGAGGTAACCCAATAGGTATCGTTCCTTTTTTACTTGCTGAACGGTCGGATCGAACTCGTTATAATCCAGATCTACAGCGTATGCCGATGGAAAGATGCCTTGACGGCCTGTTCGCAAATTAACTCCTTCACACCATAGATCGTCGGCCTCCTTTTGTACGTAGACGGGATCACCGATCTCGATTTCAATTTCGTCGTGATGTCGCGGTATGAATTTGTGCAGTCCTCTGTGTGTAGCCTCCAGCATTTCTAAGTGGGAAAAAGGAACCCCGCCAAATGGTTGTGGAATTGGTGACTCTGAAACAGGGGAAGTTATTTGAGGAGACATGCTCTTAAAGTCGTTTGGAGAATGTGCGGTGCTATGACCGCTGTCAACATCGCCCAAGCTTTGCAAACGTTCGGAATCCGGACTGGAATCTTCATCCAGTAGGTAACTGTGTTTAAGCGTCAAAAATGATCGTTGACTGTGCCGTCCCTGGGTACCATTAATGCCGCGACTGCGGCATCCATTTTGGCCAGTGGACATCTCATCGGCCAAAGTGGATTGCTCAAATGCACCATTACCACCACCTAAAAGATGCAGAATGGAAGCTGCAAAAATCCGTGATCAAATGCAAATAAATAAATAAAAAATAAAAAATCATAAAACTACAGCTATAATATAACAAAAAGGAAAACGAAACATGGTTTTTGAGAGAACTATGACATTGTCAAAGCGTTCTTTTTTTTTTTTTTTTTTGATGACAATAATAATGACAAAATGATATTCTTTAACTCACATTTTTTGTTTTTAGGGATCTCTGGTAGCTTTCTACGACGTCGCTGTTGTTGCTGCTGTTGTTGTGTCTGTTGATTACTTAAGATGCCGATTGGTAAACTATGCGATGATAAACTTACGGATGAGAACCACCGTGAGTATTACTTGAGCCAATTCCAACCAATCCACCAATCGCCTCTTGATGATTTAATGGGTGATGATGATGTGAGTTAAAGGAATCGTTAGTGTCCAACGAGCCGTCCGATGATAATGACACCACCTTGAAACCATCACCAATTTCATCATCTTCTACTTGTCTGTTGACCTTATTACAGTCCTCGTTGTCCTCCTGATCTGACGTATCACTTTTCGATGATGGCGAATCCTCGATATCATCATTAGGTATAAGTCTGCAGAAAGAAATAAACAAAAAAAAGATAACTTAATAAAATTTGGCAACAAACATCTCTTGACATTTTATTATCATTGATTTTTCACAACATCTGTGTGTGTGAATGTATGTACACATGTATATTCCTATTCTCTTAAATGTCCTTCTAATTGCATTTCTTAACACAGCATTTGATTGGATTATTATTTTCGTGTTTAATTCCGGTTGAAAAACAGCTTTAGTTAAAAAAACAAAAAAAGAAAAAAAATATAAAAATACTTACGAATAAAATGTATGTGGATTTGGTTTTTTGGCACCAATTACGGTACTATTGGTATATTGTATTGTGTGTGCTTCAAATATTGGACGATGGAATTCCTCGAATTCACTGTCTGCCATACTGAATTTAAAAAGTTTACCTTCCAAAAGGAAAACTTTGCCAAATGATTGAAACACTTATTCACACAATTGCTTATTTCATTACAAATTTCGTTAACATTTTCAAAAATTTTCAATGCAATAAAGCACTTTGGCTTCAAATTTATGCGAAAATCGATAATTTCCTTGTATTGTTCACTGCACTGCACTCACTGACTTTATACGCAAAAACAAAAGGCGAAACGAAAAAGTGGTTCAGCCCTTGTCAGAGTTTGTATATGAATATGTTTCTGTTTTCGTGTCGTCAATAAGTCTTGTATATATTTTTTTCTTCCTTTTTCTTTCACTTTGACAACAGGGTTGATTATTGTTGTTTTGTTTACAACTCAGAACCTGTCATCATCATTTTAACCGAACATTCTCTTTTAAGTGCGCAGGCGCTTTAACTTGAATATTATATACGATTTTAAAGTTTCTTTTTCCATACCCTACACGAGAGAACATAAAAACCAACATATATTACCAACATAGCTCACATAATATAAAGCATACATTTTTATTCAAAAATAAGTACCAATATACTCGTATACTTTAACGTTTTATATAAGAAATTTAAAACTTAAAAACAAAAACTACATTGTGGTGTACTGTATCATATGACTGTGCATGACCGACAAAAACTTATTTAATTATTCTAAAATTGACCGTTTTATTTAAAAAGCACATGAATATTGTTCCGTTTGCTTTTTATCGACTCACATAAGATGATAATTACTAAACACAGCTATGAAAAGCTCTTGAATAGTCGTTTCGTTTTTCAGTTTTTCAAATTCAAGCTTTAATTCTTTAAAGTTGTACTGGTCGACTCAACCGTATATGGAATGCAATTAAGCGCAAAGAAAGGGTTTCTATTTAAAATTAGGAAATAATTTTTAGATATCAAAAAAAAAAGAGGAAGAATTACACTTTGCTCCATTGATATATGAAAATCATAAGATAAGCTCCCTTCTGCAGTAACATAGAGAATGAAAGAATTAAGAAAATCAATTATTCAAATCAATTATTACTATTTTATATTTTAATTTTATTTATAAAAATTCAACATTTTCATCGAGTAAATTGCATTATGAAATTCATTGTTGATTTATTTGATTGTGAAGTGAATGTATGGTATTATGACGTTTTTTGTGTACATTTGCAGTTTCGTTTATCAATCAATTCCTATTCATTTCATAATTGTAGCATTTGCATTCAAAGTTGACTTTTACTAATTTCACTTGTTAATACAGTAGAGTTCGATTATAACGAAATAAAAGTAATAATTAATTTCATTGTATAATTTTGAAACAAATTTGAACTCAACTGTGTATAAACGATACAAATATTATACGAAAATGTTTTGTTGTTTATTACAACAATAAAGTATTCTGCTTTATTTTACCAAAAAATTTAAAATTATGTATTCAAATTTTGGTTTTTATTTTGCTGTATCGCTGTTAAGATATTAAGTTGTTTATTTCTATTAACGAAGAAGAAATTTTTACCCTTTTAAAGCATATTTTTTTAAATTTTTAAATCATATTTTCCAATTTTTACTGCATATTTTATGCGCATAAAAGAGAATATTTTAAGAGAATATTTATGCTTTCTCTTGCACTAAACATAGTTCGCTATATCCGTAGTAGAAAAACTCACTGTACCACAAACAAAAAAAAAAAAACAAAAAATTATTAAAAAATCATACAATTTTTACATATTTACATATTGCTTCTGAAAATTATTGAATTGTGAAAAACATGTGAGGAATTTTCTTTTAATTTCAGAAATTGTCGAATGGTTTTCAAGCAACTGCTCAGAGATTCATTGAAAAGAATTGAATATTCATCTCCATCTTCCTCTTCAAAATCGTGATTATCATCATTATTTAAAGCGGCATCGTATCAATCTTTTTGACCAAATGGATGACTTCAGAGTGAGTTAGAAACTTTGTCTTAACTATACGTTTGTCTTTATTTATTTTCTGATAAATATCTACAACAAGAGAAAAAATAACATAATAGACGTGTTAATATAAGCTTAGATTAAGGGTTATTTATTTTCTTACATGTATAAAATTAAATGAATTAAATTATATTAAATTAATATAAAATCAAAAAAACAAAGTTCGCAATAAACGTATTAATTTATATGAAAAATCATTGTAAAAGCGTGGAATTTGGAAAAAATGTTCGTTATAAGCACAATTCGTTATAACCGGTGTACGTTATAACTGTTTTCACTGTATTTGAAACTGCAATAATTTATAGAAAACAACAACAACGAAAACGGCTTTGTGCACTCAACACAAGTTACCGTTATTATTTTAGTGAACAAAATGCGTTTTGAACTTATGTATTTCGAATAGTGCATTGATAACAGACTAAAATTAAGAGGGTGGTTACACAAATATGTGCCACTGTATCTAGGCTTACGTGAACGCAGAGAATTTTGTTCGATAGAAAATAATTGATTCCAACTCGATTGTGTGTGTAGGTAATAATATGACAGGAGTATTCAGCAGATTAGGTTTGAACCCTATTTAAGGCTCTCTTCACAAATTTGAACTGGCTATCCACGGATATTCAGGCAAAGAAATAAGGTCGCACTTACGACTTGAAGACTGAAGGCCACCAATTTATGGAGATTGCGTGGCTACAGACTTGCTAAGGCTTTGAACTTGAACACATCTACAGAAGCTGCAATGATGAAAATGAGGAATAGTATAGTCTACGGAACATTTACTTTGGCTTCGCACGTCATTTGACGATTTCAGGATGTGTTGGCCGGTGAAAATCCAACGTCAAGATCGGATTGTCATGGTTTTAGACGTGTTGAACATCGGCCAACAACATCCAGTTTGAATTGTTTTCCATTTGATCGTTTTAAAATATTTTTTTAACAAGTTTTTTCGACGTTGGGCCGAACGTTGGCGTTCAAAAGAATAACTTTATCATGTCTGTACTTCTATTCAGGCAATTTTACTCATAATGCACGATTTAAACGATTTAAGTAATTGCAGTCTATACCGATTACCTGTAATGGAATCACTAGGTTTTATCAGCTCGTATTACACAATGCCCTTGGTGGGACCAAGCGAACGTTTTTTTGTTATCCTGAGCGTAAATTAATTTGTACTTATAATATGTACACATGTATACTAAAGTTAATAGTTTGCTAAAAGGCTAAGGTAAATACAAATTTCATACATATATTTTAACTATATGTATATAGGGTCCGCCATCTAACGTTTTTTTTTTCAACTAGTGCTTATTTCGTGAATGGTAACACTTAGCTCATGTCTGATTTGATAGATAATTAGTTTTATCCTTCCTGCGATCGACTTACAGAAGATGCCGATTTTGCCAAAAAAATCATCTTTTCAGATGAAGCTCATTTTGATCTTGGCGGGTATGTAAACAAGCAAAATTGTCGCATTTGGGGTACAGAAAATCCGCACGCATACATTGAAAAGTCGATACACCCAAAACGAGTCATTGTTTGGTGCGGACTTTGGTCCAGAGGAAAAATGGGCCATTTTTCTTCGAAAATGAGCAAGGAGTGGCCGTTACAGTCAATGGCGATCGTTATCGGGCCATGTTGAATGAATTTTTGTTCACAAAAATTGAAGAGGAGGATATTAGCAACATTTAGTTTCAACAGGACGGCGCTACGTGCCACACAGCCGAAGCTACACTTGATGTTTTGCGCCCTATTTTTGAAGATCTCATTATCAGGCACAGAGCTGATGTCGCTTGGCCACCTCGGAGCTGCTATTTGACACCGTTGGACTATTATTTGTGGGGTGCCGTCAAAGATAAGTGTTACGCCAACAAGCCAGAGACAATTGACGCTTTAAAGGACAGTATTCGTGAAGCCATTGGTGAAATACAGCTGCACACAACCGATAATGTGCTTAAAAATTGGACCGATCGTGTAGGCTACTGCATGGCCAGCCGAGACAGCCATTTGAATGAAATTATTTTCCATTATTAACCGGAAAATTTGTACTTTTAAATAAAAAAGAAATTTGATAAAATATTCAGTAGTTTTTTTTATAGCATTTAAAAAAAAAGTATTTGGCGGACCCTATACTTGTATATTAGGGCGGGTCGATTTGTAGGGACGCAAAAAAATCGCCCAAATGACAAGGATAATCGTATTCTATGGATAAAGATAAGAAACTTTGCCAAGGAACTATACCTCTAAAATGAATTCTGATGTTCCTTATTTTGATCAAAGTCCAAATTTGGAAAAATCCCACCTTGACCCATTTAAAGTGCCCCAATCGAGTCTGAATATGTGATCGATTCCCCCACATTGTGTTGTTGAGATTTTTCCAGTATTTCAAAAGACTCAACATAAATGTAAAGAAGTGAAGTGCAAAAGAAAAAGAAGAAAATAAAAAACAATAAAGAAAAAGAAAAAATATATATTTAATATATTTTGTGACATCTTTTGTTGCGCTGTGCTGGTGTTTTGAATATTTTTCCAAGGTGAGTGCCAACTAAAAAATTCTTAAAACTCTTGATTATGGTCTTTGGTTTTAGCTATAATTAATTTGAAGTATTTTTATTTTTTATTTTTTATTTTTTCAGCGCAAGATGAAACAACATCAACAACTATCGAAAACCCAATTCGTCATATACCCATACCCAAGCATGATGTTACTCTTTTTGGTGCGTGTTCTGATTTGACTGATCTTAATTTACCAACCGAGCTGGATATCTTGAGATATTATTTTTACTTGTGCGAACGTGCTAAAAAAGAACAAAAAAGTTTTCGTATAAATCATTCACTACTTAAGTAGCAAATAAGTTGATTCAACATATGGATAGAAGCAATGGTTCACAATACACAGAAAGATACGATTGTTTTAGCTTTGCCTTGATGTGTGACAGATTTGGTGTGCCTGATAGAGTAGTATCAGCATTGGGAACCGCTATTCCCAAAATTTCGAAGTGAAAGATCGGCATGGCGAATCATGGATAAATCGAAAGTTCGCAGAAAAAAAAGACAAACGCAGACGAAAAGTCCTTCGCAACCAGTTAGACGATACCAATTTGTTAGCGTTTTCTCAATTGATTGGTTAAGTAAGACTGGAACATGAAACGGCTGAATACAAAACAACCAAATTAAACGTTTTTTCAACGATAAAAATATATCACTGGATGCATTAATTGGTACATTCACTAATGGTGAGCCAACAAACACTGGGTTATACGGTGGAATTATACGATGATTTGAATTGTTGTTAAAAAGACCATTGCATTGGTTGGTTTGCCTTATACACTTCAACGAACTTCCGTTTCGGCATTTGTTACAAGTTTTGGAGAAATCAACCATCACTGGACCAAGATCGGCAATCGGAAAACTGAGCAATCAAATCGAAACTTGTGAAATTCTTCCGGTAAGTAATTGCTTTCACTCATTTATTATAATTGTCAAACGTTTTTAATTATTTGACTACATTATTTTACTATTTTCAGGTGGTGGACGACTTTGAGAAAATTGAGTTGAAAAATATGCCCCCTGCTCCAGAAAAATTGAATTTTCCACGGATTCGAAGTACTTAGACAACATTGTCCATGCAATTTCTAGCGGCGTGGTTTCGGTGGATCTGGATAACATTAAACCAGGGAAAATTGTACATTATCGCTGGTTCACCAAGGCCGCTAGATTATTACGATTATATGTGACAACGGAAAATCCATCCGAAAATTTACGGATCCTGGTTGAATTTATAATTAATTGTTATGTGCAAATGTACTTCAATATCAAGTATTACAGCTCTGTCGCGTACTGTAATGTATTATTTTTCAAGTTCATTAGTTGTTCACGGTCTCTACAACCTCCTTTACACAGTATTGTTAATCAAGTAATAAAATGTTGTTTGATGAACCGATATTGAAGACACAACGGAATTTAAAATTTATAAAAAATCAGATATAAACTTTCATTGCATAAATTACGCGGAAATGATTAATTTGAATGATATAAATAAAGTATTTGAACCACCATTCACGCGAAACATTCCGTACGATACACTGACAGAATATTTAAATCAAGATGATCCACCGTTTAATGATCTATACATTCCGTCACATATACAAGGAACGGAACGACATGTTCAATTGCTAGCTAGCGTTTCGAAACGAGTTATACCAGAAAATGTAGACGCTGTTATGGCGACGACATCAGAGAGCCGTGCGAAATTGCCTAGACTTGAGAGTAAAAAAGATTTCAAACAATAATTTTTTTAGTTTTGTATGGGAACCCCGCAGGGAGGTTCCAGGGGGTGTGCCACTAGCATGGGTGGGTTGGCCCTCCATTTAGACCAGATTCTGACACTCTAAATGGGTCAAAGTGGGATTATTCAAAATTTGACCTTTGCGTCAAAATAAGGAACATCAGAATTCATTTTATAGGTATGTTTCCTTGGACAAAGTTTCTTATTTTGATCCCTAGAATAAGATTTTCCTTGTCACTTGGGAGATTTTTAAATCGATCCGTCCTATTGTATATACAATATTAGCTAATTTCATTATTATCTCTCACACATTTGTAATGTTGATACTGTAAACCAGTGTTGGCAACCCACCCGGGTCTTATTTGGTATTATAATTAAAAAAAAAATCTCGGGTGGATTCGTATTGGTAGTACAAATTAATTCGGTCCTTTTTTAGCTCAAAAAAGATTATTATTATTATTTCTTATATTGAAATATTATTAAAATTTATATAAAATATATACATTTTATTTTACTACACCTAGCCTTAGACTGACAAGTAATTTATTTTCCTTATATAAAATTCATTGTATAACAATTACCAAATCTTGGCTTGGTTCTTTTCAGTCTCCTTGAATAAATTCCATCTTTACATAAAATGGCAGCTTCGGTCTTTATGTGACTCTGTAGTCTGACTTTGTGTTTAGATTCAAATAGCCTTCATGACTCCAAGATCCCTGTGAATATTATTGTTTTTAAATAAAAAATCAGGTGTATTTACTATGTTCCTAAGTATTTTGTTCTGAATGCGTTGGATAATATCGATATGATTTTTTGCAGCACATACCCAGATTTGAACTCCATAGGTCCACACTGGCTTCAGAATTTGAATTTTGTAAACTAGAAGTTTATTTTCAATTGATACTGGGGATTTTCTCCAAATAATCCATTTTAGTTTATTGTATTTCAGGTTCAGCTCTGTTGTTTCCATGTAGGTTTAGAATCCAGCGTCATTCCAAGATATTTTGCATGGTTGACATATGTGATTGTAGAGTTTGAAATTTTTATGGGTTTATGCCACATAGATTTGTAGATAAAATCGACATGTACTGATTTATTTTGATTTAATTTCATTTTTCATCTTTCCGTCCATTCTACCGGCTTATCTAAAGACGACTACAATTTTGTGGATGATTCTATTTCGTTTTCATCAACTGAAATACACAAGTATCATCAGCAAAGGTGGCTATTTTGTTGCCGTTATCCAGGGAAGGTATATCCGCTGTATAATATAATAAATGTAAAAAAGGGCCGAGTATACTACCCTGTAGTAACCCCCAACACCAATTTTTCTTATATCGGAGTAGCCATTTCCATGCTTGACTCTAAAATATCGCTCTTTCACATAAGATTCCAACAACTCGGTATACCGTACAGGCAGCTGTGTTCTTATCTTGCAATGCAAACATTTGTGCCATACCTTGCCAAAGGATTGAGTAACATAGCCGAACAAACTTTCTTTTGTTCGAGGGCCTCTTCTATTGTATGGGCAATTCGATGGACTTGATGAATTATCGAATGCTTCTCTCTGAAACCGAATTGACGCAAAGCTATTAGTTATTAGTTAGAAATTATTTCCTGTAGCCTTCTGAAGAATAGTTTTTCGTATAATTTTCCCATTACAGATAGCAACGAAATAGGCCTATAAGAGGCAAATTCATTAGAAAAAAGATTATGAATTAACAAACTTATCAAAATAAAAATTTATCAAATTAATGCTAAAATCTTTTGTCCACCTTTGAGCTAATTTCCGTATCCCATTTGAGAAAACTTCTCGCCCTTTGAGGCGATTCAACAGAATTACTTAATCATGTATGCCTTTTGATTCCCGCAGTTTTCTCATAATGCACGGTTCAAACGAAGTAATAGCAGTCTGATAGTACACAACGCCACTTTGATCCGACCAAGAGTGCAAAATTGCATTATGATTATTAAAGCAACGTAATTTGACTAACAAACAATTCAACGAAATTAGAGAGCAATTATAAAACCCAAAAAAAAAAACATCAAAAAACCCAATAAGACCCGGTGGCTTGAGTTTTTTTTTCAAAACCCGGGTTTTCGCTAATCCTGCTGTAAACACACCAGGAAAAGTATTGTTGTTAGCATTTAAGTGATGCTTTAATTTCTATAACTTACTTCTGTTTTATTTCTTTTATTTTATAAAATACTGAGTTAAAGGTTTCTCTATTTAAAAGATTTTTTGTATTGTTAATTCGATACCTTCATTAATTTCTCACTCTTAAACTTTTAGTTAAACTCTTTAGTTAAGCTCTTCAAAAAGCTAAAGTCAGTCTATTATTTAACTAAACACCTTAGCCATCATTAATTCAATTATATAAATATCTAATGGCTTATACATACATACATATGTACCTGATTGCATGTATGTATGTATGTACATGCACACGTATGTATATACTTGGAATCCAAGTCTTGGATACATTAGCAAGCAGATAAATTTATAACTGGATATTTCTAACATCAGGCAATTTTTTCACTATTCTCTCTGACTTTATCTGGTGCGTTTTTTTTTTTTTTGTATATTATTATGTTCGTTATTTTTATTGTTGTAGTTTTCAATTCATTTCACTAAAGTTTCGTTGTTAAATGAAATAAATCCTCTTGAGTGCGAACAACTTAAATGGTTTGTTGAGCAAAAAAACGTTTTACTTTCGCATTCAATCACTTAAAATGAGAAGTTTAAGTAGCAACAACAAAATCAACAATAAAAACAGAAGAGACAGATGGTAGCAGCAACAAATGCTATATAAAGAGCTACCCAACAATAGTTGTAACAGTCGTATGTATTGGCTACATATTTTGAGCATCAAAGTTTAAAGGTTAACTTCTGTATGTAGTAGCATCATCATAGCCTTTATGTAATTGTGTGCGTGTATCATCTATCTGCGTACATGTACCAGCATTGCGTGAGCTATTTTAGCGCTCTTTCGGTCATTGGATTCTTCACTGACAAAGGATATTTAAGAATGAATCATACATATATTCATATGTAGATATGTGTATAAGTACGTATGTATGTATTATATACATGTAAAAAAAAATAACATGAAATAAAATAAAAATCGTTGATTTTATCCTTAAACGTAGTACTTGACAATGAAATCATTTTATTTCTAAGACGACAATGCGATGGTACAAATAGCAATTGGACATTTACTTACATATGCAATACACATATGTATGCATGTGTGTATGTGTATATGATATTTATTTGTACGTAGGTACATATACATACATACATAAGTATATAGGTGAAGATTTATGCAGAAATTCGAGGTAAAATTTATACTTAAGGACTTAAATAAGACGAACCAACTATAAAATTAAAGAAAAGCATTTATTTTATCTCTTCTATTCGAATAAAATTTGAAAGTCAAATAAAACAAATTTCTAGTAACATACAAACATACATTCATACAAACATACATATGTATGGTACGTGTATTGTAAAATTTCAATACATCAACTAGATCGGGTTGTAGAAGTGTTTAAGTAAAATATGATGATAAACTGTATTATATGGTATGGTTTTTAGTAAACCCGAAATAAACATTAGACAGTAAAAATATGAAATTCTGTTATTTCGATATGAGATTAAATAAACCCTTTTATAATATTGTTAAATTTACCCACCCGGTGTTGTCCGGAAATTTTTGTATTGTGTAACCCATATGTCTATATCAAGAAAACGCTAACACAAAGTTCAATTCCTCTTCGTCCCGAATGAACTCTGAATTCAAAATTCTTCTTTTACCCTTTATTTGGCCTCTCAAATTGGAAAACTTGCGCACCTAACTTTATTAGGGCAGCTAAATATCTTTCAACTTTGATGCCAACACAAACATCATTTCCCATAAACAGACTAAAATACATAATATAATAAAATTAATAGACGAAAATAATAGATTCATATATTTTTTAGTAATTTTGATTTTAAATTTTTTATAAAGTTTTACTGAATTATCTTATTTAGAAAAAAAGTTAGACACTTAATCTTGACTTGACCGAACGAAAATTGTAATTGAAAAAACACAAAAATATTTTACTTCAGCTAAATCAAGAGTAAATCTAATCTATAAAAATAGAATGTAATTAATTTATTTATTTAATCTTAAGTAATTAATTCTAAGATTAAAATACATAAATGAAAAAGAGCATTACATAGCTGCCGAGTTCATTTTTTATAACTTTATTTAAAAAAATGGATTATTGTTGGACATAAGAAATATGCTCTCAAATAGTGATATTGTATACAATTAACAAATGCATGAACGGGTTGAAAATTTTATTTTCTTTTATACACATATCCCTCCATTTACACGATAGGTACGTTCTCGAAAAAACCGTGCAAATCTAGAACAAATTTATTTGTATGAAAAATCGTGTAAAACGAATAAACGTGTTTTAATTAAGCTCAAATTTTTTAAATAATAGGTAAGGTGGAGGGCCCTCTTAGAAGTGGTTGAGTTCTTTGTGATGCTTAAAGCATACCAACCAATACAGGAATCCAACAGTCTCCATATTTATATCAAAATAAACTTAAGTAAAAAGAATAGCTTAACCGTTGCGCCGACGGTCCTTTTTCGCTTTGTCCTTTTGTGGGATAGATTTACTGAATGTATAACTTTAGATCTACTGAAACGATTGTATTTTCAGTTCAGCCTTTTGATTTTTCACTAAATTTTACGGCATTTGACGTCTTGTCCACGAAAGGGTTAAATAAAAAAGCAAAATATTCACATTGAATTCAATATAATTCAAAATAATGTTTTTAGAGATGGAATTCCCTTTTTACTTAGTCCCATCCCTTTGTCCTTTTCTGGGATGGATTTACTGAATATGTAACCTTAGATTCACTAAATTAGACGGCATTTGACGTCTTGTCCAAAGAAGTAAAATATCGTTAAGTGTTAACATTTTAAAACGTTTGAGTTCGTTTAAATTGCGTTAAAATGAAATTAACACCACTTTATTTTATTGTTTACAGTTTTTATTTTTACTTACTACACAATAACTTTTATATTATTAACGACAACTTAATATTCGTGTATACAACACTTTTATTTCCGCTTAAACACGTCTTTATCTTACAGCACAACGCTAACTAACACACTTGTAGATAAAGCAGCACCTTTATATACCTAATTGTCTACAATTTGCAAGGTTCCGAAAGTACAGAATGGAATAGAATAGAATAGAATAGAATAGAATAGAATAGAATAGAATAGAATAGAATAGAATAGAATAGAATAGAATAGAATAGAATAGAATAGAATAGAATAGAATAGAATAGAATAGAATAGAATAGAATAGAATAGAATAGAATAGAATAGAATAGAATAGAATAGAATAGAATAGAATAGAATAGAATAGAATAGAATAGAATAGAATAGAATAGAATAGAATAGAATAGAATAGAATAGAATAGAATAGAATAGAATAGAATAGAATAGAATAGAATAGAATAGAATAGAATAGAATAGAATAGAATAGAATAGAATAGAATAGAATAGAATAGAATAGAATAGAATAGAATAGAATAGAATAGAATAGAATAGAATAGAATAGAATAGAATAGAATAGAATAGAATAGAATAGAATAGAATAGAATAGAATAGAATAGAATAGAATAGAATAGAATAGAATAGAATAGAATAGAATAGAATAGAATAGAATAGAATAGAATAGAATAGAATAGAATAGAATAGAATAGAATAGAATAGAATAGAATAGAATAGAATAGAATAGAATAGAATAGAATAGAATAGAATAGAATAGAATAGAATAGAATAGAATAGAATAGAATAGAATAGAATAGAATAGAATAGAATAGAATAGAATAGAATAGAATAGAATAGAATAGAATAGAATAGAATAGAATAGAATAGAATAGAATAGAATAGAATAGAATAGAATAGAATAGAATAGAATAGAATAGAATAGAATAGAATAGAATAGAATAGAATAGAATAGAATAGAATAGAATAGAATAGAATAGAATAGAATAGAATAGAATAGAATAGAATAGAATAGAATAGAATAGAATAGAATAGAATAGAATAGAATAGAATAGAATAGAATAGAATAGAATAGAATAGAATAGAATAGAATAGAATAGAATAGAATAGAATAGAATAGAATAGAATAGAATAGAATAGAATAGAATAGAATAGAATAGAATAGAATAGAATAGAATAGAATAGAATAGAATAGAATAGAATAGAATAGAATAGAATAGAATAGAATAGAATAGAATAGAATAGAATAGAATAGAATAGAATAGAATAGAATAGAATAGAATAGAATAGAATAGAATAGAATAGAATAGAATAGAATAGAATAGAATAGAATAGAATAGAATAGAATAGAATAGAATAGAATAGAATAGAATAGAATAGAATAGAATAGAATAGAATAGAATAGAATAGAATAGAATAGAATAGAATAGAATAGAATAGAATAGAATAGAATAGAATAGAATAGAATAGAATAGAATAGAATAGAATAGAATAGAATAGAATAGAATAGAATAGAATAGAATAGAATAGAATAGAATAGAATAGAATAGAATAGAATAGAATAGAATAGAATAGAATAGAATAGAATAGAATAGAATAGAATAGAATAGAATAGAATAGAATAGAATAGAATAGAATAGAATAGAATAGAATAGAATAGAATAGAATAGAATAGAATAGAATAGAATAGAATAGAATAGAATAGAATAGAATAGAATAGAATAGAATAGAATAGAATAGAATAGAATAGAATAGAATAGAATAGAATAGAATAGAATAGAATAGAATAGAATAGAATAGAATAGAATAGAATAGAATAGAATAGAATAGAATAGAATAGAATAGAATAGAATAGAATAGAATAGAATAGAATAGAATAGAATAGAATAGAATAGAATAGAATAGAATAGAATAGAATAGAATAGAATAGAATAGAATAGAATAGAATAGAATAGAATAGAATAGAATAGAATAGAATAGAATAGAATAGAATAGAATAGAATAGAATAGAATAGAATAGAATAGAATAGAATAGAATAGAATAGAATAGAATAGAATAGAATAGAATAGAATAGAATAGAATAGAATAGAATAGAATAGAATAGAATAGAATAGAATAGAATAGAATAGAATAGAATAGAATAGAATAGAATAGAATAGAATAGAATAGAATAGAATAGAATAGAATAGAATAGAATAGAATAGAATAGAATAGAATAGAATAGAATAGAATAGAATAGAATAGAATAGAATAGAATAGAATAGAATAGAATAGAATAGAATAGAATAGAATAGAATAGAATAGAATAGAATAGAATAGAATAGAATAGAATAGAATAGAATAGAATAGAATAGAATAGAATAGAATAGAATAGAATAGAATAGAATAGAATAGAATAGAATAGAATAGAATAGAATAGAATAGAATAGAATAGAATAGAATAGAATAGAATAGAATAGAATAGAATAGAATAGAATAGAATAGAATAGAATAGAATAGAATAGAATAGAATAGAATAGAATAGAATAGAATAGAATAGAATAGAATAGAATAGAATAGAATAGAATAGAATAGAATAGAATAGAATAGAATAGAATAGAATAGAATAGAATAGAATAGAATAGAATAGAATAGAATAGAATAGAATAGAATAGAATAGAATAGAATAGAATAGAATAGAATAGAATAGAATAGAATAGAATAGAATAGAATAGAATAGAATAGAATAGAATAGAATAGAATAGAATAGAATAGAATAGAATAGAATAGAATAGAATAGAATAGAGTGGAATAAACGATTTTTATGTATTTTTAAAATGCATGTGCTTACGTATATAACACCTCTGTCAGTAGACCACAATTTGATTTTCATAAAACTTCTTCCTTCTCAGCACTATATAGTATATTAGGGGCGCCCTGTCTTTGGATAAGCAAATTTTAACATGACAGCTCGTAACTAAAGTTAATAAATGATTTGAATCAATTTTATACAATTATTCTTTTGAAAAAAATATACATGTATAAGTGTATGTAAATATGTATGTATATGCTTATTTATTTTTCGTTTTTTATTGGTAATTCAATTAAGTTTTCCTTATAACATTTAATGCCTGCCTAATGCATACAGTCTTATTCATGATTTTGTTGCTTGTATCTAAGCGATTCTCGTATTTTCAATAGTTACTGTTGTGCAGACGGCAATATTTAGTTTAAAAAATTTCAATTAAATTAAAGCTATTCAAAGATAGGAGAGATGAAAAGTTATACATGGAAAGAAAAATTAATATGACTTCTTCAGTTTAAGAGGAGGAAAAAAAACAATAACAATTTCTTTATGTAAAATGAGAAAAGTTGAAAAAAATAAACTGACGTCATACACTGTGATTTAGAGTTACAGAGTGCCTGATTTTGCAGTTATTTAACTAATCAAAGTTCATATGAAATTAAAGAGAAAGAGGACGCGCATGTGGAACGATGTTATGATACATTTATATGCTGGTAACAACCAACAATGTTCAATGCCTGCAACATTAAACAATAAAAAGATGACAAACGGATTACATACATACTCAGATACATAGTTTGTATGTATGTAATTGTTATTTGTTAAAATTCAAAGTCAAAGGATGATAATTATTACTTTTGCTATTCGAAATATAATTACATATGCATATATATGGTATGTACGCAGGTGTGTATGTACGTGTATATGATTTACGATAACCATATCCATGACCGAGTTCAATCTTTGTGAAATAATGACAAAAACAAGAACGAATGAACGAATGAAAAATAATACCACCAGCAGAACGCAAATACTTCAAAAAAGATTGGGTAGGTTTAAGATAAACTTTTAAACACTTCAAGTAATACATACTTACATACAATCAATTTACACATTAAATGTTTGTTCGTTTATATATAGATGTGTTGGTGTATATTATGTGTATGTATATATACACACACACACACACACACACAATATAATAAAACTATTGAATATGCACTATGTGCGTATGTATGTGCGTATAATTTTCAGGATGTTTTGTTTGAATTTTTTTCACAAGTATCCTTTAAACTGTTGCTTTTTATTATGCCATTGTTGTTGTTACTTTTGCTGCTGTTGCTGTTGCTGTTGCTGCTGCTGCTGCTGCTGCGAATGATGGTGTTGCAAGAGTATAAAAGCCAAAGCAAAGAACAGGACCATTTTAGTCGTTTAGCAGATTTTATACCGTACGAAAGACTTCTTAAGTAGAGGAGTAGAGTGAATCAAAATGAGTGCTTCGGGTAAAAGTTTATTGGGATTATGGCTCTATAGAAGTGGTGAACAAGAGTGGGCTATTAAACAGGGAAGTCCCTTGCATGGCCAACAATCAAATAAGGAAACTAAGAGTGGTTCTTTGCGAAATGTAAGCGAATTTAATTTGTGCAGGCCATTTAACCAGGAATCAATAAGGAAAAGTAATAACTGTGTGGTTTTATTACCCTCACAGGATAAAAGCAGTCTTGGTGGCAACTACAAGGAAAATTTTGATATTGAAGACGCTATGTATCAGTATGGTTCGCCCGGTGATAGAGTATCAATCATTTTCACCTTAAAAAATCAAGTGGGTAATTTAGCAAGAGCATTACAAGTTTTCCAAGAGTTGGGCATAAATGTACTTCATTTGGAATTATCACCGCTTGAGAATGTTACAAATCAGGTTTGGTATAGTGTATGAAAGATTTAAAGGGATGAATTTAATAATCAAATAATTTTATATAATCACGAAGGCTGATGTGCTTGTAGATGTTGAATGCGATCAGAAAAGACTAGACCAGGTATTGCAGATGCTTAATAGAGAAGTGCATTCTGTCAACTATACTTCGATTGATAAGAATGCTATGGTGCGAGCACCATCTTTATCTGCATGTTCTAGTTTTGGTTTGTAATTTTCGCAGAAAGCGAATAAGCTGAAGTTTGCTGTTAACGTTTGTCTGCTTTTAGATTTTGGCGACATGGTTTGGTTTCCGCGTAAAATATCTGATTTGGATAAAGCTCAAAATGTTTTAATGTACGGATCGGAGCTGGATGCTGATCATCCGGGCTTTAAGGATCCAGTTTATCGCAAGCGAAGAGAAAAATTTGCGACAATTGCAATGAATTTTAAGCAGTAAGTAATATTGTATTTCCATATTTTTTCGTTTAAAATCAATGAAATCATTTCATAAATAATTTAAGCGGCAATCCAATTCCTCGAGTTGAATACACCACTGAAGAGATAAAGACATGGTAAGTATGTTGACTTTGTACATATGAACATATATGGGTTTACTGAAGTGCACTTTTGCTTACACATTAAAGGGGTACTGTATTCCGTGAACTTCACCGTTTATATGCAAAATATGCAGTTCCTGAATACATGGAGAATTGGCCCGAATTGGTAAAGTACTGCGGATATAGGGAGGATAATATACCACAGCTGCAGGACGTTAGCACTTTTCTAAAGAGGAAAACAGGATTTCAATTGCGACCTGTTGCTGGCTACCTATCGCCCAGGGACTTCTTGTCTGGTTTGGCATTTCGGGTTTTTCATTGTACTCAGTACATAAGGCATTCATCCGATCCATTCTATACACCAGAACCGTAAGTGTTACATATGAATATAAAATTTTAATAGTTTTTCGCAAAAAATTATAAACATGTATAGAGACTGCTGTCACGAGCTATTAGGGCATATGCCACTGCTGGCCAATTCAAGTTTTGCACAATTTTCTCAAGAGATCGGCTTAGCTTCACTGGGCGCTTCGGATGCTGACATTGAAAAACTTGCAACCGTTCGTGAAATATTTTATAGACAAAATTACAATACAGTTATAATCCAAAATATTTCAATTTTTTCAGCTTTATTTTTTCACTGTTGAGTTTGGCTTGTGCCATCAACCAGACAATTCATTTAAAGTCTATGGTGCAGGTTTGTTGAGTTCAGTGGCTGAGCTGAAGCATGCTATTACGGCAAAGGAGAAAATAAAAAAATTCGATCCCGAAATAACGTGTCGAGAAGAGTGCATTATTACATCTTACCAGAATGCTTACTATTATACGGATTCATTTGAAGAAGCTAAAGAACAAATGAGGTACGTCTATAAAATATTGTAAAAGTGTAGGTTTTTTTGTTTTTTGTTTTTTTTTCTTCCTTTCTTACACATTATCTAGATTATTTGCCGAAAGCATACAGCGTCCTTTTGGTGTGCGTTATAATCCATACACGCAAAGCGTTGATGTACTCTCAAATGCTCAGAAAATAACAGCAGTTGTCAGTGAACTTAAGGGCGATCTAAGTATAGTCTGCTCAGCTTTACGTAAAATTTCTGCTACCGATGAGAATTTAGATGTGGAAAGTATAGCCAATATGCTTCAGACAACCTTAAATGTAAAAGGAGATCGAAGTCCCATAAGTGCTGTGAGTCCAGACAACTCTGATAATTCTCAAAATTCCATAGTCGATAATGGAGAACAGCCATAAATTGCTTCATTTATAAAGAAGAACTATTTAATATGAGACATTTTAGGGACCAATATATACATATAAATACAATAATACAATTTTATCAAATTCATAGATACCTGCTTGTATAATGAAATATATTAAAATATTGTAAAGTTACATACATATATGGATGTTAACAATGTTATTGCAAATACTTGTAAAACTTAAATATTCAATTTCAATTCAATTTAATAAGTTACATATTGAGTTGTATTAAATCAAAAATCCTTATGATATTGGCTTCTAAAAAGTTAGTTATTACAATTCATATTCTATTCCTACAATATAAGTATTTCTATTACTTTATTACTTAAGAGCCAAGTTAAAATAAATGCTTCATAAATGTTAATGTAAACCGATGAGATGTACTTCCTTCAAATTGCTTATTTAATTATTTTCCGTTTTAGTGCTTTTCTGAATTGATTTCATTTATAAATTACATCACAGTCACTATTTATTATAAATTTACGATAGAGGAGGTTTGTAGAGCGTTCAATCAAGTAATTGGGTATAGTCCACAGGCTAAATGTCCTCCATTGGGGCCGTATACGTCCCTTGAGTCTATTTAGAATATCGAACACATCAAACTTTCTATACCAACATTTACTAAGACTACCTTTGCTATTCTGTACAGGTTCGGGACCTTGTATTTTCTTCATCGATTGCTGATTGATTTTCTCCTTCATTTCAACCCTAGTTGCGATCTGAATTTGATCGACTGTTTCACAAATTTCTTCATTGCTTAAAAGAATTCCAGCAACAATATAAATTAATTTAAAGTATCTGCAAGAAAAAACCAGAAACAATATTTTCCTTTTTTTTCACTCCTAATCAAGTTTTAAAATTTATGAACTTACCTTACAGTTCGAGACATCATTATATATGATACTGGATATATAGAACCTGAAGTCGGGATTAAATGAAATCGAAATAAAAGAAAACAAAATTGATAAAATTAATTTAATTGAAGAATTAAAAGTTAAAAGAATGAAAAAACGTAACGTTCTCGTTCTACGTTATGTAGTATTTCCTTAATAATCCGGTTTTCTTTAAGTTTATAAGATAATATTCATGAAAATTATATTATTCTATTTGTTGTTGTTGTTGTTGTTGTTGTTGTTGTTGTTGTTATTGTTGTTGTTTTATTTTGTTATATTAGAATTTAAGTTTTTATAAATATATTATTATTAACGCTGAATAGATTTGTAATTTTAAATGCATGTGTTTTATTTAATGATAAGATTTCTAAAATGGTGTACTCATGCACATTACTCGTAATTCACTTTATACAGAAAGCATGTTAAACTGAAATATACAGATTTTTGTTTTTACTCAATTGAGCTTAAATATTGAGACAGTAAAACGGATCTATAAATGCTATTTGCGGTGATAGAAGGAGGGTTAATGATAGATAAAAATCAAAGACTGTCTACAAACTTGCCCTTGATTCGTTTTGATTCCAATCGTATTCGTATTACTTTTTTTGAACTTCGCTCTGTTTTTTTTATTTCTTAACTTCAAGTCCCGATCATATACAACCGCATACACACAGATCGTGATGCTTTTGTTTGTGTTCCGCACTGTCACAGAACCTGAATTAGACTGATGAGATCATTTGAATTAGAATGAAAAACTCGTATTTTGTGACCGTCTCCCGAAGTACTTCTTTAAACGATTTCAAAAAAAGAAACCCTGTGATAAGGCAACTCTCGTTGTTGCTTTCTAAAACCATAGAAAAAATCATGGGACAAAAACAGCATACGAACGAAAATAAAAATACAAAATTTTTGTAAACCTATACAATATTTCTCATTCGCCTTAATAGTATGTATGTATTGTAGTTTTATTTACGAAACACTGTTGTAATTATATTATAAAAGAAAAACTTATTATTTTTATTTTTATTAACATATAGTACATGTGCTTAGATAAAGTTGAGCTTAAGTGTAACTTTGATCATATATAATGATCATATATAATGAATTTTAAATAATCAAATCTTCATGATCACAGGAAATGTAGACAAAAGAAAAAAAAACTTTTCAACTCGCTATGTTTTTAGTTCATTAAGCATAACTAATTGATTTGTACAGAAAAAGACTAAGAAGTCTTGTTTCCTTAACATTCTTGTCCAGGGAGCTGTGAAAAATCAGGTTGGCTAATTTCTTTGTGGGCGAAGCGGATTTTTATTGAAAATTTCAATTATTTTCGTATGAGTTTGTTGTTCGATGCCAATTTTCAAAAAAAAAAAAAAAATCAATAAAAATAATAATAATTTTATAATCAAAATAAAACTTTACACATGTTTACTGAGACAGATGATTAACAAAAGCAAAGTAACGACATTTATTTGTTTCAATCACAGTAAGAGATATAAGTCTAGAAGTATGTCCAAATTTTTTCGTGCTCACTCTTTATATATATATGCCATTAGTGTATATACACATACAAACATATTTTTTGTAAGCATACACCAATGCCCCGACTTGCGCCGTTTAGAAGTTGCGTCTTTTTAAAAATATATGCGATATCAAAATTGCGTTGTTTTTGTTTTAGTTTGCGTCGCATGGCTTCGAAGTTGCATTTTTAGTGCATTGATTTGTGTCGTTAATATAAAAATGTCCGTATAGAGCTAAAACAGGAAAATGTTTTGTTACATTTTGGTTATGTTTTTTCTTAGGTTTTTTTCATGTAGTGTTATATGTATTTTTATTTTGATAAAACCCTAAGAAGGAAAAACAAAAAAGGTTTCTTTATTATTAATATTTATAAAATCATAAATCTCGGAACCAATTGAAAAATAAATGCATAGAAAATCGTGCTTCGATTTCGTTTATTGGTACCGGAGAAACGTTAAGTACAATCAAACACACAGAAACCAAGCACATAGTTACTATTGTGAATAGATTTGTGTAATTGGTTTGTGTCACAACTATAATATCTTTCGATAACACACCGAATTCAACAGCCATTTTTAATATATATTATTTTTAAGTAAAATACAGTAAAGCTTTTATAACATGAACGAATTTAAAAAAAAATTACGATATTTAAACAAATTTTGCTTACGGAGAAAGCTGCCAGAGAATTTGTAAAAATGTTGTGCTACATTTATTTTTGCATACAAAAATTGTACACAACAATTGTAGTCATCTGGCGATTTTACAAAATTTGTCTCTTTTATGCCTAAAAATATGTTTCATTGTTTAACGTATGTACAGAAAACCCATATATTTTCTTCAACAACATAAAACACATTATCTAGTAGGAACATAAATCAGAGTAGGAAGAGTGCTCGAATTGAATTCGTTTGGAGAGCCGAGAATTTAAAAATAAAATTCGAAACGCAATCCGAGCGGAAAAGCATCAAAACGAGTTGAAAACGAGCAACTCTTTTTAGTAAATGTTGTTTGTGTAATATACATACATACACACAAAATATACATACATACACACATACGAATGCATGGTATTACATTTAGTCTTACACAAACGGCATTCATTGAAATGAATTGCTCGTTTTCAATTCTTTTTTTGTTTATTTTTAATTCGTTCGTAGTATAAAATTCGTGCTCAAGAGTTAGAGAACAAAACAAAAAATACTTTAAGCAAAAAATATGATTCGTGCTCACATATTCCATTATTAATTCCCATATTTCTATTTTACATATATTGGTATGAATAAAACTGAATTTGTCAAAAAATAAAAAAAAATAAAATGTTTTTAAGACAATTTACTTCCTATCATAAAAATTGCCCAGCCTTTACATATAGTATACATGTATACATTTTTTTCTATTCGTTTACTGATATATGTTGTATAAAAATATCAAATACCTTTCATAGGGTTTTGGGAGTAGGTTGGATGCTTTTAGCCATATGAGCAGTCGTACATCTTAACATATACTTGGGCAAATCATGACAACTTTTTTCCCATTACAAAATTATTTTGTGATTAAAAAGCATTGTAACAACTATACAGTTCACATTTTCGGACAACTCCATGGTGAATTCCCGTTTAGACTGAAACAATAGGGGTTAAGTTACGGTCACATTTGTAAAATATTTGACGAAATAAACATAACCACTATCTTACAGAGTCATATTTTGGAAACATTTTATTTTGAGTCAGCGTTTCTTAAGAAATTATTTCAAAACACACCACAAGGTGAAAAAATGTTACGATTTTTTAATAATTACATTTGCAAGACAAAATATTAAAAAACAAACAAAAACAAATACATATTTCTATCAAATAGTGGTTATGCTCTTTTCGTCAGATATTTGCCTAAATGTGGCCGTACTTTTAGTTAAACCTTTACACATTTTGGTTCTACTACATGTAATGTGCAAACCTGCATTGCTCTATCAATATTAGATTAATAAAAGTCGAAAAAAGAGAGTGCAATATGGGCTTTAAAACCGCGTCGTAAATATCTTATTGGAATGTTTTCAATTAATTTTCGTTTTCTAGACTAACGTAACTACACTAAATTCGAAATCGGGTTCTTGTTTGATTATGGTTCGTATTATCAAACTACATACTTATATAAAATATTAGCCTCCCGTGATCACAAATGACAGCTTTATTAAAGAAATTTAAACGGACGTAACTACAAGTGTATCTACAGTGGCTTCATTAAATATTCGCTAATTTTAAATTAAAAAAAAAAAAATTCACTAAATTAATAATTTTGATTCTGTATTAAATGTATTTATTTCTGTATATCCCTTTAATGCTTCTCTTACAAAAAGAATACTTTATTCTTATTAAAGTTTTCTTTTTGCTTATGCTGTAAAAAAGTAGGTGTAGTTACAGCCGTTTGCATTTAAGGTGACGATATGTCGTGTACGTTATTACTAATTCCCATAAAATTCCGTGAGGGAACACGGGGACTTCTCTCAGTCAATGAGCTGCTCCCGATTCTATTTTTAGGCTCATTGAAAAGTAACCTACAGTTTAATACTCCGAACGGCAAATGCATTGGAGTTTTCAACAGTAGTAATACTTAATAACCAGTTATTAGCTAATGTTATGAGGTGATATCGCTGTTGGAAAAACTTTTTCTTTTTTTCAGATGGTCTGGCCTAGTATTGAACCGACGACCTTCAGGTTGGTTAGCGGGTGTATTACCGTGTTAATGTTTTGATTTAATACCTCAATCTGTTTTAATAGTCAGCAATATTTTAATGGTTAAACATATTAAACAAATTTAAATATTACTTTTAAATAAACAAAATTAAAACCTTCAGCAACAAACAAATAAAATAAATTTAAAAAGAATGGCTGAAATTTAAAAGATTGATCTTCAAATAAAATTAATCCAAAACGAATAACTGTTACAAATTCAAAACATGTCAAATCTATCCAAAGACTTCACCAGCAAATTCCTTCGTCACGCCGATCGCCACAGACAAGCTGGCCAAAATGCCATTTCATTTAATTTCATTTCACTTTATTAAATCAATATTCTGGTTTTACAATATTTCTTAAACTACGATCTATATCTTAAGCTTCTTAACGTACTAGGTACTTATCTAAGATTTAGTCTATACTTATCTAATTACAGCCTAACTTACATATAAGATATACCAATATACTCCATATGGACTTTTCCTGCGCTTTTGATTCGATCCCCAGAAATTCACTGTTCTATACGAGTAAGTGGTCATTAAAATTGGATTGTCGTCAATAATAATACGAATACTACAAAGCTCATATGATTTTACCTCCAGTCAAATTTTGTTTGATAACTCATTTTCAAAATCCTTTAAGTTTATATATTAAGTCCAATTTTGTTTTCCTTATATGTGAATGATTTAGCTGATGATCTCCTGATGGGTATAACTATTGGCAACGTTACGGTAAAGATTCTTCTTTATGCTGATGACATTGTTTTAATCTCTGATTCGCCAAATGACCTCCAAGTGATGATTGGTGCCTTATACGTGTACTGTAAATTATGGCACTAAAAGTTGAATATTGCAAAATCTAAGGTAATGGTTTTTCGTGTTGGCACTAGACTACCCAATAATTTAAAGTGGAAGTATGGAGCAGAAATACAAATATCTTGGGATTGATCTAACCTATAATTTGTCATTTAATAAACATTTTGAAAATAAACTTACGATTTCTAAAATGGCAATTTCTTCTTCTTGGTCCAAATATATAAACAGCCCAAAAATATGTATTAAATAAACTTAAAATATTTAACGTTGATGGATGGCGTAGTGTAGTGGTTAGAGCGCACGCATACCAACACAAACGATCCAAATTCGAGCCCCAGCAGAGGACATGACGGAGACAAAATTTAATTGTGGTTTCGAATGTTTAATAATAAAAAAGGCTTCAACTTCTTCCCTCCAGACAACCCCATCTAAAAAAATAAAATAAAGAAAAAAGCCCTCCCGACCTTTCTCGCACACCACTGGAGATGATGACAAACATCAGACGAATGATCGGCAAAAACACGCCACCTACTGGGAAAAAATTATAATACTAAAGTAAACATCATCACCAATTAGCAAGGATCTTCATCACTACACACAAAAAAAACCATATGAAGGAAGCTACAGCGGCTTAATCATCTACTTAGCTTGAAATATCAAATTGATTAAAGAAACTGAATCAAAGCAATAGATGCTTTTTGGAAAGCCAATATGCTCCGTAGGGGAGTGACGGAGAAAGAAACGCTGTAAGTATGGGCATACAAAAAACATGATGCGGTTGAAAAACTTTTTAGATATTTCACTAAGAAGATGCTAATGCTGCCTTGCAACACACCGAACTATATGAACTGTTTAGAAACTGGCTTGAGTTCACTATACGTGGATACTCTTAAATTACACTTTAATTATTTTAATAAGTTAAGTACAAGTTGTTAAGTACAAGCCTAACAACAGACTGCCTCGAAAGCTTGCAGAAATGATAATTGCAAAACACACATTTTAGGCAGAGGACTAGACAAATATGTGTACTCAAATAGGCTTCGTTCCAGAAAATAACTCGGTATCACTTAGTAAATACTGCAAACCATTTTTACACCTCGTTAAATTGCATGAGAACCAGATTTTAACTTCTGATGCAAGAAGATCTCGATTCCATACTCCATACTCACAGTTAAAATATTCAGTGCTACCAATAAATTCTACAACTCTCTAAATGCTAGATCTTTCAGAAGTACATCCATTGGTATATGCACTCTTTCTAACTTAGATGCTACAGAAAATAGTTTGCATTTTATTGGCGTTTGTCCTGTTTTTAATGGTATCAGATTTAAATCTTTCAAGAACAAACAATTGAATCTTTCTAAAGTATTAGATATTCTCAGTGGTGATGCTTGTAATTTTGTTTTACTTGTCAATTACTTAGAATCTTGCTCAAAGTATAGAAAATTAATATTAAATGAATTCGCTTAATTTCAATTTGAAACTCATATTAAACCATTATTGTGTTAGTAATATCAATATTTGTATAAATGCTTTAACTTCGCCAATCTGGCTTACAACCAAAGGTTATGCCAGTTATATAACATACGTACTTTTGAAATAAAATGTTTGTAAACATATGTATTTGTATATGAATCTATTAAATAAAATAAATACATATTCAATATCAATATTTTCCATAAAAAGATTAAAAAAGGAACTCATTTATGTTCTGTAACTAACACTTATCAAATACTTAAAACTAATCTTAAAACTAACTTTAAAATCAAATAACAAAATAATGGAAAATGAATAAAATAAATTTCTACTTCAGACTCTGCATTGGAAAGTTATGTATATCAGATCCTCAAGGTTCACAGTATTCACTCTCCTATGATAAAATAGAAGGTCTACATTCTTGTAGAGATTACCATTCCTTTGTGCCAAGAGATCCACTGACGAATAGTACCGACTCCTGCGTATGGCCTCAAAATCGGAGGCCATGTTTAAACATCCCATTACAAATTCATACCGTAGAGAGGACGCGGGCTCCAAAAGTCTAATCAGGAAAATATCAATCCTTCTTCAATCAATTCTACCATAAATTGTCCTACAGCCGGTCTACAAACACTGCCATCAGCGCGTATAAAATAGTACGAAGATCCAGGCACGAAGAGAGTAATCTCCAGTCCCATTACATAAGCCTCTCCATCTGGCTAGAGAAAATCCGAACCTAACTGGAAAGGCATAGGACATAAGTGGCCTGACAATCCTCTGCGTCCAAGTAATCCATGATACGTCTGCCAGACACCCTTCGCCTTCTCAAGGACATGCTCCTTGTGCCTGTAAAACTCAAAGTTCTCGTGGAAGAATACACTAAGGTACCTCAACCTATCCGATATATTCTTCAAACTGTATATGTTAATTGCACTTCAGTTGCTTCCATAGGAGGTGTCTATAAAAAACTTTGTGCTGAACTGAATCTCAAACCTCATGGTCGTACAGAGCGGGATCATCTGCAGACTCTACAGCGTTATTTTAAAACCACTCCGAAAATGCTACTTATTGTATTAGATAAGCGTGATCAGTTGTGCAGCTCAAAACAATCAGTTTTATACACAATTTTTGAATGGCCATGGAACATGAGACCTGCATTTATCAAGAAGACCACATATCCACACACCATCCATCTTATCTATATTCAGCCGAAGGCCCCATTTCATAAAATGTTCGTGCAGGACTCCCAGATACCGATTCAACCTGTTATCCAATCCGCTTGACCGCGACATACTGGTTGCTTCAAATGAACCAGTATGTCATCAACATACATCAGAAGGAGGTTTCACCAGTAGGCTGGGGTATATCCGAAATGAAAATATTATACAAGACGGGTTTTAGTAACGATTCCTGCGGTACTCCGGCAGCGATCAGTATCGAGTGAGAGACCTTCGTTCCCACTTTCATCCTAAAGGTTCGAGACCTCAAGAAATCTGCAACCATCCTGGTTGTCAAGAGATAAAAACCCAATTCCAGCATCTTAATAGGATCCCCTCTGCCAGGCCGAGTCAAAGGCCTTAGAGAAATTGATTAATTAATTATATTTTGTTTTATTTTTTGGGTTTGTAACAACGGCCTTTATTTTTAAATATATTTTATAAGATAATGTTTTGAATTTGTAACGGTCTGTTTATTTTAAACTGGTTTTTAAATTTCTTTAACAAGCAAAGTATTTCTTGCTGTTAAAATATATATTATTACGTTTTTACCTTTTTTAAAACGTGTATTCATGAGTTCGTAGATTGTAGTCAAAATAAAATAAATCTTGTGTTTAGTTTTTAATTAAAATCCTTTATTCAATACAATTTTATATTTTTAATTACTCTGTCTGTCCTCCACAAAGACAAAAACCTGGCATCCCATGCTTCCTAGTTCTACTAGCAGCATGTTCAGTATAATAGGCCATATTATAGAATCGAGTTCTCCACCTTGAGGTATGCTTTTACTTTTGAGAGTCCTTCCCCGCTCCGCGCTGATAGTTTTTTCCTTTAGCTATCGCTTGACAGGAAATACAATATACTCCTCACCACCTCATCTAATTTACTTTAATTATCTTCAGAACCACAGCAGCCTATGATAAGTACCTAACGGTACTATGATAATAAGCTTAACAAGTTTGTAAACAACAACAATTACTCGACAGGTCTTTCCACTTAAAGATCTTCCAACCCGATCGTAGTTATAACTTAGGTTCGATTACAACCTTTTCAACCAGAGGTTGTTCAGACTTAACTCTCCTTACTGAGTTAGCTCCAGCTAAACAGGTTTTTTACTTCACGAGCTTACTCCTTATAAACTCTCTTCACACCAGTGTTGGCACAGTTGGTCTTTTCGGATCAAAATTGGTCGGAAATTATGCGTTTGGTCCGATGGATTTTTAAACCTCAATTTGGTCTTTTTGAGAAAATATGCCATTTTATTTTAAGGAATTGAAAACACTGTTTGTTTATTAATTTTTGGCAACTCTATATACAAACAAATGCCTGTCTAAAAAGCACGGCGAATTCGGCGAATAACAAGAACAGAAGTTTTGTTTTTATATATTCTCTTTCCTTCATTTGAGTGATACTGCCACAGCTGCAATAGTTCTAAGCGAAGTAATTGTAACGGATTTTAGTTTTCATTTTCTTAGCAAAAATCAAATTAAGAAAACATAACTGATTTGTGATTACATTCAAATTCTTAAATATAAAGGGTCCGCCATCTAACGTTTTTTTTCAACTAGTGCTGATTTGACAGATAATTAGTTTTATCCTTTCGCTGAACGAATATAGTTGTGTATACGCTTGAACTTCGCTTCGCTAAGTGGGTCTGCGATCGACTTACAGAAGACACCGATTTTGCCAAAAAAAAAAAATCATCTTTTCAGATGAAGCTCATTTTGATCTTGGCGAGTATGTAAACAAGCAAATTTGTCGCATTTGGGGCACAGAAAACCCGCAAGCATACATTGTTTAGTGCGGATTTTGTTCCAGAGGCATAATTGGGTCATTTTTCTTCGAAAATGAGCAAGGAGTGGTCGTTACAGTCAATGGCGATCGTTATCGGGCCATGTTGAACGAATTTTTGTTCACAAAAATTGAAGAGGAGAATATTAGCAACATTTGGTTTCAACAGGACGGCGCTACGTGCCACACAGCCGAAGCTGCACTTGATGTTTATCAGCCGCAGAGCTGATGTCGCTTGGCCACCTCGGAGCTGCTATTTGACACCGTTGGACTACTATTTATGGGGTGCCGTCAAAGATAAGTGTTACGCCAACAAGCCAGAGACAATTGACGCTTTAAAGGACAATATTCGTAAAGCCATTGGTGAAATACAGCTGCACACAATCGATAATGTGCTTAAAAATTGGACCGATCGTGTAGGCTACTGCATGGCCAGCCGAGGCAGCCATTTGAATGAAATTATTTTTCATTATTAACCGGAAGGATTGTACTTTCAAATAAAAAAAGAAATTTGATAAAATATTCAGTAGTTTTTTTATAGCATTTTCAAAGAAAAAAAATTATTTGGCGGACCCTTTAGTTTATAAGCGTCATTAAATGAATTTTTTGTATACCCTTTGTTATCGTTACATATTTGTTTTGATTATTTTTGTAATTTAAAAGCTTTATGAAATAAAAATCGTACTTTATATCAAAAATACATACGCATATATTTGTTTAAAAAAAATTGATCTTTTTAAACAATTTTGGTCGTTTTTACAGACAATTTTGGTCCAATAGAAAAGTTTTAAGTGGCAACGCTGCTTACCACCAATAACACGTTCGTTGTGTTTACTCTACTTAAACTGCACTTGCTGAGTTTACGACACATAAACTGTACTCGCTGAGTTTACTACAATTACTGGGTAGGGTACTCCATCTAGGTTGTCTCTCTAGCATTTTCATGCAAGTTCTACAAGTTTCCAGTAGCTCAGAAGTTTCTTAACTAGAACCTGAGCCAACAGCTTTTCCTTATCAGCTCTAGATGTTTCTAGTACCTCAGCCTAAAGCATTGTGCTTTGTACCTGCAATTTTTCCATCAAAGCAGTCAGCAGCGAATTAACACCTATACTTCTTGTAGTTGCAGGAGCACTCATCTCAGGCTCTTCCCCAATTTCAAATTATTAATTATCAATATTAACTCCACGCCGATGAAATTCCTCTAACAAAGGCTCTGTAATTCGGTCTTATTGCCATTTGTTGAGCGCTAACCGTAATTGACAATTTTACCATAAAAACACTATAGAAACGGTTAAACAAGATGGCTTATAAAGTAATGGAATGGCTTATAAAGTAATGCTTATATGGCCGCTTTAGGTGTTGGAAATCTTCATTTTATTGAAGGTATAATGAACAGATCGACATATTTAACGTGACATTTCAAAAAATAATGTAAAGGAAGGTGCCCGGATATTGGATATTGTTAATAATTTTAAATTTTATTGGGCCAATGACCCAATGCCATACATCACGCATAACAAAGAATTGGCTATCGTACAACTTACCAAAGGTCTTGAAAACGCCTCCCCAAAGTCTCGATTTAAATATTATTGAGTATTTGTGGAAAGAGCTCGAACGTCCAATGCAAAATTGTTCGTGTACCGATAAAGAGCAACTAAAAGTCGCAATTCATGAAGAATGGAGTCAGATAAGCCCTAATGTATGAAAAAAAAAGTTGTTTAATCCGTCCCAAGGAGACTGTAGGCTGTGGAAAAATCCAAAAAGTGAATTGATTTTTATTACTGCAATCTTCGGTTTCATTAAAGGTGGCCTAACATTAGCTGTGCTGTATGCCACATTAACTAAGACGATTCAGAGTATTGACAAGATGAAAGATTGTAATACAAAACTTAAAATTGAAACTAAGCTAAAACGGATTAAAGCAAAAAGCTAAGGACTTGATGTAGTAAAATTAATGTGTCAATATGTCAATATGTTAATGTTAAAAGGAGATGATAAAAATTTCTCAAATGCATTTGTCCTCTCTCACTCCTTCTTTTGTGAACACTAAACTTGCAAAAGAATAATTTAATAAGTTTATAAAAAAAACTTAGATTTTTTCGGAATGGAATGCGAACTTAAAACACAAATTTAAAGTTTGTTACAACTGAGCTATTCTGAAATCGGATCTATTTTAAATTGAAAAAAAAAGAAATGCAAAATGATTGTATAAACGTCAAGTTTCTTTCTTTAACTTTATGCTCCTCAATAAATTAAGAAGTAAATTATTTATAAGTATTTTCTATACAATAAAAGCTTTTTATTTTTTATTTTTTATATTTTTTTTTAATTTCAGTCACATTAATAGAGATAGAAATTGCCATTTGAAACAATAGTGATGCTATTATGACTCAATCCTTAAACGGATGATTTCATGGTAAAAATGTATGTATGTATGTATGTATGTTTGTGAATATGAACGCTTATGTATTTATGTGAACGAATACATACATTCGTTTTACATCAGTGTAACTAAATTATGAAATTTTATTTTGATTGAAGTCATAAAAAGAATGTCCGACAAAATTTATTACGTTATTAGGTAGATAACATTAGAATAACTAAATAAATATGGTATGTTCCATAATTTTTGTTGTTGTTTTTTATGTATTAATAATAATATATAATAATAATATAAATATAATTATTATTTTTGTATTCATCAATTGAAACATGTGAAGAAAGTACATGTGAAACTTATATCCAATACCAACCATAATAGGTACGTAAATAAATGATATAAACAACCAATTTTTAATACGTAATCATCAAACTATTTTTACGATATTTGTAAAATCTAAATTTTAAATGTGAACCAACTAGATGACCCGGGCGAATATTTCGCACCCTTAGTGGTGATTTTTGAAACATAATAAAGTGAAAATATTAAATGATATTGATTCACATTTCTTATTAAATAAATAATTTTGAGATTGTGAGGTGATTATTGTTTACTTTTTGCAGTACGAATCTTTAACAGAAACAAAAATACCTCCAAACGCACGTAATCGCGTACGGATTCTGCTAAACACAATCCTACCTTTTGAAGAGCTTGGCCTTATGCCTTGTTAATAGTCAGCGAAAGGATCTTTATAGCAATTTTGTTTTATCATCCAAAAAGACACAGTTGGGTCAGAGGTGTACAGTTCTATCGGAATGAATAATTTTTGCAGTGATGATGTACTCACCCAAGTGTGTTAGGATTAACTTTGTACTATTTATTAATCGCTGCTGAATATTAAGATTGCTAATTAACATTAGAATTGCATTATTCTTTAAAATCAAGTTGTAAGGTGGTAAGCCGGATGAATTTTGATGTATTTAAAAATACTGTTATGTATAATTGAGGGGGGTGGAGTGGTGTGGTGGTTAAAGTGCATGCATAATAACACAAACGACCCTAAAGAAGAAGCCCCTCTAACCATACCATACCTCTGGCGATGATGACAAACATCAGATGAATGATTAGGAAAACACAATGCTAAAGTAAAGATCACCGCCAATTAGCAAGGATTACAGAAAGTGAAACAAAGCAATGAATGCTCCTTAGAGGAGTGACGGAGAATAAAAATAACTGAGCATTGTCTGTTTTCTCGTAATGAACACAATCAGAGCTAAAATAACTCTTTTTCTCTCCTAGAACAAATTGAAAATAATATCTTAATTAATTTTTGTATAATCATCGATTTTTTGACACAGAATTAACGTTAAGTAAAGTAGGGAAATATAATAATTGTTTCATAAGTACAATAACGCTGTTTCAGGACTTTATATGCTTTGTTATTGTAATTTGTTGTAGTTCTAAATCACTCTTACCATAAAAGGAAGATCATTCGACCTCATATTTTGAGTCAACTTATAAGTTTTAGCATAAGGCCATAAGGGCAATCTTTTTACCATATTTTCAACAATGGTTGTTCTATTGGTGTTTGTCACAACGGGTAACATCTGACGAAAATCTCCACGAAACAGAATTATTTTTTCACTATAAAAAAATTTATTATTTATAATGTCCTTCAGAAGGCAATCGCTTAATGCACGTTCGGGTACCATTGGAATTTCATCTCAAATGATAATATTTATTTTATCTCCTGGCAGAAGATTAGCTGCAAATCCGGTCCAAATAACGGGTATAAAGTTTGACATTATCTGCTCCTATATATGAAACGGCTCAGTATTCTGCACTTAATAAAACTAACACGGTATTGTCGACAATATGCAGTAGTAAAGAAGATGTTTGCAACCATCAAAAACACCTTTCAAAAATAATATATCGATTGACGAAAATATATTTAAAAGCAGATTTGTTTTTATCTGAATAACACGTTGTTTTTACGTTATTTTTGCACTTATTTCTTCATTGTCCTTGGATTTCTCTATACACCAAATTGATCAAAAAGTTACCGTAATAACCCCCGTGTGCCGATCCCATCGTTCCGATTTGAGTTTTTTTTTTGTTAAGTTGGTACATCTGTTGTTGATATTCCGCTAAATCTTAGCTTTTGCAAAAGCTACGTCTCTATGTGTGTTGGCGATTTGTTACAATTTTAGAAATGGATTTAAATTTGCAACAACGAACTTGTATTAAATTTTGCGTAAAAAACTGATTTTATGGTGCGCGAACGTTGGAAATGTTGGAAAAGTGTTTCGGCAACGATTCTCTAAAGAAAACGGTCGTTTACCAGTGGCACGAGCGGTTCAAAAGTGATTGTGAATCAATCGAAGATGGTGAACGCAGTGTAAAACAGACGAAAGCATTGAAAAAGTAAAAGAAATGTTGGTCAATAACCGTAAATTACCCAACAGAGAGATAGCATAGGACTTGAACTTTGCCTATGGATCCGTCCAAGACATTTTGGTTAATGATTTGGGTTTCCGTCATGTAGCAGCAAAGTTGGTGCAAAAGACATGATCTGGGAGGCTGATTCCGATTTCACATTCATCAAAAGGATCATTACTGGAGACGAGACGTGGATTTATGAGTACGACACGCAATCCAGACATCAGGCAGGTGAATAGCGGTCACCAAATGAGCCGATAGCCAAAAAAATCACGCCGTTTTCATGCATTACAATGGTGTAGTGCATCATGAATTTTTACCAGAAGGCCAGACAGTAAACAAAGAGTATTATTTGAGCGAAATTTTTTGACGAAAAATGCAACAAATACCTTCCAACAACCACCGCATTCACCTGATTTGGCTCCCTGTGACTTTTTTCTGTTCAATCGAGTTAAAAAACTATTACGGGGAATGCGTTTCAGCAGCCGAGAGGAAATAATAGAAAAATCGCAAGAAGTACTGATGGACATACCGAAAACCGAGTATAAAAAATGCTTCGAGGATTGGATCAAGCGCTGGAATAAGAGCGTTGCAGTCGATGGGGATTACTTTGAAGAGGACAATATACATTTAGATGAATAAACTTGTTTTTTTTAATTTTCTGAACAAATTCCGCGAACTTTTCGATGGTGGTAATATAATGGAATTCATAATTCTATTTAATAAGATATTTTTGTTTTATTAAGAATGGAGTTGCCGATATTGCTCTATGTTTAGCAACGACTTACGAATGAATGTAAACAAACAGCAACGAAAAGGGTAAAGCAAAAAAAAAAAAAAAAAAAAAGAAAGAAAAAACAAAAATCATATTTAGACATGAGAAAAACAAAAAGGACTGCTCTTTTGCCATCATCTAAAGTGAAATTTAAATGGTTTTTATTTATTGAAATATCTTTTTTGTTTCTCCATTTTACATTAATTTATTATTATTATTATTCTTTGTTTTTTTTCCAGTCTAAGAGCTGGTAAAGTATTTGAAAATGAAAATTGAATAAAAAAATTTAAAATAAAAAACAAAATAAATCAGTCTTTGAACCGAATTAAACGCTTTAATAGAATGTTAGCAAATGCTTATTCAATTTAGAATTAAATTGTTTTAAATAAATTTAATGAAATTGGTGTTCATATCTAATAAATAGATACATATATATTGTTACGTTTTAAACTTCTTAAAACGTTTGAGTTCGTTTTAATTTCGTTCAAATAAAACAAACTCCACTTTTGTTGTTGTTTTACAGTTTTCTTTTTATTTACTCACTATAACTTCCATACTGTTTCTCTTTATAAAACACTTTTATTTCCGCTTTAACACAAAGCGGAAATGTCTCAAATGATCTCATATCTTCTATCCGTTGATTTTAAACAAGTAAGATTGTGTTACCCAGAGATGATTTAATTGGCAGTGCTGCCAGATACACAATAAGTATTACATTTCCAGGGTGACACAAAATACACCAATATCCTAAATTTAAGCATTTTTAAAGTCTCATTAGGCAAACGTAGAAATCGTAAATGTAAATGTAAGATAAATGTATACGTTTTGCCACTTATAGAACGCCTAAAATACGTGTCATGTGTTTTTGACATAAAGAAGAAAAAAATATTTAGGTATACATACATCAAACACAAACACGAGTATGTTAAAAAAATAAAAACTGTGCAAAACAATGATGCCATTTAAATATATGCACATTATTTGAAAATGTGTAAAAAAAGTACGGAAATGGGACCAGGACATTACTTTAAACTTTCTTATTTAAATGTTAATAATTTCTGAAACTTAAAGAAATTTTTACTTAAAAATATCTTAGGCTTGAATAGTTATTAATATTTGATTAATTAAGGTCGAAAAACTAGAATAATAGAATAAGTTTTATATGTATTAGACTATAATTCTGGTTTTCCACATACATTCATACATTACTGGATACATAAAATGTATTATATTTATAAAAACTTTTATATTTTTTATTTATATTTTTTTTATTTATATTATCTATTATGTGTATTGTTACTTTTATAGGGTCCGCCATTTAATTCGTGAATGGTAACAATAAGCTCATGATTTGACAGATAATTAGTCTTATCCTTCCGCTGAACGAATATGGTTGTGTATACGCTTCGCTAAGTGGGCCTGCGATCGACTTACAGAAGATGCCGATTTTGCCAAAAAAATCATCTTTCCAGATGAAGCTCAATTTGATCTTATCAGGTATGTAAACAAGCAAATTTGTCACATTTGGGGCACAGAAAACCCGCACGTATACATTGAAAAGCCGATACACCCAAGACGAGTCACTGTTTGGTGCGGATTTTGGTCCAGAGGCATAATTGGGCCATTTTTCTTCGAAAATGAGCAAGGGGTGGCCGTTACAGTCAATGGCGATCGTTATCGGGCCATGTTGAACGAATTTTTGTTCGCAAAAATTGAAGAGGAGAATATTAGCAACATTTGCTTTCAACAGGACGGCGCTACGTGCCACACAGCCGAAGCTACACTTGATGTTTATCAGCCGCAGAGCTGATGTCGCTTGGCCACCTCGGAGCTGCTATTTGACACCGTTGGACTACTATTTGTGGGGTGCCGTCAAAGATAAGTGTTACGCCAACAAGCCAGAGACAATTGACGCTTTAAAGGACAATATTCGTAAAGCCATTGGTGAAATACAGCTGCACACAATCGATAATGTGCTTAAAAATTGGACCGATCGTATAGGCTACTGCATGGGCAGCCTTTTGAATGAAATTATTTTCCATTATTAAGCGAAAGGATTGTACTTTCAACTAAAAAAAGAAATTTGAGAAAATATTCAGTAGTTTTTTTATAGCATTTTCAAAAAAAAAATAAATAAATAAATTTATTTGGCGGACTCTTTATTATCTACGCTTGTACGCACAATTATTTTGCAATCTTAAGCCTAAACGTACTATATACTCGTACATGCATAATGTATAACTCATACTAACCTATAACTTTTGCTACAAACAAACATATTTGATTGATAAATATTCTTATTAGATTTAACAAAAAAAAAAAAAAAAAAAAATACAAAAAAAACAAATTTCAAACAATAAGCATATTTAATATTTTATGTATTTACCAACAAACGTTAGTACCAAAAAAAGAGTAAAAATACCCCCATAACATTCCACATACAAACAGCCCATCACTGATTAACAAATGTCACGTAACGTTGCCGTCAAATTCTATTTCCAACAGATTGGGACGTTACAGTTACGTTTCATTACGGTCAAGTAAGCCCTTTCATATTTTTTCATGTAACAAAAGCGATCAGCTGACATGACTACATTTACGGCTTCTACGTTTACGTTCGGCTAATTCTACCTATATTCTACCTATATATGTCTTTAAAATTTTATTACATGAACCTGCAACTGTTTTAAGTGCAGCCGTATTTTTCAGAAAAGAACACAAATATGGTAAAAGGGCAAAAAAGTACAAGATTTTCACTAGAAAAGAAAACGCTATAAGACATGATGCTATGCTACATCTTCAGCACAATAGATCTTTTTAGGGCGCAGTGCAATGGCCATTTGGTCCTCTCCGACTAAAATTTAATAATAATACATAATAAATAATAGTAATAGAAAAATACATGAAGTACATGGAAAAGAAGGGGATTTATTCCACATCCTTGGACTCTTTGTAAAATATGTACTTAAAACGGAATGATTCAATAAAAAAGAACTTTTGTGAGAGTTTTTATAAAGATCACATTAAGTTTGTATGTACATTTGGTTTATTTTATATAAAAATTGTTAATGAACAAAAGGTATACATATAAGCCAATTCTTCAAACAATTTCAAAATCATCAAAAATTTATCAACAACATTTTAACACCGCCAAGGTGAGTAATTCCTATAATTACGGTTTATAAATTTATTTATATATTTTTTTATTTCAATCGAATAGTTGTGCTAAATCAAAGGAAATCGTATCAAGAAGGAATCGATTTCGATTGTTTGTTTTTTTAAACCGTGTTATTTCAAAACCGTGTAAAAACAGAATTGGGTGTACATGAGATTTTTCTCAATAGAATTGGTCTCAGTACGAGGTTAACGGCCATATGCAAAAAAATCTAAAAGTAGACTTATAGTGCACGTTAGCTACCACGCACTTTAACAAACATTTGTTCAAAAAACGTATGCAAAAACCTACATTAGCTATTGACTGCTTTACTAAATTTTAAATTTTCGTGCAGACAATACCATGATTTTTTTGTGTCAGTGACACATAAAAAGAAATGCCAACAATACTAGTAGTCGAACCAAACAAGATTTATAAAATTATATTTCTTTATTTTTTAATAAATCTGTTTCAATTTTCATTACCTTTTTATATTTTATTTAATATTACACATATTTATTGTAAAAATTCTTTATATTCTAAACAATTAAAACAATTAATTGTATTGCTGGAATAATAAATACCCGAATAATGAGCTTTGTGTATTTGTTTTGATATTATGTACATCACTAAAGGAAAATGTTTTTATGGTGCTTAAATGAATAAGACAGGTTTTAAAAGAAAAAGGTAGGAAAATAATGCCGAGGACGATAAAGTGAATGTAAAAGTGTATATACAGTAGGGTGCAAAACCAAGTGCATGTTTTGAAGTTGAACAGAAAAGTTCCTATAAAAAAACTCAATCAAATAAAACAAAACTTCACACGTTGATTCATTGTTAAGTCCTATCAAAAAAACGTTAACAAAAGGTATGATATTCAAACACTAGAATTGGAGAAAGGCAATGATATAAGAGAATCTGCATGCTATACGTACTCTCTACAACATTACCCAAAAACGTAAACGAAGTCCAATTATAATTTTCTAGGTGTTTTTTTTTTACTATTGCCCAAAAATTCTAGATTGGATTGGAATTAGGGCTTTACGGTGATAACTAATTTATCTAAAATTTCTGTTGCAACAGTCATTCTTTGACAACTTTAGCGCTGTGGCTTGAATCACCATTTGACTAAAAGATGACTTTTTGACTTTTTCTTTTGGGTAAGGTTTTACGCCTCCAAACAATTTTCTTTGACGCCAAAACATGCTATTTTTATTGTTAAATTAAATATTCATAACATAAATGTCTCTTTAAAGAACTCGTAAAGTAGGTAGCTTCCTACTTTAAAATTTCTAAAGTTAACTTAGGTTTAACAAAGATATTTTAAGCTAATAATTGTTTTTGTATAGTTCATTAAGGAATTTTACTTAACAAAGGCTTAACAAGCTTTGTTAATTTTTTTTGCATATGGCCGTAAATGTTTTATATTTTGAAGTGGGAATATAAATGTTAGCTTTTAGACAATTGAAGAGTTAGTTCATTATTTAATTCTTAAGTAACCTTAAATCTTTTGATTATTTTTGACATTAATTTTTTGGGAAATTAAAGAAAACCAGAAGTATATATTTTTTTTGTTTTTTGTAGTGGTCGAAATGGTTTTTTTTAATATGCACATATTTTTGCTTTATATTACATTTATGTGGAAGCGTCCGTCATCCGCTTCCTGTATATTTTCCTCTTTTGTCGTTATTTTCTTTTTGGCTTTTCTTTTTACTTATCTCTTTTATTTTCCTTTTTCTTTTCATTTTCTTTTTCTATTTTCCTTTTTTTGTTCATGTCGTTTTAATTTTTTTTGACGTGATTGTGTTCGTTATGGTTTTTAGTTTATCTGGTCGAATTTCAATTTGTCGTTGTACTTTAAAGAGTATTTCAAAACATTTGCTATGAATGAAGTTTTGCTGTCGTATTATTGTTTCTTAGGGAGCCATTTTTTCTAGGCGGAAACAGTTTTCATTTCCTTTTGAGTGTAGACATATTATGAAAAGAACGTTGAACTATGGAAAATATTTAAATCTTAAGTGACCATTTTCCTTTTCTTTTTATTGAATGTGAATTACTCTTTAAACACATAAGAGTGAAAAAAAAATTATCTCACCACAACCAAGGAATGCTTGTAGAATAATTAAAAGATAATCCAAATAATATTTCATATTTAAAAGGATACAGCTTGTAGATGGTAATTAGTAACTTTTGACAGCTGCTGTCAAAGACTTGGGCTATTGGATTTAAATGATATGGTGTAGATATTATCATTTATAGAAAATTAATTAAAGGCGCAACTAAGATTAGAGCAAAATATTACAACTGTAATACGTGAATTAAAAATAAAAACGATTACAAGGGTGGAGGATTAGGTTAGGTTAAGGAGAGACGCCGGACAAGCGTCCAGCACTCTTAGGCCCGATAGAGCCCATTTTGATTCCCATAGTTCCCACCCAACAGCCACTTGTTAGTTATCTTACCAGTTCGCCACCTCTATGAACTTGCTGATCAGCCCTACAGAAATTTTCCGTAGAGCCTAACTAACTATATGTCCACCGAATATCTTAAACCTAAGTCACGCCAACGCCGGGCACTCCAAAAGAAGATGTTGTGTGGTTCCCTCATCTTCCTACAAACAGCACCTACATAGGACGGAGTCCATATGGCTCAACCTAAGGGCGTGTCTCCCCACTATACAATGACCCGTAAGAGCTCCTATTACCATAGATATCCTATCTCTCCACAAGCTAAGCAGCTGTCTAGACCTATTCTTATCTAACCTCAGCCAGAGAGTTCTAGTTTGTATATCTGTATTGTATAGTTTTTATAATTTTATATTATTTTTATAGATTTAATTGTGCCAATATACTAATGTCCATACATACGAGTATCTATAATACACATATATCGTAAATGGGAGATAAATTCCTCTTTGTTCAGATCCCATCCGTTTTGTGCCACCTATTTGTCTCAATAAATAGATTGCTAATTGCTGATATATTTATTGAAGTGTACGATAGTAAATATGAAATATTTATTCTGGAAAGTTCCACGACAGCTTTTTCTTTGAAGTTAATTCTTAATCTTAATGTGCAACTTAATAATAGAATAGCATGTGGAAATTATGTAGATTCTATCTTTAACAGGTTCTAAGATATACCGTTATAACTACGTGTTTCATGGCAATGGACTATGAATCAATTTATTTTTATTTTTGACCACTTATTAGCCCATCATAGTTAAAATGTACTTCTGTATCTCACATTTGGTCCGCTACAGTTTCGGTAGATAGATCTCCCTGTGTTCCAAATTTGAAAAAAATCGATTCAGTGGCTTACGCGTGATTGAATGTCAAACAAACAGACAAATAAACATTGGGTTAGCACATTACCTGTATGTACTTTTTAGAATCCACAATTTTTGTGCGTGCATAACCCATAATCATGCCTGGACAGTAATTCAGCACAAATAAAAAAAAAAAATATTTTCAGCAAGAAAAAAAACAAAACTACTTATTCATTTTATTTAAACTTAAGTACTTGGTAGGATAACCATTTTTCTTAGTGGCATCTTCACAGTAATACCACGCAACGTTACTTTGGTACTGCTAACAATTTCTTTCAGATTTTTGTCCATAAATGACTGAAATTCTTCGTTTTAATATCAATAATGTGTTGCTCTACATCGTTCCATGGGTTCAATACAGGACTGGGTTCTGGTGATTGAGTTGTTCAATTAAAAATGTCGATTCTATTGTGCTCTAAGCAACACTCCACTGTTCGTGAAATGTGTTTGGGATAATTGTCATGCATTAAATGCCATTGTGTTCAAAAGTATTTGCTTCAAGCGTACTGATCCATTTGCGTATCTATTTTGATTATAGGACCAACACCGTGCTCAGAAAATGCTACCCAAACCAATACATTTCTCGCACCATGCATTACTGTCATTGATGTATACCTGGAGTTATGTTATATGCTTGAGAAACACCATATATAACATTTTCCATCAGATTAAAATTGAAAAAATTTGGATTCGTCACTCCAGACTACATCGACTGTATGCTCAAGCAAAATAAAATTCAAGACTTAAAGGTTTTTGTTTTTGAAACAATTTTTATTTCATTTTTCCTTCTTCGAATTGTTCGCGAGTTGATGTCAATAGCAAATTGTGTTGAAAACTTTTTTTGAATTGAAGTTGAGGATTTAAAACAAAGGAGTCCTTTCTACGAGTTGTGTTTTTCTAGGCCTAGCGGACTCTGCAATACTTTTGCCCCATGGACTTGAATATAAACTAATACGTTGTACACCATCTTTTTGTAGCAGTTTAATAGGGAAGCAATGTCACAAACGATGATTTCTCTCGAGATTATTTGATGACTAACTTCCCGCTATACCTTTTAGCATCATTTACCTTGAACCATTTCTATTTATAATTCAATGGTTTGCATTACAACTTTTGAAATTAAACAACAAATTTGTGCAATATTGTAAAAATGTTATAAATTACTGTCCAGTGTATATAACATATTTTTTAAAAATAAATTAAACATAAAAATTTAAACCGCAAAAGAAAATAAAAACAAGTTACAGTACATACTGAGCACACCATCATAGACAACAAACACATGTAGGTAAATACTTTCCTCAATTTTGATGCCTAGAAAAAATATACGTTTTTCAATGCAGCATAAATGATATGTGCTAACCCAATGTCCACCACTGTATGTACATGCATATAATATTTGGCACCTTTCGTTCTAGATTCAGCGCATTTTAATCGCCAAAAAGTCGCATTTTCCATTTTATACGCTTTTCTATTTGCAATTTTTTATAAGAATTTTTTAAAGGATATCACCATATACAATTAACTCATTAATTATGGCCTTAAAGTTGAAAAGGGAAAATTCATGCAATGAAAATATATTATTCTAGATGATACATATTTGTTTAAAAATTAATAAAACTATTTAGTACCTATGGGAACTCAAAATATTATATATACAAATATTTTATATATATCGGTTTTTCAAACGATGAGCCTTTATAAATATTTTTATGTTGTAGGACCATTATTACAACTTGCCTTTACAGTTCGAGTTAGTAAAAGATAACTTTAATTAAAGTGAACTTTAGAGTCACCTTTAAATTATTTTTATTGTTATAACCTTGTAAAAAAATTTAATATTTTTAAAGATATGGCAATGCCAGAGCGGATACCGGTTACTTTTAACAAATAATACGTAATGGAAATAACGTACTTTTGTTTATTATTAAAAAAAATAAATAAATAAAAATTAAACAAATACTAAACAGAGCAACGGCAGTATTGGTAGCAGTAACAAAGTGTTTCCAGCTTCCGTTCCTCCACAATATGGTGGTATGCAACAGTATGTAAATGCCACCAGTAAGCAGTGTCAGAAGTCAATTACCAACTAAAATGGATACAATGCATAACATAACACGTAGTTTAATACATAATTCGCGAACTGGCTACTCTAATACGCCACCACGACCGCCACCAATGTCAACAGACCTAATATAAGGCGGTTTAAGTGTAACTCACAAAATACAACAGCCACCATATACCGCCTCCTCTCTTATAAGCAATAATTATAGTAAAATTGAACCTATGTAGCATTCCGACGAACCCTCGCATCCTATACATCAATATAATAATCCACTAGCCCAAAATCAAGTTACTAAATCGTTGACTTCGATATTCAGCCATGACTAGAGCGACAAACATCAGGGCCAACAACAGGAACCACAAATGCAGCAGCCACCACCTTCATCTCAAACTTTACAGGGTAGTGGTATAAATGCTACCAGAAATTTGACACCAAATAATGAAGCTGATGCAGCCAGCGCTGGCTATAAAATGCCTTCTAGTGCTTTAGAAAATAAAGTCCTCTAAAGACTAAAACCGAACGGGATACACCTTACAAGAAGAATAAGAATCGTAGTAGATTCAAAAATAGTCTCTCGTTCATGAATATAAAATAATCGTGATCTGGTTTTAATTTTTATGACCTTATTTTTATTTTTAAACTAATACATATGAAACATTTTCCAATTTTTTTCAATTTTCATAAAAATATTTTTTGTGTAGCAGTTGGCCCCGTCTTAAAGACATCTTCGAGGATGGGTGCATGCAGGACAATAGAAAATCCTGCCCGACACATAGACGACAGCCAGAACAAATCGTCAACGAGGGCAATATCATTGAGCTTCTCGTCTAATATACTTTGCATGCATATTTCCTTATATAATCGTTAACGAATACATAGAAGATATTGTCTATTATGTTGCCGTTAACGACATCGTAGTCGACCATGACTGCATTGCCGTCTTTATTGACAACGTAGATGACATCATCTTTCAGGTTATCGTTGACGACACATTAAAGAACATTGTCTTCAATGTTGTCGTTGACGACATCGTAGACGATATTGTCACTAACGACTGAAGTTATAAAATTGTATTCATTTATTAAAAAAATAAAATACAATAAGCACATAAAACTATTTAGTATTAAGACTAAGACTAAAAATAATTCAATAACGTGCGAATAAAATTTGTTATAATTAATATATATATACATACATACATACAACTATTTAATATTTAAAATTTCAAGTTAATTTTCTTTCATTTCTTTTCTGTGTTTTTCTCCATTTAGTGAATTTTTTTATTCTTCTTTTAGTGGTTCGAAGTTCATGTGTAAAATATTCATATGTGTATCCATCCGTTTTGGAAGACTCTATAAAAAAATGTGAATATATATGTAAACTGCTTTAAACTGCTTTAAAAATACTAAATATTATTTTTTTACAAAGTTCTACTCTACCCTTGTTTTTTACAACTTTTCCGTTACATTTAAATTCTATTATTCTTTAAACAAAAAATAAAATACAAAATTGACAACTAAAACCAATGCTGCTTTTTTTTAAATTACATTACATATAAGACAACATATAAGACTCTGTTGATGAAGTCATCGATAACGCAGACTACAGTTAAGACAACATTAAGGACACTGTCGAAAAGAATGCAGTCAACGGAGTTCATATAAGACTCTGTCGATGAACGTGTAGATAACGCAGAATACATATAAGACAACTTTTAAGATATTGTCGACGAGAATTTCGACAACGGTGTACATATAAGACTGTCGACGAACCCGTCGATAACGCAGACCACATTTAAGACAACGTTAAGGATACTGTCGATAAGAATGTCGTCAACGGAGTTCATATAAGACTCTGTCGATGAACGTGTAGATAACGCAGAATACATGTAAGACAACTTTTAAGATATTGTCGACGAGAATTTCGATAACGGTGTGAACATGTCGATAACGCAGACTTTATTTACGACAATGTTTAAGACACTGTCGACGAGCATGTCGTCAATATTCAGTTTATTATCGACAACTTCTAGGAAATTGACTACAAAATATCGTGCGCGCACGATTCTGCTTTGTTGTCGACAATTGTTGATGACATATTCAATAATGCCTTTAAGACATCCTAGACGACAATGTCGTGTGCAACGATTGTGTCAACTGGAATATGTGTGTGTGTATGTATATTTTTTTATTTGTCATATAAAAATATTTTTTTTTAATAAAAAAAAAACAAATAAATTTTGGAAAAATTTATTTTATATTTATAGGCTTATCTATTTAAAGAACATTTTGTATGAAAAACATCTAGTTAATACCACAAATTTAAGGTATTTCTTCAAAGATTTTAAGACAATCAAAAGAATTTTATTTCTCTACGAGATAAACTTTTGGACACTTTTTCTTTACCAATTTTTCCACTTTCTTACTCCATCTGAAGTGCAAATATTTACAGTTTTGGCTTCATAGGACATTTTTCGAAGTCTTAATTTTACTTTAGTCCGAAATTTGTGCATCGGATTAAGTTCGAGGCTGTGTAATGGATTACTCTTTTTCAACAAATCTTACCTTATTTTTTCTGAGCGCTGCCACTGTTTTGTTGACGGCATACAGAATATTTGTTCAGAGGAAAAATACGTTTTCCAAAGCACTCTTTCTGATATATTTTCCAGCGCACTATTCCTTTTACATCAAATGGATTGGTGAACTGCCCGCAACTGCAAATTGTTTACCCGACAAGGAACTTTTTTGCAAATTTATCAACCTTTTTACATTAAAATATTTTTGTTACACCTTCTTCCACAAATGCTGTGTGGTATTGAAGCCGAGAAATATTAAAGTTCCGAGCAGTTACTAAAAACGTTTCCGTTAGCCTTCGTAGAGTTGCAACTTTGATGTTGACCCCATACTCCTTCCCTTTAAACTAAAAAACTTCGAAGGTATTTTATTTTTAACAAATTAAGGAATCTTATAAGTACCGGTCCTTTCATTGCTATATTTGTTTTGATCGGAATATTCGCGTTTAAATTTGTAAAAAAAATTTTGTTTACATACATACCTACCTTATAAAAAAATTAAATTTTTGAAGAAGAAAACTAGAAATTTAAATTATTTTAGTTACGGCATATTCAAATCTTATAAGCACTGTGAAATGGACTTCTGTTACAAATGTATAAATGTAAGCACCTGTTTTCTTAACAAGGTATTACAGCTGGTAAAAAAAAAATTTAAGTTTCGATTAACAAAAATGTGATTTTTGTGCGATTAACGCAATGCGTAAAACTTTTTTCCAAATTTGTAAAAGAAAATTCCTTTATAAACATAATGTCCAAAAAAGGAGGCATTATCGAAAAAACTTTCAATTTGACCAGCTAATTTAAAGCTACGGTCACATTTGGCAAACATTTTATAAAAGAATGTAACCATTATCTGAATCTTAATCACCACTATAGTCCTCCGGATGACTCAAAGGCTGAAATGTCGGTTATTAGAGAAGTATGTATGCTCACTACCATCTCGAGGTGGTAAGCGGAGACACGCCAGTGTTTGCGTGAACAACCGGGCAGTCATCCTTGCCCTTAGATCACATACCACCACCTCTTATTAAACACCCTCAATGGGAATGAACGAGCGATCCGGTTTCGGTGGTATCACCCATAGGATCACTATTTTTAACTTCTACCTGGATCGGGTGGAATGTAGGTGGAAAGCTGAAGGTCCTGCAGGATCACGAAGCCGACTTTCTCTGTGTATGATATGAGCTTACCGTGCACATGCCAAATGACCACTGTCACAGCTATGGCGAAATGGAGGAGAAAAAGACCGTTGAACACTTTCTATGTTTTTATGCACCGTAGCTAAAAGACCTTAGGCGAGTGCCCAATACTGTTGAAGTAATCCCTTAAGATATGAATTTTTTAGAATTATGTAATTCTAGCTGACGAAACAACGTTTTTGGAATTTCATTTTTGAATAGATTACTTAGGAACATAATTAATTCCGTTGTCAAAAAGTGGCTCCCTCTTACTATAGCGAAACTATTTGCTAAACATATTTATCGCAACTTACGTAATTGTAGGGTTTTAACGCATTCACGAACACGAAACTGGACGGGTTCAATTTGCCTGTTTATAAAAACTTTGAACCCAAATCCGTTGAACCAATGTGAGAAATAGTTCATAAAAAAATGTGAACAAAAATAAAATACCGATTGTTTGTAACGAAAAAGTAACCAGCGAACACAAAATCGAGTAAAAAGGGAAATCCTCTCTTTCTATTCAAAAATTTACATGCGGAAAGAGAAGAGAGTTTTATAGGAGAATCAATTGCTCAAAAAAATTCTAAAAAAGAAGAAAAGATTTTGTAAATCGAATTCTTCGAATGTGAATGTCATCGGTTCGATTGATAGCTTATTTAAAAGTTAAATAGCAATCAATATACATATTATGTAGTATGTATGTATGTATGAAATATATTAAAAACTGGAAAAAGAAAGAATATTCCATTATTTTGGGAGCAACATTAAAGGCCTATCATTGTATCAAGCGGAACAAATTATATTCGCCACAAAGAATAAATTTTACAGAAAAAAGATTAAAAACGAAACGAAAATAAAAGAAAATTTCTTTGAAAAATAAATTCATTTCATACTAATAAAATATTTGTACTTTTTTTAATTTTGAACCTAACCCGAACCCTGAGCCGAACTCAAACTTGAACTCGAACCCGAACTCGAACCTGAATATTTTATTTAGATTAAGCCGAACCGGAATCTGCACGCAATTTTTGCAGGCTTTCAATCCCTGAAAAATACACAAATTCTCCCTCTTACATTGGCCTGCAATTATGATGACCTGATATTCTTATTTTTTTTACATTTCGTTCTTTTCTCTCTGCAAATCATTATCATTTATTTTCTCGAACGCCATGCATACATACATAGATCAATAAATTCACGATAACCATCTCTTATAAAAGTTTTTTTCAGTAGCGATTTATACTCTTTTAAGAGAGTGAAACTCTTTGTGTGTCGTTGTAGTACGGTGAGTATGACACCCACCTACCAACCACGAGGTCCGCGGTTCAATTCCACGCCAAGCCATAACCATAACATTGTTAGCGACTAGGTATGTGTATTTCGCTATGAAATACTTCTTTAGCTAATGCATCTGTCGTTTGTAAGAAGGATCCATTCAGTTAGTGTTAAATGATTCCTATATATTACAGCGAATTAATGACTTCAGTACGGTTCTTATAGATGTTTTTTTTTTTTTTTAATATATAGCTGAGGTATAGGTATAAATGATATTTTTGTTTACTTTAGTGACTAACTGTATGTATACATGCATAGGTATTTACACAAAAATATTACTTTATTTACACTATTGGACAAAATAAAGTGAAAAATAACTTTTTTGTATTTCATTAGAGGAAAAAATGTTAAACTAAATATTATTGTTAAACAATTAATTGAATTTACTAATTTCGTCTACATTTCAATATAAAACAACATAAAAACTTATAGGCATGTTTTAGTTAAAGTTTTTCATCAAAACAACAAAATGAAAATGTTTCTTGCACCGGTTGGACAAAATAAAGTGCAATTGCAAAATATTGGTTGAGGACGACAGAAATATGAAGGGATATTATAACAATCAGAACTTAGTAGCTCCCCCCATATTAGCTATAACATCACAAAGCCTTTTAGGTATATTTCAAGTCAAGTTCCGATATTTCACTAGAATTTTGTCATCTAGTATGGTCCACAGGCCTTCAGATTGGTGCTCCGAGCCGGTCATTCCAGTATTTCGGTATTGTTTAATTGAAAATAGTTCTTTGCGATCTTGTTCGAAAAATAAACTACCCCAAGCCCATTACCTTAGCATTATAGTTAGTAAATTGCCAGCGTTTCTTTATTTTTCATTATTTTTACTCTTTTTTATCAAGCGGTCACCTGACCATCCTTACTTTAGAGAATTAGGTATTATTTGTAATTATATTCCAATATAAACAAATAAATATTTTAGTGAATTATTTTATTTTTTTTTAATTTATTAAAATGTTTGCTCATATGCACCATCAATGGCCCTTCTTGTTAGCCAATCTCTGACCCACACACTTCTTTTCTTTTCTTTCTTTTCTGTGTTTCTTTTTATTTATTTGTTCACTAAATGACCTACGAGGGCGGATTGACTTTGAAGCTGCCTAGCGCTAGATGGCAGCACAAATACAAAAACTTTTTCTTTCTTAGAAATTACGATCTGTCAAACGTCAGCTGTTAAAATTTTAGCCAAATTCATCGATTAGTTTATTTGTTGTAGTCCTTTGAAATAAGCAACTTTTGTGTGATTAAACACTATTATTTGAAAGGCAAAATGGCGGAAGAGACAAAAGAAATGCTTGATAAACATTACGGCGAATCTGCACCGTCAGATTATATGGTAAAATATTGGATTGCTGAATTTAAACGGGGCCGAACAAGCACTGCAACAATACCATCAACAGGAAGGCCAAAAGAAGTGGTTACTGAAGAAAATATCAAGAAAATCCTCGATATCGTTATGAATGATCGCCGGGTCAAAATTCGTGAGATTGCTGAAATGGTAAACATATCATATGAACGTGTCTTCGACATTTTGCATGAACATTTGCATATGAAAAAGCTATCGGCACGATGGGTGCCACGTTTGCTAAGTGTTGAAGAAAAACTAGTTGGACAGATCACTTCACAGCAGTGTTTAAACATGATAAAGCATAATCCTGCTGATTTTTGGCGTAGATTAATAACTGTTGATGAAACATGTTTCCACCACTACACACCTGAAGACAAAAGTCTATCGAAGTAATGGGTGGAAGCTGGTGGAAATGCTCCGAAGAAGACGAAGACAGCGAAATCGGCTGGCAAGGTTATGGCCACTGTATTTTAGGCTGCACACGGAATATTGCTCATCGATTATCTTGAAAAGTTGCCGTAAACTAGAAATCTAGTGTGACAGCGTTGGAACAATTATTGTCAATACATCGTTTCGCGCCATCTTGTGACAATAAATTTTCTATCAAATACGACAACAGTGTGAATACAGAATTTTTAATTGGGACAACATTATTATTGTGCGCTAATTTGTCACAATAAAATTTGTATCAAATTGGTGTATTCGAGTCAATCGTGTGATCCCAGCTTTAAACTGCCGACTGTTACTACATTAACTCCATGCGTATATATCTATGGTTCCATGATTTGAATTAATCGTTAGTGCCTTAAGGTGCCAAGGGTGGTAGTTCTGCATTTTTGTGTCTTTGAATAGTCGTAATAAATTAATGAAAACTTGCTACATACACCTACATATGTGCCTACATCTGTGCTTACAAATGAAATTATTTAAATTATTATTGATCATATAGGTATGGCGATTACATATAATTATTTTATTTTTATTTGTTTTTGTTTTTGTTTTTGTTTTTGTTTTTGTTTTATTTCAATAATAAATATTATATATTATTTTGTAAATTAAAATATATCAGGGCGCATGTAGGCATCTGGTGATTTGCCAATGATTGTGAAGTGGGCTGCAACTTTTTAAATGTGACATTTAAACTGTTATCCAACAACAATCATATAGTACGCATATACATATGTACATATGTATGTATATGTATGTATATGTATGTATACATAGTATATACACTTACTTACATTTGTATGTGTACATTGTGTAGGTTCTTTTTCTTATATTCGTATAAAAATTAATAAAACACATGCAAAATATACATACGCAAATCGTATACGTGTGCACATACATAGAGGTGTGTGTGTATGTATGTATGCAGTATCATTCTTTTCATTTTAACGCACATTAGAAAGCTCTATGTGTGCGTGTTTATTTGTGTATTGTTAACATTTGGGTATTATTCTTTTGATGTGCAATAGAATGAAATGCAAAAACAAAATTATAAATGTATGCACACACACATACACGTACATGCCTTACATCTCTTTGCACGCATATGTACACATTTGTGTATTCTTCTTAAGTGTGTTCTTAGCCAAGAAACCACGTGGTACAAACAAAAAAAAGTAACATTTAAAACATCCTACATACGCGCACACACACACACACAGGCAAACGAACGCATACTTATCATCCTTTCTTTTTCTTGTTCGTTTACGTAAAACTGTCCTATTTGAGACTACCGTAATGGCCCATAAAACGATAGAGACAGCTAAATAAAAAGAAACACATTTGGCTCCACCTCTTTGGTGACGTCACAATACATTTATTTCTATTATATATATATATGCATATATGTGAGTATAGTTGTATGTGTTTGTTGACGTTATTGTACATACGAGTATATGTATAATAAAATGTGAATTATTTTTATTCGTTTGTTTTATTTTGATTTTAAAGTACCGAAGAAGGTTGAGAGAAAAAAACCGTTTTTTTCTTTTTATCTTTCGACTACATTACTATTTTTAATTTTTTTTTTTTATAATCAAATTCAATTCTCTTAAATATAAATATTAAGTTTAAGAGAACAGCGAAGAGTATGAATTGAAATGTAGAGAGAATTGGTTATACATGTGTGTGTGTGTGTACTATATAAAAAGTATAGTGTTTTTGTTTAGTTTTTGATTTTTTGCCATAAAATTTATGGAGACGTAACCCACAAGTCGATAAGGAGTGTGTAAGGAAATATGAAGAAAAAGGGACAAAAGCAAAAAAGAAAAAACTGAATAAACAAGAAATCAACTCTACTCTTACCATTTTTCGCCTTCTATGTGTGTATGTTTTGCTTTGCTTACGTTGGAGGCGTGGCTTAAATCTTAACTTAATCTTTTCAATGTAAAAGAGATTCTTCTTTTGTTTCACTCCTCTCTGTTTTTTTTTTCTTTCTGTTGTTTATTTTTGTATTTCTTTGCTGTTTGCAAATATAGCGTAAAAAAAAGAATTTAAAACAAAAAGAAAAATTCTAGGCAGAAAACTTTTGTTGCAAACACGCGATAAGAGTCTTAATGTATGGACAATATATGCATGTGTGTATGTATATATGTGCTATAGTATGTACGGTGTCATGTTGGTCAAAAATACATGCGAATGTATTCATATGTATGTATGTATGTATGTATATATTGCGTGTGAGTAAAAAGAAAATATACGCTCATGTATGTGACTAAACCTTTCTATCCTTTTTCATGGCTTTGCTTGCAAACGGTTTGCGAAAACTATCGAAAAAAAATAGAGCAAAAGGAGGCACAAGCTGAAAATAAAAATGGAAAAAAAACTAAAACAAAAACAAAAACAAAATGTTGCATGCAATTAATATCTTAAGACTCTACTTCGACGCTGATTTACTCTAAAGGAAAATGGGAGTAGCAGGCAGATACATTTCGCTGTAAATATGCGAAATGTGTGTGTGCGTGTGTGCGTGTGTGTGTGTGAAAAATGCATTTATTTGAGTGTATGTATGTTATATAGATTCAATACGCCACTGTTTCTCTCTTGTATTCCATTCAAATACCGAACCATCATTAATTCGCATTGGATGGAGACTACATCCTAAGAGCAGGACTAAATGATATGTATGTGGATGTGATATTTTACATTTACAGAATAGAATAAAAACACAAAATAGTTTAAGATTCACCATGCACGATGCCCGACGCCCGATGCCCGAAAGCAAACAACGAAAAATGATTCATTTTTTTAATCGCTTAAATGAATATGCATTTCATTGGAAAAGGAAAATCGTTGCTCAAAAATTCAGAAAATGGATTTTTTGTTCTCGATCAGTATGATAGATTGTATATCTATCATACAGATTGTATATCTATCATACAGGCCTAGATACATACTCGTATGTATACACACTGATGGCCAAAACTAAAGTGACCAAAATTAATCAGTTACTTAACGCAATAAAACATTTTAATTTTTGAGGAAATTTTTTAATTTTTTCAACGCAGTGTTACCGATATTATTCTAATCCACATATTCCAAACAAAAAGTATTCATCTTCAATTATTCAGTTAATAATAAAGCTAGAGATGGATAATTTCATCCCATCCAGAAAGATTCAGACGTGCAAGCTTGCAGTCAGATCCAGATAGGAAGTATTCAGAAATTGGCGTAATAACAAATACGATCATACTGATTCGCTACGCAAACAGGTGAGATCTTCGTGTGCCGCAGTACTTAGGCGCGAAAAGACTCTATACGAACAGCGTTAGTAAGAGCTTTTGGTCATTCATTAAAAGACTTAAGAACGGCGCTGGTTCGGTACCAGTCCTTATAAAGGATGATGAAATATTTACTAACCCGGTTGATAAGGCAAACCTTCTGGCTGATATGTTTGAAGGTAATTCGGACATGCCGGAGAGCGTTCAATCACTGCCCGAACTTGAAAGAGTATCAGTGACTATGCCTGATATATTCTTTCGAACCCGTGCAGTGAAAAAGGGTCTTGAAAATCTCGACGTTAATAAGTCTTCTGGGCCGGATGGCATTCCAGCGCTGGTCCTGAAGCAGTGCTCTTCGACGCTTGCGCGTCTATTGGCTAATCTTTTCAGTGCGTCTTGCTAGAAGATAGCTGATCTAACGCAAGTCCCTAAAAAGGGTAAGGCTAGTAACCCTGAAAACTACCGCCCAATAGCAGTTGGTTCAGCACTTTCCAAAGTTACGGAGAGTATGATTAATCACCGCCTTGGGAAATATTTAGAGTCAAACAATTTGCTGAGCGATCGTCAATACGATTTCCGTAAGGGTCGCTCTACTGGTGATCTGCTGGTGCTACTCTCTGAAAAGTGGAATAGAGGCTCTCATATCCAAACTTATTGCTTTTGGTGTCGGTAGTCACTTCTCTTGATTCATATCGAGCTTTCACAGAAATTGTACTATAAGAGTGGTTATTGATGGGATCTCATCCTACGAGTGCAGGATAAATTCAGGAGGTACAGCAAGGCTCTGTTCTTTCTCCAACTCTATTTCTAATATTTCTTAACGACTTTCTGTTTCTCACTTACAATCCTATGTACTCTTTTGCAGATGACAGCAACATTTGTCATTCATATTATTTTGATCGTGGGCCGAGCCTTTTGGAGATTGGAGCGAAAAGGCAGAATATGAACGACACGCTCACAAGAGACCCAATGTTGTTTTCTGTCACACAGACGTGGTAGTGTGTTGTCATCTGTATCTATGGGTAATGTAGATATTGAGGAATCAGATGCTCTTGATGTTCTGGGCATGACAATTCACTGTGACGTTCGTTGGAACGAGCACATATTTCGAGTGTCGAAACACTCGGTGTAAGCTTCACTCCATCTGATCTCCTTAATGTTTACAAGACCTATATCCGACCCAAATTGGAATAAAATTCTCATGTATGGGCCGGTGCTTCAAAGTCTATTTGGAGCTTTTCGATCGCGTGCAGGAGGGGGCGTAGGTTCTTATTAATGACGATTCATTAAAGCATCGTCGCAATGGGACGTGTGTTTTTCTTTGTTCTATCGGTACTATAACTGAATGTATTCTAACGAAATTAAGGAACTAATTCCTGGTGATCATATATTTTTACGTAGTACTCGTATTTCTCGTAGAGCGCATCCTTTTGTAGTTGATTGTCCAGTGAATCGCACAACGTATTATAGGAATTCGTTCTTTGGTCGGCTGCGAATATCTTCCCTGCCACTTACGACATGAGCAAATTCAAATCGAAAGTCCATAAACACTACTCCCTCTATCCTCTTTCCCGCAACCTATTTGCCTAGTACCAGCATAATGCTCTGCATGAGTAGGGGTTAACCCCTGAGTGAAACAATTATTGTTTTTACCGTTATATTTTGCATATTTTGCTTTATGGTCTTATTTGTCATTTGAAACAACATTTTTATTAAAGTTTACTTACAACACCACGTGAAAAACTTTCGATTTCGATAAATTATGGAACATGACTGGACACAAGTATTTACTTATATAATGGTTTGTCCCAAAAACAAATTTCCGAAAAGTTTTCAGTATGTAAATAAGTAATTTCTCGAATAATATGTCAATTTCGAACAACTGGATCAGTAGTGACAGTAGATTCTGGAGGTAGACCGAGGAAAACTTCACATCGTACAGCTAAAAAAGAAAAAATAATTCGTGAAATAAAAAGAAGCCTTTTGTCACATCAACTGAATTAGGGAGAGATTTGTCATTGGATGTAAGTAAGCTGTAGAACTGTAAGAAGACGAGCTGTAGAAGCAGGTTTAAATACTCGGAAACCATCAAAGAAACCATTTATTCCTCAGAAAAATCGCAGAGCCAGGTTAGCTTTTGCAAAGGCCCATATTGGTTCGAGTCCTGCTCAGTGGAGAAACATATTGTTCTCGGATGAATTCAAATTCGACATGAAAGGTTCAGACATGGAGAACTTCAGTGTAAGGAGACCATAAAATGAACGCCTTAAACCGCAATATTGTAAAGGAATGGTAAAACATGGTGGAGGCTCAATACGATGGAGTTGGACCAATTTACCAAATTACTGAGAAAATGGATCGATTTGTTTATAAAAATCTGTTGGAAAACGTAATGCTGCCATACGCAGAAGAAAACATGCCACTGGTTTGGGTTTTCCAACATGACAATGACCCAAAACATGCTTCAAAATTTGTTAAGGATTGGTTGAGTCAATCAAAAGTATGTGTTCTCGGGTGGCCAGCTCAATCGCCAGACCCTAACCCTATTGAAAACCTTTGGATCATCGTTGACCGCAAAATAAAAAGGAATTTAGGGACAAATAAACACACGATTTTTAATCGTACCCAGTACGCATGGAACAGCATTTCTAAAGATCAAATTGAGCGGCTATGTGCTGCCGTCATTAAAAATAAGACTTATGCTATTGACTATTAATTGAATTTTTAAGTTTTGTTACAGAAATACAAAAATTGCTTTAGTTTTGACCACTAGAATTTTATGGTTATTTCGTTATTTTGAAAAAAAAAACGAAATATTTTAAGCAAAATATTATAATTTGTTTGCATTTACGTTTAATCTGAATAAAGTGTTAACATAAGAACAACAAAACATCCGGTTTAAACGTTTTTAGTGGAACATATTGGCCAATATATGAAAGTGTAATGTCAGTTGCTTTAGTTTTGGCCACCAGTGTATGTATGTATGTATGTGTGTATGTATGTATGTGTGTATTTGTTATGGTCCAAAGTTAACCAACGGTTTTTCAATTAAATATCTCAAAAGGAATAAAACTTCTTTCTTGCATAGGCATTTCAGCAAAAGGTTTTTTTTTTAATATATTACATACGTACATATGTGCTTTTTAATATGGCAGACTAAGAAGTAGTTAATAATTAATCGGTTGAAATACTTATTGAGTAAGTATTTCTAAATTCGATCAAATAAATAGAAATAATGTTCACTATGTAGGTAAGGTACCTATTAAAATAAAAGCATGTAAATAAGCTTAATAAATTGTCTTTAGTAGGTAGGTGTGTTGAGAAAAAAACCAAGCTTAGATATGTAAGAAATTTTGTAAGTATTTTGCAATTTGATTAAACAATTTTTAATCGGAAAGTTTTCTAAAGGTAAAAAATTGCTTAAATATCGCTATACATACATACATACATACATACATATGTATGTCTGTATATGTAAAAGAAACCTGATTTTAAAGGATGCCGTCCTTTAGAACGAACAAAATTGTAATATGGCAGTAGCAGGCATATCATTGTCGTCCAGTGTCGTCCAATAATAATTTTTTTCAAATGAAACTTTTGCATGCTATTGGATTGATATACATTCAGTTATATGTACAGACATATGTATATAAAATGAATTTAAAGCGAGTTTACTTCGTATTTGGCATAAATCGATAGTTTTTCTGCAGAGTTCCCATAATAAGTTAAGGTTTCTGAAACAAACAAATATAAAAAGCGCGCGTAGCACGAACCATGGCAGTGTTTAGAGAATTATTTTGTGGCAAACCATGGCCTACAAAAAGCTATATTTTATCCGAATAGCTTCTAAAACGATTCACATAACTGCATTCAGTGATCGCCACCAAAATATAATTTCACTTGCTGAAGACCCTTTTCGACACGTGGGATAATCTTAGATGCTCCTTTATTATCCTGTCATGAATCCTATCATTTTGGTTATAATATTTTATGGAATTTTTCTATAAATATTTATCATTGTACTTCACCAAAGTCTTTTTTTCTAATTATTCGACTTATAATTTATTGATTTGTAGGTTTGGACGACTTGCTGTGATGGAACCGTATTGCTGTTATTAGCTTGATCACTGCTTTGTGAATCGTGACACAATTTGCATTTCACTTTACAGACTAACGCTTTCATAATTCATATGATGGTAAACGTTTATGTTCAATTCTATTATTATGTGGTGTATGTTCAACGTTGAAACAGTATTTAAGTATGTATATACAGTGATGTGAAAAATAATAAGAAGACAAATGTGACATATTGAGATTTGATAAGAAAGTAAGATGAGAAAATTGCTGATAAGCCCACTGCAATTATTTTCTGTTCACATATTACAGAAACAAATTCTATTGCATTTTTATTAAGTTATTGTTTCCATTTTAGAATCTTTATTAAATTAAACTTAATATACCTACAGAAACTCCAAAATAATGCAACTTGGCAATCCGTGAACGGATAATATCAGAGAAATATATAATCAAGTCGCGGTGGAAGCACTTGGTGTTGTGTAACCAAATGAAAGTGCGTGGATATCAGATGATACTTGGAAGCCGGTTTCTCAAAGAAGGTAACTGAAACTGCAGCTGAAGAGCAACAATACCTTGAGGCAGCAATACCATCAAGCTGGCGAAACAAGTAAAGAAAGCTGCTAGAAGAGTCAGAAGAAAGTTCCTAGAACGACTGACAATAGCAGTAGAAGAAGCAGCTGATCAGAAACGAAAGTGCAATAGGAACCAAGCTGTTGCTGATCGAAATGGTACACTAATAACGAACAATGATGCACAAACACATTTTTGTGAGAGAACATTTCAATGAAATTAGTATCGTCACAAACACTACTGAGGACTTCGAAACGGTTGAGAACAGAGATGAGGCAAACAGTCTAAGAATACCATGCAACTCTCCCAATCTGTATAAGATAAAAGAGGCGATTAGTAAATTGAAAAATAATAAGGCGGCAGGAAAAGATGGAATACCAGCGGAAATTCTACGGGTTGACATCCAAACCACAGTTGAACTTCTATGGCCTCACATCACATCAGTATGGGAGAAAGAGTGGCTGCCTCCTACTTGGAAGAAGGGCATCATTGTAAAGTTACCGAAAAGTGGCGACTTAAAAGGCTATAATAATTGGAGAGAAATTACTCTACTCAACACTATAATACAGTCATAATACAGGGGAGGCTTCAGAGCAAAATAGACAACATATTGCGAGACGAACAAGCAAGCTTTAGACTGAATAGAAGCTGTGTAGATCAGGCCAAGACTTTACGAATAATCATTGAACAGCCTTCATCTACTCTTCGTCGATTTCAAGAAAGCATTTGATACCATCAGGCAGACCCATAAAAGTAATTGGAATAATCAGAGCGATGTATGCGGATGCAGAACTTTCAGTTCTTCACAACGGGAACATCACCAATGCTGGAGTTAAACAAGGATGACAACTATCACCTCAGCTATTTACTATTGTGTTGGATGACATAATGAGCAAAGTCTGTTCAGAAAGAAGAGGGATAACATGGAGTCTCTCACGTTAACTCGAAAACATTTGTCTACTCTTGCACAAGTTGAAACTGGAGAGCCTAGAAAAATTGGCTGGTAATGTTGAACTTGAGATAAATATCAAGAAAACCAAGGCTATGAGAATAAACAATACGAGCATGGAAAACATCATGATACAGTGTCGACCGGTCTGCTATCTAGAAAGTACAATGACTACAAATGGTGGCGCAGAAACAGACGTAGATAACAGGCTCAATAAAGCAAGAGCGGCATTTGGACGACTGCAGTCAGTATGGAGAAGCTCACTGCAGTCAGTATGGATAAGCTCAAGAAATCGTAGTCGACCAAGAAACAACTGGAGACCTATAATTGTCTAAGAACTAAGACAGAATAACCTAACATAGCTGGCTCGTCATAGAATAGTTGTGTTGTGGAGGGGCAGAGGAGACTGCACGGTTTCCAGGCTGCTTTGGTAAACTCGACAGCTCTAGTGCGGAGTGGGTCCTCAATTCCTTTAATTCGTTATTTTCTTTCCTCTTTCCCTTTCTACCTTCTCCGTCCCTCCTTTCATGTTCTAAAATATAACCTTAAGGAATTGCTATTGTTACGAAAATCAAATTGCCTAAAAAAGTACACTATATCAGGGACTGTGTTGTGGGATTTTTGTCTACCGATTTGTGCAAAAGTTGATAACGTGTTACCCTGGTAATGCCGTACTGATTTGTGTATTTGATGGTATTGCCGTACTGATTTGTATATTTTACGGCGCCAAGTCAAACATCTTTGGGTTACACAATCTCACTTGTTTAAAGTTAACGGATATAAAGCAGAGGATATGAGAGCATTCGAGACATTTCCGGAACTTTCCAAGCTGTAGGCTATTAGGTATATAAGGAGACTGTTTTACCTACGTCGAAATAGTTATCGTTTTGCTGTCATTAAGTAAAGTAGTTTTTAGGCGTAAATAAAAGTGTTATATAAACAAATATCAAGTGCAAGTTAATAAGTTGCTGTATTAAGATAAACTAAATAAAGATAATGTGAGGAAATAAAAACTATTAACATAAACTATATATAAACTATATGGATTTATTTTATTTTGACGCAATTACCGAGAACACAAACGTTCACAAAGGGTTAAAACGTAACACTATCCTTTAAATATGACCACATTACATCAATACACATTGAAATGCCGTTATCAATGCACATATAAAAGTTGTCTCAAATCTAATAGACAACACTTTACTTTTTAAAATTTAAGTCAGTGTTTTATGTTCGACGTCTTACGGGATGCACATTGTCGGTAAAAGTAAACGTGGTCCGAAAACGAGCCAGTGTTATTCTAATTAGCCGCTCTAAAGGACGATTATATACGCCATAAAATTGACGAACTGCACGATAGGTTTGACGAACAGATTAACAATTTCAACAATTTGCAAGCGTTGCTTTGTTGTAAGTATGGTATCGTTGTATAGACTGTTTTATTGTATTGCAATATAATAGTTGTAAGCCTTTTGTTGGTAATTTTCATATAAAAATTTGATACACTTATACACTTTTTTCAAAGTGTTTTTAGAAAAGTAGCATTGGTTGCTATCAATGTAATGTGAATGCCAATCATTATAAAGAAGAAGAAAAACACAAAAGAAATTCTTTTATTGTCAAAATCAAATTGTTTATAAAGAAAATATAAAAACAGTCCCAAAAACGTAAATTAACTATTTATGTGTGAATGTATTAAATAAAATTTTGAGTTTTTGAGTTTTTTCATGTTGTTTATGAAAATCAACTTATGAATGCCAATTTTCTTCTTCTTATTTGGTTTTTGACGTTTGAAATGCGCTTTTTTTGACGCCTTTTGCACGTTCAAAGTCTGGAGTTTGTGAGGGAGAAGAGAAAAACGAGAGGGGTAGGTACACACTTTGATGTAATCGCAAAGTTGCTTTGTTCCTCGTTCGTATTCATACAGACTTGTATTTGGTTACATGTTTCATTTGATTTTTTCATTTATTTTTTATTTCGCACAGTAAAGTTTGTTTTATAAAAAACAGAACGACCCAGTAAAAGAAAACAAAATTTGTCAAAGCAAAATTTGAACGTGCAGAAGCAAGACAAAGTTTCAAAGAAAATGTAAAACAGTTTGTCGAAGTACTTTGCAAAGTACTTTGAACGTGCAAAAGGCGTCTTTACATTTTACACAATGATAATAACGATACTTACATATGTTTGTATGCATGTATCTATTTTGAATTTTGTTTTATGTATGCGTATGTACTTTTTACATAAAATTTTTTCAGTTAATACATATGTATGCATATGTATGTATACATACATAAGTGTAAAATATATTAAAATGTATATTGTGTTACTGTTGGTATCAAAAGACTGAACAAATAGCTGTAAAATTGATTGAAATGTTAAGTTTAAGATAAAACGTATTAATCGAGGTTTGTTGCATAATAAATATAAGTACAGTATGCAAAATCCATATTCGTACACCCGATAAAAATTTGAAAATTTACGAATTGAACGTATAAACAAATTTTTGAAAAGTCATATGTAGGTATCATATAAATCGAGGCTGATGGCGAAGTATTCAAATAATGGATAACAGAAACCGTAGTCGCACAGAGTAACAATTTCAATAAGATTGAGAATATTATGCATAAGGATTAAAATTAATATTTTGTTGGATTTCCTTTCTTTGCTTTATGACAGCATTGAGACGTCTTGGCTGCGATTGCACTAGTTTGGAAGTTAATTGTGGTGATGTTTTAACCCATTCCGTCCTCGATGCTACTTTCAGGCCGTTTACGTGTCTAATGTCATAATGTTTCAAATTTTTGTTGAAAATTGACCACAAATTCCCAATAGGATTGAGATCCGGACTTTGAGGTGGCGTTTTGAGGTATTTGGGACAGTTGTACTGAAGCCAAAGTCGGGAATCTAGCTCTGTATGTTTGGGATCATTGTCCTGTTGAGAGATAAAATCCCTAGAAATGTAAATTTTTTCTGCATTTTTTCCCTTGCTGTCATAATTTCATCAATGAAATGTGGATTCCCAACTCCTGATGCTGAAAAGCAAACCAAACCATTTCCGAGCCTCCACCTTGCATCAATGTGGGAATTATCTTATGGCGAAATAAGCTCGTGTTCTTCTCTCGCCAAATTTTAACGCGTCCATCCAATAATAAAATAAATAACTCCTTTGCAGAAGTTGAAATTCTTATTTTGCAACTTTTTAGCCAACGCAACCCGTTTTTTGCTTATTTTTAATGTAATTTCGAACTGTTTAAGGTGTAACGTGGAGTTCTGTTCTAAACTTACAGCCAGTGTAACGCCAGTTATAGAAGAATCGATACGAATTTGGCGATGTAGGAATTAGCACTGTCTTCTTGTTAAGTTGCGCCGGTTTACATTTCACTGCGATTTTTTAAATTATCCGTATTGGAGAGTAGAAGCACTGCGCTCCATTATTTTGGCAATTTCCCGTAAAGATTTTCCATTAATGTGTGGATCTATTACTATTTTTCGTTGCTCATCTGAGAAGCTCAATTGATTTTCAGCCCATGTTGAATTTCCCCAACTTTTTATAATAAACTAGAGTTTAAAACTCGCGTTAACAACAAGAAAAATATGGCATTGCCATCTGTACGAATACGGTTTTTGTTATCCATTATGTGAATACTCCGCCATCTAGCGATCGATTTATAAGATACCTACATATTACTGGTATTTTGTCATAGAAACAATAAATAGACACGAAATTTTCAAAAATTTGCTTATGCGTTGAATATTTTGTAAATTTTCTTATTTTTATCGGGTGTACGAATATTGGTTTTGTATACTGTATAAAAGTGGATGTATAGTAAAACAAGAACAATATTAACAACTATAATCTGGACACTCTGATAATTCGGACATGCTCAGGAACTATGGTGTTCGGATTATCGAGTTAATACTGTACCCGTATAAACTAATACACATACACATTTCTAGACAGTTCCATAAAATTATTTTTTATATGTAATACATACATATATGGATATGAAAATTATAGATTAAAACACATACATACATATATATGCAGATCCATATTTAAAATTTCAAGATATAAGGATATTTCCATTCATGAAGTGTATACATATGTATGTATGGATGTATATATGCTCCTTATATGGATTATGTTCCGGGTATGGATTATATGGTCCACATATAGCAATTGTTTTATTCAAATTTTCCAAACAAAAAAATTTTGAAAATAACAACAAATATACAAAAGTTTACGGCATACTTCGATAAAATAATATAAAGAAGATAATTATTGTTCAAGTTGTAAGCAAAAATGTAAAATTAACCTGAAAAACTTTTATTTTTACTGGAAAGTGCAATTTCAGAATTCAACATTGAATCATTTTATTTTTACTGTGAAAACTTTCGTTACAGAAACTTTTTGTTGTCATTTTATAAACTTGTCCGGCAAATGCTGTAATTATCCTCTAAAATATCGCCTGTAGGGGATTGATTTCCTAGGGTTACATCAGCCGGCCATATTTGTTTTTTAAGTTGCATTAAATTGGCTGCAGCTTTTTCAAAAGGCGAAAGTTCTAATTGCTTGTAACTCCCGCCACCAGTTGCATATTTTCGGCATTGTTAACCCAAACAAAACATAACAATAAAGCTTTACATTTAAAAGCGTCAACCCTAAAATTTTGTTTTAAACTTATTGCCAACCACAGGCATTTCTCACTGGTGGTTCCATTAATATAATGTCATTGCAATGTTTTCCAAGTTTTTTGTTGTTGTAATTATTCACATTTGTATCTCTTTGAAATCCCGCTCCTTAAGCTTGAATTATTATCAAGTTAATTGGATTTGGTTTTAACTTTTTCTTCCATTCTAACGATTCACTTTATCACTTCAAAGCCCCTGTTGATAAATTGTCGACTTTCATGCGACTTACATATTACCAAATACTCGACAACAGTAGTCGATAAATCTCAACATTGACTTCCATAATATCGACGACACATTATGTGTCGATAACGACTTACATACATATGTATATATTTTGGAAGCTATCGATCTGCGAATTTCGCTGTCATTTGACCGGTAATACCTCCATATTTATTTCTATCCTTATTAAACTTCCCATGTTTAGGGAAAAACAACGAATTAATGTTAATTAATTAAGTGTTGGTATATATTTATTAACACTTAACATGGGTATGGTATGACTAAGCGAAGAAAAAAAATTATGAATAATTTTTAACTAAATTGGTAGCTTCGCAAAAGAACAACAACATACAACAACAAATAAGGAGATGCATTTTCTCTTAAGCAAATTGGAAGAAAACACTCTCTTTTCATTTGTATTTGCTTTTATTCTTATCACAATTTCTATATTCGCCCCTTTTTAAGGAAAATGTTTTGTTTGCCATATCGTACCTGAACACATATGCATGGCATGCATGGATTATTACACGTAACGGAATTGAAAATTGGAACAAAACACCATTCCCCACTATAAATTAAAAAAAAAAAAAAAAAACATGCACAGAAAAGAACTCTCTCATTTTTGGTTTCTTTTTTGGGTTTATTCTCTTACCACTACCCTTGCACAAAAAGAATTTATCTCACACACACTCGCACACACACCGGCCACCATACATTCAAGAGAGAAAAACAGCTGGCTGCTAAGCCGACATCGCTGTAACTGCGATGCTGTTTGGCATGTATTGAGCGACCACAATTGAGTTTCATTCATGACACAACAATCAGTCCACATTTAGCCGTCGTCGTCGTGTGTACGAAAGTAAATTAAGTGTCGCGTATGAAATTGTACTTCAAAACATAAATAAATAATAAACACAAGCAACCACAACTATAGACATACAAAACACAAAAAATAAACAATCAAAAATTGAAAAGATCACACAATCCGTCAACTTAAGTGACTTAAAATATTTGAAGAAGTGAAATTAATTCCCTTATACGGATGCATTTTCAACTCAAAGTGTGTTAATCAATAAAAAAAAAAACATAGAAACTACAAAAGTTATTTAATAATTAATGAATTAATAAAAATATAAAGAGACAATGTAATGAACAGCGACTGTTCTTTCTTTTAATTAAACAAAACAAAGCAAAATTTCATTAAAGAAAAGGTATACAAATAAGCAAATGCTATTTTATATGTACAATACAAATGTTTAAATCAGAATACATACATAATACCTATATGTACATACCATACATATATCGGGATCCTCAAGCGATGATCAAATGATCACGAATTAAGAATGGAATCAAAATTCAATATGTTTGTGTTCATTCATTCATTCATTCATTCATTCATTATTTTGTTATTTTCTGGTTCATATTCAAAATTAGTTAATAAAATTATTCTTTACCTAGCGATAGGTAGGTATTGATTAGGACAGAAATGAGATAAATTATATAGGTACCTAGCAATCTGAAGTCTATACGAAAAATTGTTGTTTCTTTAATTTTAATTAAAAACAAAGAAAAAAATTAAAGTTTTTCTCTCGAACAAAGGTTCAGTTAAGAAAAAAACAAAAAATAAAAAAATCGATTTTCATGTAAAACTTGAAGAAAAACTTTTTTTATTTGATTTCATTTTATTTTTGTGTAAAATCAGCAGCTCGCTCACACACAGCTTCATTTAGCATTTACACATAAATCGTAATTTATTAATTTATAACACTACTCTCTGCCATACAACCTCCGATTTTCTTGTCTTGCCTTGCCTTTACTATTGCCAGCTTGCCTGTCTGCCTGCTTGCCTGCCTGCCTGCCTGCCTGCATGCCTTCTGCTTATTTGCTAGCGAAATTGTTTGCCTTCCTTAGCCTGCTCCCAGTTACAATAACAGAATCATGAACAACGTGCTGCTGCTCATTCTGTAAACCAGCGCGCAATAAAAACTTTTCCCATTACTGCTGGAGATGTTGTTGATGACAAACAAACGAGCGAACGAAGGAACGAAATAAACGAACAAAAACAAATAAACAAACTGGCAAACCAACGTACAAACATAAGAAACTACCACACAATCGCACAGACACACACATGTCTACACCCACAGCCAATGACTCTATAAGAGTGGGTGGGCAATAAAACTTGACGGTCACCCGTTGAGCATTTTGTATGTAAAATTGTTAAGAAGAAAAAAAAAGAAAAGAAAAGAAAATTGGGGAAAAATAAAACTAAAGAAAGTCTTTCTTCTTCTTTCTTCAGCTGCAACGGGTCACAACGCAAACTAAGTTGTCTCGTGCATTTAAATTCGGAAATCATCGACTAGGATCCCAGCAAAAGATGAAATGAAAAGCGAATCTATATCTTAAAGGACAGCCAAATGAAATCAGTAGAAACAAAAGCGCGCGTAATAAAATTTATTCTTATTAACAGAATATCTACATACATATGTATGTAAGTTTGTTTGTTTTGAACAAGGAAAGAAAGATGAAGAAGAACAAGTAGAAGTAGAAATTCTTGAAAATAAAGACGCACCAGACCCATAAACAGTGGCAGGGGTACTCAACACAATGTATCCTTATAATAATAATTTATTAAACGCTATATTCGTGTGTGTGTATGTGTGTGTGCGTGTGTGTGTGTGCGAGTGTGTATGTAGGAATAAGAGAGTTTTAGTTTGTGTTCTTATAAATTAAAAACCGATGCAAAAACTTTAGAAACAAAAAAGAAAAAATTCCCGATCCACCATCCACCATCCACCATATCACCCCGCCTGTGCATATTATTGCAGCAGTACTTAATGTCGACACTTGTATAATTTATGACGTGCAACATTAAATATTAATAAAAAAAAAACAAATACATATATATGGTACATACATACCTTTGTATATTTGTATACACACATACATACATATGGTACATAAAAACAACAAAATATAAATAATTTTCAGAAAACTTTTGTAGAAATTATACACAATAACGCTGTGAAACGAAAGAAGGAAAGAATGAATGAATGTATGTATGTATGTATGTATGTATGTACATGTACATGTACTCAGATACGGATACAGATGCAGATACACGTTCAGATCCACATCCAGATCGAGACAACAAAACAGTACTACGACATGAGTTCGATGTTCACTGGGAAACCACATTTCTGGCTATAACAACAACAACAGCAACAGCAGCAGCAACACGGCAACAACACAAATGAAGCATGGCGCTCACACACACAGACGTATACCAGAATACCTATAATAAAAAGAAAAACGAATAAATATATAATAAAAATAATAATAAATTAATTAAATTAAATTAAATTAAATAAATTATTAAAATGAATAAATTTCTTTCTTATACGTACATAACAAACTCTCTCTCGTACATATGTATGTGTGTATATATTGTATTCGCTTTCTCTCTCTCCTCCACTCACTCTATTGAATGATGTTGAGTTCAATTCAAGGCAAGTGTATGTATGGGTGTGTGTGTGTGTGAGAGTGTTTATTAGTAAAAACGCGTGTATCCATAAATTTATTATTTATGAGGCAAAAGCAAAACAAAGTTCACCCAAACCACCACCTAAATGCTCACTGACAGTCACTGAGTTCAGAAGTATTTCACTGCTAATTTACACATCCACACACACACACACACACACACACACACACACACACACACAAACCAACAAACAAATCAATCGAATAAAATATGTAATAATTTTTAAATATGGTAGTCAATATTCTACTCTGCCTTCTTTAATCTTTAAATGAAAAACAATCTTCACTATTCTTTCTTTTTTTCGTTATTTTCAGAATAAATCCAAAACAAAAAACAAAAAAACAAAAAACAGTATTATCCTCTAAGGAAAAGTGCGTCCATTTAAAATGAACCCGTTGTTTTAGATATTTTATTGTGCGAAAAAAAGAGGGGATAATTAAGAAAAGAAGAAAGGAAGAAGGAAAAAAATTAAAATGGATTTGACAAAAGACATTATTGATTTTAGACAAAAAACCGACTTTGCGGAGATAAAAAATTTTAAATCGAGAATGTTATCGGACCAAGATTTCGGTGTATTCGATAACAGCGAAAAGTTACAATCTGAAGTGCCGCCAGAATCGATAGCATTTGAGAGAAGCGAGAGTGTTATAGAACGTGCGGAGGTTAAAGCTTTGACAGAACATTTACAAAAGTCAACTACGCCACAATTGATAGAAAATATCGCAAACGTATCGACTTTAAAGTCAGTTTTGGTTGGAGACGTATCACCGCCACCGCGACCGTTGACCTCAAGCGAAGTGGTTGAATTTACAACTATTTTGGAAGATCCTGAAATGCAATTGGATCCAGCAGTGGTACTCAAAAAGTGCAGATCGTTGCCTGCATCTCCCAATCACTTGAAAACGTCTCATATAAGCGAACTGTTTGCATTCCCGAAGCCCGGAAAGCATCGACCTGAAGTGCCAGTCAAACAGACACGATTTCTTGGAGCAGAAAAGATGCCTGATATTATAAAATCGAATGGCGACGCAGTATCGCGGAATAATCAGCAGTTTTGTTTGCGTTGGAACAACTATCAAACCAACCTTACAAATGTCTTTGATGAACTTCTGCAAAATGAGTCTTTTGTCGATGTAACTTTAGCGTGCGAAGGTCAATCTATAAAAGCCCACAAAATGATCTTATCAGCCTGCTCACCATACTTTCAGGCCCTTTTTTACGATAATCCATGTCAGCATCCCATAGTTATCATGCGTGATGTTCGATGGCAGGAACTAAAGGCCTTGATAGAGTTTATGTACAAGGGCGAGATCAATGTTAGTCAAGATCAAATAAATCCTCTTCTAAAAGTTGCCGAAATGTTGAAAATTCGTGGTTTGGCTGAAGTCGGTGCAACAGGTGGTGGCGGCTTGGCTGCGCAACCATTGGTTCCCGAACAGCGCATGACTGTTTTTGATGATGAGGATGAAGAAGAAGATGTCATTACTGGTGATTCGAACGCCGAAGCTGGTAACAGCAACGAAGAGGAGAAATATAACAAAACGGACTGCTCTAAAGCCAAACGAGCCAGAATATATATGTCGCCGAAAAGCACATTAGCTTTGGACTTGAAATTGGAAGATCAAAGGCAATGTAAGCGTTCCAGAGATGGACAGCTAATTAAAGAAGATCGCTTAGCAACACAATCGCTTAGTCGATCACCAACACCACCACCGCAGGATAAATACGCTGAATCCATCTTGCCTACGACCGTAGTAATACCCGCCTCCACTATTGCACGAAATCCGTTTGCTTCACCAAATCCCACTAATCAACCAGCTTCGTCAACAACAAGCGGAACTTCAACAACAACTCTGTCTTCCTCTTCGAGTTCTGGTTCGGGATCCGGTTCTAATGCTTCGGCATCCTCTACAGTCTCCTCCGCAGCAGCTGCTCTGGCTTATCGGGCAAGAGAAAGAAGTTGCTCGCCATTGATAATGTCATCCCATAGCACTGGAGCGGCGAACCTATCTCTACCATCACCCACCAACAGCAGCACTCCTCAGATATCAATTCACCCGCACCCTGCAGCAGCAGCAGCCGCCGCAGCTGCTTTAGCAAACCCCCATCATCCTCATCATCATGCCGCCGCTGCTGCTCAACAATTTGCAGCACAACAACAATTGCACGCTGCACATTCTCATGCAGCTATGGCAAGTGCACTAGGTGCATCATTAGCGGCTGCTGCTGCTAGTTCAACGTCTGCTGGACCCACTAGCAATGCCAGTTCATCATCCCATCACGATGACATGGAAATAAAACCCGAAATAGCTGAGATGATACGTGAAGAAGAAAGGGTAAGTCATTACAAAAATATCATCCACTTCCCATTATCTACTTTACCATCAAATTCATAAAAACCTACATACTACATACATACATATTTACAATTTTGAAATCAATGCAATTTTGCGTAAAAAATATCATAAATTTATCATCCCCCCCTTAAAATGCACTAAAATCTTGACAAATATTTGCATTATCTACTTGATGAGTTTTGCATGTTAACGGTTTTTATTCAATCATACGAGTACGTTGTTTTATACGAATCTGCGAGTAAATGCATATGCACATTTGTATGTACATACATCATTCACTTGAATTTGTATTCGAATATATGGACATACGAGTACATACGTACTTTTTTACATGTTGCGTATCGGACGGACAGACTTGTTTTCTTAAAGTAATTTTGTCATTAACTTGCAATTATTTCAACTCACACATACACACTCACACACACACACACACCGCTAACGCACTTAGTGCCATGTCAAACTATTTTTAAGATTTTTAACGGAGGTCTTTAACGCGTGTGTGTGTTTGTTTATTCGTATGTATAGCCTTTAAATAAATACATACATACATACGTATAAAGAAAATTATAAAAACCTGTCGTTTTTCTAAATTGTAAACAATTTACTTAAGTTGCTAATGCAACAACAATGAATTATAGAAAATAGAAAGAGAGAAAAAATAACAGTAACAATAACAATAACAATAACAATAATAATAATCATAATAAATAAGAAATAATAAAATCAGAGGAAAACGTAATTAACTTTGTGTACTTAAAAAATATACAACAACAACAACAACAATAATAATAATGGAAAAATGGAATACAAAAAAATAATAATAAACAACAAAATTAGAGAGGAAAAAAAGGTTTCGATTAAGTTTTCAGCGCAGACTTTTTTCATACCAATTGCAATTAATTTTTGCAATTTAAATTGTACACACAATCACATACACACACACACATACATATGTATTTATTTCTCTTATAATCAGTGATGTCAACTTCTTATAACCAAAACGCACAAACCTCATACTCAAAAGGCGCTAAAAAGCGCTAAATTAAAATTTATGTAACTATTTGTGATCAAACCGCGCTGTAAAAAAAGCGTTAAAAATATTTACAAATAGAAAATAGACTGAAATTGTAAAAAAAAATATTTTTTTACTATTCAAATTTCCACTTTTACAAAGATTTCTTAATAATTTGAACAATTGCTTCAAAACGATTTGGAACAAAACAACAGCTTAAAAGCTTTTCCTTAATATTTGGGTTCAAGTGTAATACAAAAAAAAAAATCTCTATCGGAGTTGGTTTTGGCAAGGTTGTGTTCTTTAGCCACTGCTATTTACCATTGTCCTCAATTGTGTGTTGCAACGTGGTTTAACCTGGGGACTTAAGACTAAGTTAGAAGACCTGGATTACGCATACGACAACTAACTCCCGGCTCACAGACATTGTCAAATGCAAGAAAGTGCGCTTGTGGATGAACATCTCTAAAAACACAATTATGCGAATCACAGCTAATAACACAACAATCTCTTGAATTTTAAAACAGAAATTTGAAAGATGTTTCGTCTTTTTACTATCTCGGCAGTAATCTCATGACGTTCGTCGGTTCCAGTGCTGATATTCGGAACAGATTGAACCTAAGCAGTCAATCTAAATGCTATAGGGTGTTCCTGAGATCTCTTTAAAAACACAAATTAAAATCGTTAACTCGAGTGTAAAGTTTATTCTTGTATGGTTGTGTTTGATGTCAATTTCATTCAGACATTTATAAACCACTGTCCCCGGTGCATTATAAAAATAATCTGGCCTGAAATTTCCAGTGATGAAAACTGGAAACTACTCTCAGGAGAACAAAATACAACTTGGAGATCTTTGGCTTTAGGTAGGCGTAGATGGAAAGAGTTTGTTATGGCCCTATGTGGCAAGTTTAGTATTGTAATTAAATAATTAAAATTTCCAGTCTTTAAAATATTTAATTTTTTCTATTTTCTTAAAATAACTCAGATTAGAGATACGTTTCAAAAACACTTTTTTTAATTGATTTTTACACGAATATTATCTGGAATAACGTAATTTTGGCAGCATGAAGCAAGTCCATAGTTTATATGAATTCAAGAGTTTTTGAATTGGGTGAGTTTCTATTTCTTACAAAATATTGCAAATAGAAAAGTGCTTACCAAGCGCGCTTTTGGAAAAAAGCGCTAAAGAGAAAAAATGCAACATTTCGGTAGTTAAAAGGTGCTAAATATAGCGCGAAAGGCGCTAAAATGGCAACACTGATTATAATTCAAATGTTCTATATACATATGTGTGTTAAAAAAAAAGAAAAAGATTGATTGATCAAGAGAGAGAGAGAGATAGAGTTGAAAGAGCTTAATCTAATATTGTAATATATAGTATTTACTGCTAAAAAGGTTAGATACTGCGGAGACCGGTAATTATAAAATATCTCAACATTAAAATCGATTCATTATGCAACGTAAAATTGTTGTTCGTGTTGTTGGTATAATCACGACTAAATAATTTTCTTGCGAACTTTTTCTTTATAACTTCTGACATAAGAATTTACCAGAAAACAAAAAGACGAGATCCTCGATAAAACATGTATAATATACATACCTATTCATTATAAATTTTCATTGTAAGCGCCTGAACGATAGCGCAATACGGTCTGCTTTTTCAAAAAATGGACCAGGAGTGGTTAGAATTGGGGAAAAACAGGCAAAATTAGTGACTTTCTTTCATTTTAAAGCAAAGTTTTTTGTTTGTCAACACTTATCACCCACTACGCTATATTATAGAAATAAGGGTTAAAAAGAGAATTTTTTTACGAAGCAAGTCAAGATATAGTCTTAATTTAAAAAATGCATTCCCATAAAAAATAACAATAACAGTTCTAGTAGTAGGTACGCACAATGAAAACCATTTACGCAATCTGTCAAATTTCATTGTAGATTTCATTGTATGCATTCAAAATAATTTGATATTTTGAGATTGCATTGATGCAGATTGCGCTGTCTGTATTGTGATTTTATGTTTGTATCTGTTTTGTTCATTGAAAACAAGCAACACGTAAGCATCTGCATTACGATTTATTTCATCAACCGTACTTTTTTTTGCGATGTTATGCTACAATATAAATTAGCAGAACTGCTATTGCGTTTATGATTTAATTTTTGATTGCAGTGTGTGTGTCAAAATATGCAATCTGAATAAAAAATGAAATAAGGAATTACCATGAAAAAATTATTTAAATAAAAAATAAAAAAAACAAATTGATAATTTTGCGTACTTTGTTTAAAGTTACGTTGACTGAGTCAACAATGCAAAGAATTTACTGCAGTAGTTGCAATTTACGAGAAGTTACGTTTATCGAGAGTTGCGTTGAGAGAGAGGTAGTAGACGATGATTGAAATGAAATGGGTGCAGTCAAAATTAAAAAAACCTCTAAAGATGATCTTTATTTGGAAATGATTTCTCCTATTTCTGGGAGAAAGTTTAAGTTATATCATGGCATTAATTCAGATATCTTAACCTGTAGGATAGATACATACACAAATTTTTATTCAGCTCAAGTAATCTCATGAGGGTCGGCAATGGGTGTCAGCAATAGCGCCTGGCCAGGGTTAATAATATTACTAATAATTGTGGTGCTGGATACTAGAGAAATATGTTGTGGGAAGGAGGAAAGAGGAGTTAGACTGTTACACAAACGAAGGTTGCGACTAAAGAACGATTTCTCACTACAATGCGTTGTGCGATTTACTGGACAAGAATATAGTATATAAGGAATAAATTCCTTTATTTCGTCAGAACATATTCCGCTATGGTATCGACAGGAAAATTAAACACAATCCACATTACGACACTGCTCCATTTAGCCCTCTCTTATAGCAGTAGAGAAGATCCGAAATACACTTTAAAGCAACAGTTCAAACATGCGAGTTGTATTACATTTTGGGTCTTTTGTCTTTTAAATATAAAGAAGGTCAGACGAGGTCAAATATTTCTTATACCGCCTTAAAAAACCGAGATATTTGAATGCTTCTTTTAACATTTGAAAAATATGATCGTACCAACGGACATCACAAAGAATTCTCATGCTGCCTCCACAATATTATCTATCCCTACCACGTCTATGTATCAAAAATAAATTCAATTGTATAATCACCCCTATTCTGTATTTCGAATCGAAATTTTCTCCGTTTGGCATTCTGCTGTCCGTCTCTCTTCGTCACTTAGGATCTATTGTGCCTCTTCCGGTTTGCAGCAGATCTGAAACCCTATTTGTGGGTATGTCTCCCTAAACAACTTCATCTAAACCTATCAAGAACTCCATATTAACACAATACCATATCGCACTTGATCAACAAGAAGGTATTAACTCAACATTTTTAAAATTACACTTTTTGCAAGAAACCAACTAACAACATCGATATCTATCGACTGTAAGAATTTCAACGTATTCCGATTACTCTTTCATCTCGAAAACCACATTTGAGACCATTTTAGTGATAGTGTAGTGACTACCTTTATATCACCAAAATGTTACTATTTTGAGTTAATATCGAAATGAGTGAAAATAGAAATGTATCGTATGTTTTCATAAAAAAAGTTATAATTTTTTTGCTTACTATTTATGATGTATTCGGATAATCAAAGTCTCTTAAAATGTAACCACAAACAGTTTTTGACCTTTATTGAAAGTTTTAAAGTTTTTGAGTTAATACCCTCTTGTTGATCAAGTGCGATATGTGTTACATCGTCTCTTATGCTCTCAGTTGATAATAGCTCGTAAGAAAATTAATCAGAAGTTTCAAGTGGCGAAGCCACAGTGTTCCAATCATCTGGCAATTTTCCAATCCTTGATTAGATTGAGGATGGTAGTAAGTGTTGCCGCATAGTAAGGTGTCGGATCAATATAGGATGTCACGGAGCCTTTCCTAGCCAATGCATTCCCTGTTCGGTTACCACCTATCCCACAGACGCAATCGAAACGCAGAGTATGGGTGAATGCATTTATTTCTTCGCCTACCTTACTTTAACCCTTTCGCGCACAGTTAATTTTTGCGCTGTCCTTTTGTGTGACGGATTTACTGACGGTATATGCCTTCCTGTCCCTACATTTTGTACAAAATATGTCGGCATTTGCCCCTTTGCCCGCAAAAGGCTTAAGGTGTTTCATCAATTCATTGATGCAACACAAACGTTTTGCCAAAATTATATACATACTCACATATAAAGTAAGTGTGTTGTATACCATTCATGTATGCATGTACACATGTTGCATGTTCATTGAGTTCAGTACGAGATCAACGAATGAGAGTACTCGTTCGATAGTTAGGCACTTAGGTGGCACTGACTCTTTTCATCTTAGTATGATTGAGGAAACAATTGTTGTTGCCGAAACAATTGTTCTTTAATTATTTATTAATTTATTTATTTTCTGTTTTTTGTTTTTTCGTTTTGTTTTGTTTTTTCGACAGTGTTGCTGAACTCCTAATATTTTTTATTAAGAAAATCAACTGTTTGTTATTCTCGTTTTCATTCTGTTTTCTTGTTTGTGTGTTCATTCATTCATTCGCGCGTTTACATTATTACATTGCTCTGTTCTTGTTGTTGTTTGTTTTGTATGTGTATGTGTTGTGTATGTGTATGTGAATGTGTATGTATTTGTACTTTTGTTTTTGTTATTGTTCTTGATTTGGATGGGGCAAAAGAACTGTTTGTATGGGTTGAGTTGTATGTGCGTCTTTTAATTTATTTCATTCATTTCTTATGGTTTTACTTTTATTTTTCATTCACAGAAATTTCAGTTCAAGTTGAACAACAAAAATGTTATTTGTTGTCTAGATATTACGTATCATTGGCAGAATGACGAACTGTTGCTCTGACTAAATAATTGACTGACTTGACTGTATGCGAAATAAAGAAACTCTGAGCTATTTGCCGTTTTACTTTCTGTTTCTCTTACAGAGCATTAATCTTGTTTGGTTCTGTGTTCATGTACACAAAAGCAAGCAACAGCTCCACAAAATAACATTACCAGCAGCAGCAAGAATACAGAAAGAAAACAAAGACAGAAATTCGTCTTAAAATATTTGCTTGGTGCTGTTAAGTTGTTTCTCAATGTGTCGACTACTTTTCTATCTGAATGCCTGGCAAATTTGCAATTGGGGAAGTTGGAGAAACAGCGCCAACAATGCTGTTGTTGTTCTCTTCTTTATTTGTTAAGTCAACCAGTTATTTAGCCAGCCATCAGCTAGCTAGCTACTCAGTCATATATTCTTTTGTTGTTGTTGTTGTTGTTGTTGTTGTTAAAAACATTAAAAACAACAACAGCAATTATAATAAATAAATCAAATTTATTTTATACGAATGATGGTGAATTACTTACTACTCTACACGTGTGTTCAAAAGAAACCACAATGTTTTTGTTTATACCGCCGCTGTTTTTGAGTTCTTTGACTTTTGATCCGTTTTATTACATACATACATACGTACATACATACATATGTAGTAGCTATGTTCGTGTGTGTGGGTTGTTTTCTTATATTTGTATGTGTGTATGTTTTTGTTATTATTTTCTGTTTCTTTTCTATGGTTCGGTGGCACCAACATTTGTTGCATTTGGTAATTCTTTAAACTCATTCAGTTTAGAAATTATATATCGAAGATATAGAACTTTATTACAAATTTTATATTGATTGCCTATTCAAAATTATATTGTATTGTAGAAAGTGTTACAATTACAAACAATACATAAAAAGAAAATGAAAAAAATTATATTGTTTACACCCGATATTATAGCAAAAAAATAACTCTTGAACTCGAAATTGTATCGCACAATTCAAAAATCGGGTGAATTGCATACGCTGACAAGCGATCGGAAACTAAGAGCCAATTCAGTTTCTCAGGCGATTAAAAAGTTGGCAATTTGAAATGTTTTATTCTATCTTAGGCAGTGTTGCACTAATTGCATTAAAATTACACAAAAAATTCTGGTTTTACACATATTATAACGGGTGATTTTGAGTTTTGGTTTTGCAAAGTGAAAAAAGACACAGAAAATTTTGCACGAGATATTTATTTAGGAGCTGTAATGTTTTTTTTTTTTTTGTTGAGAACGCTAACTTTGTAACTGGCTTATTCCTCTACACAAGTGTCTTCAAGTAACTCCACACAAAATAGCATAGTGTGCTCAAATCGCCAATGGACTGCTTACAATTTGCTCGCCTAACTAGCCTCTCAATAGATTGATAATATCGCGCGCAATGTGGTATTTGGCACCGTTTTGTTGAAACCAAAATCCAAATCTTCTATTTTGAGCAAAAAAAAAGTTAATCATTGACACTGGAAAATATAGCGGCAAGCATTCTTCGCATTCAGGTTGGTGGATTAATGTCCAATAAAGTGAAAAATTTTGTCAAGCCAGCTTGAATAGCCTGTTCGGAGGATCGATTATGATGACTATGAAATGGACGTAATATACGAAACACATTATCCACACAGCACGAATTTTAATAATAAAAAATTCAATGATTTGCTAGCATTGTTCGTTTGTTGATTTGTTCATGGTGAAATGTCAAAATTTATTGAGAGTTTTTGGTATTGCCAGATGTCACGAATAGAGCTGCAAAACTATCGATAGTCGGCCCATTCGATAGTTTCGATAGTTTGCAAAAAAACTATCGACACTATTGACACCATCGAATGCTTCTAAAGGATGAGTTAGTGAAAACAACGTACAATGTAAGACTTTGCACTATTCTCAAACTTTAGATGTTAGTTAGTGAAAACATATCGCAGCAGCCAGTGGAGTCAGCCATTTATTGTTAAACTAATGCCAAAGTTGACATTTACAACGTAAAAATCGAAATTCAATTCTAACTCAGCCTTAAGTGTTACATGTGGCAACAATATTGGAATTTAAGTTAAAGAAAAATATTAATAATAAATGCACAGTATTCAAACAAATAATATGGACACTATTTTTTGCGGTATGTGATAAAATTTGATGTATTGAAGTTTTCGCTCAATCGCTCTAAAATTAAAGTAATTAATGAGGTCCAGTGAAGAAAACTGCACTGACGAAGAAGAAAACATGAAACAACTGTCAGTTTTGATAAACTTTTAATTCGTACTTCAAAAATTAATCCCCTCAAGTCATCTAAAAGCCTCAAGATTGAACTTATTCTCCTGTTTCAAGTCGCACAATAAGAAAAAAAAAGCTTATGGAAGCCAGACTTATGTGCAAGAGTCCTCAACATGTGTCTGCACCGTATAGGTAGAACAACATGCTATGGTCTGACGAAATGGAGATTAATTTGTTTGGGTTAAATGCAAAATGTACGAACATATTTTAGTTACAATTCATACTTTATTTCCGTTTAATAAATAAAAATTTAAGAGACTGTTAAACTGTGTCTCTATCTAACTATATGGCTGACAACCTGCGTCGAACAAATTTTTGAAAATGTGACTTTGACTACATTTAGTGGCCTCCGTATTTCCTCATAGCATTTGACGATTGTATCGATAGTGGAAAAAAACTATCGATGGTCAGCCAAAAACAAAACCATCGATACTATCGATAGTACCATCGATTGTTTTGCACTGAAAAACCAAATAGCAAAAATTCAGCCATTATATACAAATATAGCGATTGATGAAAAGTGTAGAACAAAAATTAAAATTACACACAAACTACGCATGAAACTAATTACACAAAGGCTACACACGTAATCAAAAATTACACGCAATATGTGTAATAACACACAAGGTGGCAACACTGATCTTAGGGGTCTAGTTGCTTTTTATACAGAAATAATATTGGATACCGGAATAATTACATATCGAAAATTGTGAAAAGATAATCATAATGAAACTACATATTCGGAACGCTCACTTTTTTTGACCTGTGCAACAAGTAATTCAACAAGATCTGTCACGTGTAAAGTCTAAGATTAGACACAATTCCTTTCTATTACTTATTTAATCTTTTAAAATGGACAAGTTGTTAATGACAATTGTTTCTACAGTAATTCGAAAATGTCTCTCCTCTGAAAATAATCAAAGGGTGTAGGCAAATTAGCAAATGCTAAGCGTTTCGTTTACTGAAAAATAATTCATAACTAGAAGTTAAGATTTAACTTCTTAGCTGGATAATGAGTTCAATTTAAATTGTGTGACTTCATTCACTTACGTTTTGTTAACATTCTTTGTTAACGCAGAAATTTAACAAATTAAGAAAATATAAAATGTATTACCCCTTTTGATCTGCTCTATGAGCACTACCTATTTTTGATTTGCTCATCTTGATTTTGAATTTAGTCTTTCATTTTAGGACTAACGTTTCTATTTAAATAAATTTAACATATATGGTTATCCTTGACAATAATTACTTAGTTTGTTTTTTAGTTTTTTTTTTTTTTTTAATAAATACTAGTGTACTCAGCGGCCGACACAATCAGCCGCAATCTAGCATCTAACATTAATTTTAATTATGTACATCTATGTATGTATGTATGTACATCTTATATATAAAAATGAATGTGTGCTTGTATGTACGATTGTTGGTTTGTTTGAAGTCTATAGACAGCTATATATAATTCATTTATAAATTTTAAAAACACCAACTGGGATGTACAACGCCCCTACAATATAAATATTTATTTTTTTATGTCTTCAAAATGATAACAGAAAAAGTCTTTAAATCTGGCCCAAATAGATTCATATTCAATATAAAATCAGACAAAAATTGGGAGGAATTGGACAAGTGGGCGTGATACCTTCCATATAAACTACGAGTAAATATTGATTTCATTTTATATTGAGAACGGTAATAATAAAAGCTTCCAAATTAGTTTCTAAATTTCTAAATTGTCAGCCAGTAACTGGGCGAATATTGAATTTTGTATGTTGCCGTGTTGCTGTGATATGGTAGGTAATATACCCGCCTACCAATCAGAAGGTCGTCGGTTCAATACCACACCAGACCGTCTTAAAAAAGAAAATAGTTTTTCGACAGCGGTATCACCTCATAACATTAGCTAGTAACTGGTTATGAGTACCACTACTATTGAAAACTTCTCTAAATGCATTTGCCGTTCGGAGCCGGCGTTAAACTGTAGGTCCCTTTCAATGTGTTTAACAGTAGAATCGGGTGCAGCTCATTGACTGAGAGAAGTCCCCATGTTCCTTCATGGAATGTTATGCGAATTAATAATTTAATAATTGGATTTTGTATATGTACAATTAAAGCGGTGTTATCTATCCATATTAGCCAAAAAGCGGGTATTCTAGAAATCAAACTGCGTAAAAGCTATCTATAAATGGTACGTGTCTCATATACAAAAATGAATGTGTGATTGTTTGAAGGCTATATACAGCTTAATGACAAATTCTACAGTGTCTTCCTGGAAGGAACTATGGGGCTATCTCAAATGTTTGGACTTAGACCAGAATGGGATAAAGGCGGTAAAATGTAAAAACTTTAACTAAACATTTAAGATAATAAGAAATGCGTTGCTATATTGTATTGTAGCGTTTAAAAATAAAAAATACATATGTACTCGTACGTATATAAAATAATAATTTTTTCCAAAAAGTTTCTTTAAAAAAATTATAAGATAACTTATCTTTATGAGTAATAAAAAATTACAATTCTAAGTAAAGATATTCACTACCACTTAGCAAGGATCTTTACCACTACAACATCATATGGAGGGTAGCTACAGTAGATTAATTAGCTACTTAGTTTGAAAAATCAACTTGATCTATGAAACTAAAACAAAGCAATGAATGCTTTGTGGAAGCCACCATGCTCTCTAAGGGAGTGACATATTTTCTTTTGTTTTTTATTTATAGCTACCCTGCCGGGGATTAAACTAGTACTGAATTAGTACAAAAATCACCAGCATTAGTAGTCAACTGTAAACTTTCGTATTCATACCATCTTAATGCTCAAAATAACACTGGGTTCGTTTGAAAAATGAAGAGTAGCATTGTCTCTAGTCGTGTACTAGTATAGTTGGATCCAATTGAGAGCTTTATAATCACTTTATTACTAGTTCTTTTGTATGGAAAAAGTTTCCATAATTGGTGAATTGGTGCCTTTGTTGCCCTAGTAAAAATTAGTTTTTATATTGTTTTCTAGTTATTAAAATATTTCGAAAATCTTAAATGGTTTTTGTAAATTTTCAGCGAATGTATGCCCGGAACATAGCAAAGAAATGATATTATTGGTGTATCACAGCGCAATTTCTGAAAGCGGAGTTCCGCAATGTCTGTCTTTTACGTTAACCACTTTAGTTGCAGTAAGCCAGAGCTGCACTCTGGAAACTGCCTGGTAGAACACTTCTAACTTACATTGTCTTCTCCTAGAAGTCGTTCAGATTTCAGGATTCAGATAATTTCATTTCCCGCTTTCACGGGATTTTTCTACAGAAATCCCGGGAACTTCTTCAGATACAAATAAAAGTTTTATAAAAGCGGAGCAGCTGAAATAAAATCTTTTGTTTGTAAATTTTCAGCGAATGTATGCCCGGAACATAGCAAACATATGATATTATTGGTGTATCACAGCGCAATTTCTAAAAGTGGAGTTCCGCAATGTCTGTCTTTTACTTTAACCACTTTAGTTGCAGTAAGCCAGAGCTGCACTCTGGAAACTGCCTGGTAGAACACTTCTAACTTACATTGTCTTCTCCTAGAAGTCGTTCAGATTTCAGGATTCAGGATTCAGATAATTTCATTTCCCGCTTTCACGGGATTTTTCTACAAAAATCCCGGGAACTTTTTCAGATACAACAAAAGTTTTGTAAAAGCGGAGCAGCTGAAATAAAATCTCCAATAAAAATTTGCTTAATATAGTACAATTTAGTATATAAGAAGTGTAGTCGCCACAATTACATATGCATGTATGTATGTATGTATATACAAGGGTGATCGGAGAGAAAGATGCATTTGTAATAGTGGTCAACATTTTTGTAGTGTGTGTTGAAGGAAAAAATCAACAAATTAAACAACAAGACAATTTTAATACGATTAGAAGCTATTACACAACTTTGTTAAATGTTTTCGTTTTCATTCGGGTATATAACTTTACACCCGAACATATGTATGTATGTATGTCCCAAAGTTATCAAAATAATTTGTGAAATAAAACTTAAAGGTGATTTCTGTTTAAATCATACCATACATTTGGCAGTGGTGGATACTTTATGTATCCAATTATTTGGTAAACACTTTTATAATATTTTTGAGAGGGTATGGCAATAAACAATAATATTTCAAAAATTCACGAAAAAGACTAACAGAAAATGCTATGCTACAAAAAAGGTATGTGTATCGTTTTAGAACAGTAAAGGAAACGTGTCTTGGCTTAGACTTAGAAATGGGTAACATTTGTATAAAAGAAAATATACGTTTTTAACTCTGTAACCCTACCCTGAACACCCGGATAGATATTTAAATTAAAGTTGTGTTTTACATTTATCTATTGGGGTTAAATATTCTTCACGTTTTAATGACAATACAATTGCCTGTGGAGACAATGAGTAAACGAAGCACATACCTAATAATTGATGATGCTATTGTGATTGCTTTGTGTCATGGAATTAAATTAAGTCCTTCTTCTATGGGAAGCAATGTATGACATTGTATGTAGCGGGATTCCCGGGAAATCTGGGAAAAGGATAAAAAATGAAAAAAGTGCGGTAAATAAAATACCTTAATCCATACCTTTCTTTGACAAAATTGCAAATATTTTTCTAAGGAGGCTCCTGTAAATTTATTTTTGATCCACCACTTTTTAGTTTTAGCTTTAAAGAAAGCTCTTGTTATTTTTTTGGTTTTCGTCATTACACGGTTGAGGGCCAATGGTTTTCACAATATATTCGTACCCTTTTATTTTTTTATTTTAATTCTTTTTTCGAAATTTTCATGATCTAAAGCTCTTAGAGTTTATATACATAAACTTTTTTCAAATTTATTTATTCAGAATTACAAATTTTTAATGATTTTTTTTTTTTTTGATATACTGATGTAAAAATTTCATTAAAATTATTATTTTTTTAGACAATTGATTGATTACACAAAAATTTTATTAGTCGATAAGTGGTGTATTTGAACTATTTCTAGTACTAATGGTTTTCTATGAAAACTCTAACCCCGCTGAAACTAGTGTCAGCTGTACAAGTACTAGTACTACTATCCTTTAGGTAATTGACGTTCAATTTCCTGAAGTGTGGCTACCCTTTAGGAGAAAACAAGAAAATCATTAGAAAGGAGTAATTCTATGATATATTTAAAAAGAATACAATATTGGCTCTCAACTACGCTTGGGAGGAGAAAGCAATGACAAAAACAAAAGCTGAAAAATTGATTGATCAAAATTCAATCTGTAAAAAGCTGCGCAGAACAATTATTTGCAAATTTGTCAGAGGAAGGTATGGATGTTTCGGTGTCAATAGAAGGACTTCTAGGAGGGGAAAAAAATGTTAGAAGTATTCTACAAGGTAGTTCTCACTATTTAGGCATTATAAATCAGCTACAAGAAGTGGAGAAGATAAATTCTTAGTGAAATGAAATGTAACTTGAAATAAATATTGATAGTACTGGAAAAGTGAATTGTTGAAATGATGATAGAAAATTGTTAGCAAAATAATCAGGCTACAATTTCGCAACTTGTGCTGTGATATACCAGCAAAATAATCCTTTGCTATGTTCCGGGACATAACTTTGCGAATGGTTGCACAAAATGCGCAAAAAATGGTTAAGTTTCTCTTTAATTCCAGTTTTTTTTTTCAATATTTCAATAAATAAAAACTAAACACCTATTTTGGGAACTTTTTTCATACTAAAGAATTAGTAATAAAGCTCGCAATTGGATCCAACTATAACTTAAGAGTACACGACTAGAACCAATGGCACTAATTTCTTTCCAAACACATTCAATGCTAATACGAGCATTAAGATAATTTAGGAAAGTTTACAATTGAGTACTAGTGATGGTAATTTTTGTACTAATTCAGTACTGTTTAGATTAAATCTCCATCAGGGTAAACAAAAAAATTGTTTTTTTCGTTAGTGTTAGTAAAGATTTTATAGACGTATTGCTCCCAAAGTATTGAACCGATTTAAATGAAATTGTTGATATTGTTTACATCTCTACAGAACTCCAAAATCAAGTGCAGTATAACGAGCGTAAAAAGGATACAAATAGGGTTGCCAATTGGCCTTGATTTCGCTTGATTTACAAGCATTTGTGCAGCTTGTCAAGAATCAAGAAAATATATGTCCTGTCAAAATTTTTTACAGCAAATTTTTTAAGGGGTTTCTTACGCAAAGTTGAAAGAAAAGATTGAAAAGTTGAAAAGATATTAAACATTTTAGTGTATCAATACGTTAAGTGAATTTGTTTCTTAGTTTTTATCATAGGATTTAAACAAAGATCGTTTCCACATTTTTCTTATTTTTGAAACAAGCTTTATAAATATAAAGCTAAATATGAGCCGTTTTTAATAATAACTTTAAATCATTTTTGGGTGAATTCATTTTTGCATCAGTGAAGAACTTCTGGCCTTTACTGTTACGAGAGCTCTGGAGAGATCGAAACAAATGATAATTTAAATGTGAAAGCTTTTGGTTATATGATGGATATATCAAAACTTCCCAGCCAAGCTCTTTCAGTTGCTGTTGAGTCATAAAAGATGCGTATGCTGTGATTGATCAATTCTGGCCGTTAAAATTGAATTCCTTTTCAATCCCACCATACACATAGCATTAGATTTCTTGGTTACAATTCTTGCTTTGTTACCGTCTACGTCCTTGCTTCGTTCATGATTTTCTTCGCACATTAAAGTCGTATCCCTTTTCATCGCCCATAATCATTCGCCCATAATCATATCGAATAAGAAGCTGTAGTCTTGCCTAATGCAATTAATATTACCAGAAATATTACATTTAACAGCCACCTACCGACAATTTGTAACCAAAGTTTTTCTAACACCCAATATTTTTGACTGTCAAGATTTCTTTTTTTTTAAATCAAGTTTTTTGCTATAAATGCCAAGCATTTTGGAATATTGAATCTGGCAACTGTTAGCCTATTAAGTATATAGATAGATACAGTATATACATATGTACATATATACATACATATGTATGTGTACTAACATAAATACGAAGCAATTAATTAATTGCCTAAACTTTGAATGTTAAAATTATTATATTTGCAGAAATTATTCTTTTCTTTTAAAATGAATTTTGTATAATTGCAATTCATCCGCGATAGTTAGTTCCGTAATATAATATTTTTCTTAATCTCACATACATACACACATACATACATACATACATACATATGTATGTACATATAAATTAAATTTTTTAATTATTAAACTTTTTATGACAATCGTTATGTCGCAATTGAAACCCTTGTCCTTTTAATATTCAATTGTTTTATGGCTGCTGACTGACTTTTTTTTAATTAAAAACAATATATATATATATATATATATATATATATATATATATATATATATATATATATATATATATATGTATGTATGTATTTTATAAGTTGGCATAATATAAAAGTTAACAATCTTATCACATATTATTATATTATATCGTTTCGTTCATTTTATTACTTTATATTTAATTTATTTATTTTTTTTTCCAGATTAAACTCTATAAAGACATTTGTGTATAAAGAAATAAAATCTAAAAATACATGTGTGCGTATATACATAAGTGTATATGTATATGTTTGTACTTTTTTCACATTTTATAATGTTTACAATAAAAAATTCATACAAAGAGTACAAATATTTTTCTAATGATTTTTTTAGCGATAATATTAATTTTATTAGGTTTACTTATCATAAAATTATTTAATTACTTATTTATTTAATCAAAAGTTAAGAAAAGAAGAATGTAACGGCCAACAAGACACAACAACAACAAAAAAGTAGAAAAAAAGAGTACAATTTCAGCAACAGCGACCGATCAAGACAGATTATCGAAACGATTGTGGTAATCTTGGTTTTGATGTATGTGGTAGCCGTAAACATATTTCAGAATATACATACATACGTATTACAAGATATCGTTTAAAACTCATGCACAATGTCATAAATAACACGGTGCTACACAAAAAAGAGGAACGTTCTGATTGCCGTTCTGATTGATCGAGTACAACAAGAAATTTGGAAATTGGAAATTTTCGGAACACCATCAAAATTTGTGTTATGAGTAAAAAACTTAGCTAAATATTAACCGAACTTAAGTTTCCGAGAGGATTTAAAATGAAAGGAAACAGACCTTTCATTTAAGTAATATTGAGAAATCTACGTGTGTTTCTTAAGAAAACACATTTTTCATTCAATTTCTTTCACATTTTTCAAGTTTAGATGCATTTTTGCGTACTAATTTATATGTGAACCGTACTATTTATGATTTAATTAACAAACTGTATTTAGTTATGGATAAAATGAGTCTTACGTTTTCGAAATCGATTGAAAATTTTCGAAGCTATTAAGCGTTTTATAAAAAAAAGCTATAAAATATCACTCAAACTAGCATTTTTTTGACCTTTTTGAACAGTAATTAAAAAAAAACGTTTACAATTTGATCAAAGTTGCATGATTTTTTCGTGAGTTGCAACACTAAACAGTTTAATTATTTGCAAATATGAACCGATTTTTTTCTATAAAAAATTGTCTCTAAAAATTATGCAAAAAATATAGGTTTTCATAGGAAAAAATTAAAAAAACTACTGTTGAATTAGAAATTAGCCCACATAACTTTGTGGTCAATATAAATCATCAGTCAAAAAGTGGGCGGAATTGGATATGTGGCTGTGGCATCTACCATACAAAGTAAATACTGATTTTTGTACGGCAATAGTGGAATGTTCTGAATTTGGTCGAAATAACTTCGTAGTTAATCCACATCATCAGTCGAAATATAGGTGAAATTGATTAAGTGGATGTGGCACCTCCCATACAAAATAAATAGTGATCTTTTATATCTATAGAACGATTAGAGTGACAGTTTCCGAACTTGATCCATATGATTTGGCAGACAATACAAATCATTAATTTTAATGCATTCCGTTAAATGTTTCATATGAGGAATACATTTTATTGGTATACAACACAAAGGCTTCCAGTAAACGATGAAGAAAAAGAAATTTTGGAAGGAAATATGCAATTGATTTCGTATTATTTACGCGAAATTTAACTAAAGTTATCGGAGGATAAAATGGTCCAGAAGTTTCAAAGAAAAAGTCATAATTTATATAAAAGAAAAACAAATCTGTCTGTATGACTGTTGAAAATATGCAAACATTTTCAAAAGAAACATTTTGAAAATTTTCATCTTAATCGTCAAAGAAAGAAAAAGATCGCAAAATTTAAATGTGATTTTTATTCATTAAAAGTATTAAACACTTTACACACCAACTATTAATACAAGTGTTTTGAAAGGATGCATCAGTTTGCATCGGTATATGCATACATACATATGCATGCATGTACATAGATATCTATGTACGAGTATGTGTCAATCTGCATAAAGGCATGCATCATTTGTATTGGAATGAAGAGCCTTTACATATGAAGAATAGCATATCGAAATTTTCCACAAAATTACATTTGCATAAAAACACAATTACCACAGAAAACAGTCTGGCAAGTTGGCAGTGAGGTAGGCAGGCAGGCAGGCAGGCAGGCAGGTAGGTAGACGGACAGGCGGATTGGATTGATGGTTGGGTGGGTGGATGGGTGGATGGGTGGTAGCGTTTACAGTCAAAGGCACTTAAGAGAATAGAAGAATTTTAGCAAAAGTAAATGACTTTAATAGACGTTTCTAAAAGGAGACTTTTTCCTCTGCTTTAGCAAACACACACACACACACAAACGCAGAGACAAACACTTATATTTGATGGATAAACAGCAAACCTGTATAGTTACATAGCCTTGCTGAAATGAATGTATTCAGGCAATCGTACTTTAATGACGCTTTCCATAAAGGTAAAGAACGTGTGGCAACTACATACGGCCAGTGTGAAAATGCATCATAGAAATAGACACCATGTGGGTGAAAAAAGAAAAAAAAAATTTTGGAGCGAGTAAATAAAAATGAATCTCAAGTACCAGTGTGATTGTGTAATTGAAGGAAAAACCTGTGTGTTTAGAAAAGAAGAAAATACAAGAGAAACTCATTTTTCTGCATTTAACAAACGAGCGAACATTAAAACGCCGTAGTTATCAAAAGGGAAAGGATGCATAGTGTAACTCTACCAAAATGGTAGAATGCGCAAGCTGTATAGAAAATACTAATTGCCGGAGAATGGTAATTGTACGTACATATGGATAGATGAGGAGGGTCTGGGGGTTGAGTTATAAATGGTTGATGAAAAGTATTTGTACGCTTTACCAATACCAATATTTCCTTTTACAACAGTTTCTATTTTTTTTTTTTTTGATGTAAAAATTATAAATAATTTAAAAAAAACGATGTGGCATGGTGTAGTGGTTAAAGCGCTTGTTTATAAAACTTATAGCAGAGCTCACGTTCGAATCCCGGCGATGGCAAGGAAAATGTTCTTAATCATGATTTCGAATTTTCGATAAGTAAGAAGATTCAATCCCCTCCAGATGATTCATCCAAGAGGCTCAACATCAACTACAGGAATGCAGCTGAAGAAGGTCAAGCAACGCCAACTCTCAGGGAAAAAGGAAGAAGTCCATCATAAGCAAAGATTGCCTCACCACTACCCCAGAGAGCGTGGTTTCTAGGCAACTATAGATGGCAGTCCATCATCCATGACAAAAACATGACTATAACGAAACTGAAACAAAGCAATGCGACAACCGATTTTATTTTGTAAACCCTTAAACGAAAGGTGAAGTTTTTGTAGATTCATTGGTTTCGCGAGTTATTGACGTTATAGTGAACCCATTTGTATTGGATAAGTTTTACTTCAAAACGAAATTTGTTACAGCATTTACACTTTGTTCGAGTTAGAAAATGTTTTTAAAATTGTGTAAATAAAAAAGAAAGAAAGAAAGAAAGCTTTTTGGCATATGGTGTGTGGCTTCACTACACTTTAACTAGACGATGCCACGCCCATATAAAATTTGCATTTGTATGTCTATATCTTTAAAACGATAATAGTAAGAGTCCTCAAATTTGGTCCAAATAACTTCGTAGTCAGTACAAAACATCTGTCAAAAATTGAACCGAATTGAATAAGTGGGTGTAGCACCTCGTATACTAAATAAATAATAATTTTTATATACTAGAAAACGATTGGAATGGAAGGTCCTGAATTTAGTCTAAATGAATTCTTAAATAGTACAAATCATCAGTTTAAAAGTGTTCGGAGTCGGATAAGTGGGCATAGTACCTCCCATTCAAACTCAATAATGATTTTTGTATATCTTCAGAATAGTTAGAGTTGAAGTTCCTAAATTTGGCTTAAATAACTTGGCTATAATTTAAAAAAACATACGGAATTTTGCATTTAGCTCCTAGCAACGCGGGAGGGAGTACTCTAGTAGAGTATAAAACAACAACGAGGCATATTTCGGTGGTCACAATCAATAACCGCCAAAGTTGACTTAAGTCAATATGAGTTATGTATGCTATCATAGTCTACTAATAAAACTTTAAAATTTACGTGAAATCCTCATTTCTCTATCAATGCTTTTTTTAAAGTTGTAATGAAGTAAATATACATACATACTTACGAAAATATTTCCATACAATTTTAATTTATTTAAAAATAAAATGAATTTTCATATAAGAGAGAGTTCTCATAAGAGCTAAAATGAAGATAAATGACGTGGTGCGACAAAAATGAACGGTGTTAAAATACCTGGCGCTGTCGAATAAAACAAGGATCGGTTTTTAAAATTCTGAAAACACCTCCAATATATCGAGTTACGGGTAAAAAATCGGGTTTTCGGACCGTCATGCATTTATAAATGCTAGTAACTTAGCTGAATATTAACCAATTTTAAGTTTCTTTTCGGATTTGGGAAGAAGATATACAGGCCTTCTAAATGATATATGTATACAATTTCAAAAACAGATCCTTGTTCTGCTCCGTATTTGTTTTTTTTTTGTCGCACCGTGTAATTGGTCCAAATGGAAAATGATAAATTTCAATATGCAAAAATCGATTAATTCAATATATGATGACTGGCAACAATTTGAATATTATTTTACAATGAAATCTTTAGTAGACATATTCCTTCCAAATTCATATTTTTCATTTACAATAACCATATATGTACATATGTTTCGCTTTTTTTTTATCGAATATCTCCTAAACAAATAAGACTTTCATTATCGTTTTTGATCTTAGGGTTGCAGGTATAAGTATCTTTAATTTTGCAATCATTTTTTTCTAATGCACTTTCTCAATTTTTTTAAAAAACACTTCTTTATATGAAAAATGTTTTTTTTTTTTCTCAAAAGTATTATTTATCATTATTGACTTAGTCTGTTATTGCGTGGAGCCTCAAACTTGTGCATTATTTTTATTTTCGGCTTAATAATTTCTTTCCAAGCTTTTGATAATTCAAATTCGATTGTAATGGATTCTTCTCTTTAATGGTAAAGAAGTGTTTAAGTGTAACTAAAAAGTAACTGAATTTAAATTTTTCCGTCGTTGGTTGGGTCAGTTTTAATTTCAATTTAAATGCATTGTTTTTATCATTTTATGACGGTGAACATCAATGCCAAAGATTCATTATTAATGACCAAAACTACCTCTTTGTCAATTAAATTAAATATATAATTTTAGTATATTTTACCAATATTTATTTCTATAGACACATACTTATGAATATTTATTTATACAATATTGTATATGTGTACATATGTACGTATGCATGTATGTATGTATGTATGTATGTATTCACTTGGTCAAATATTTACTAGTATTTCATATTCGTCTAATTGTGCCGTTTTATTTTTTCTCTAAAGTTGCCTTACCTTACATTTCGTAGCATTCAGTTCAGTTCATTTCAGTTCAGTTCAGTTCCGTTCAGTTTGGTTTTATTTTATTTTATTTTATTGAATTTTTTTTTCTTGTTATTGTATTATTTGTTAATATAAGCCATTGTATCTACATAACCCCATTTATTATTCAAACTCGTAAAGAAGAAAATGACTAGACACACACACACACATACACACACATACATAAAATTAAAATGAAACAAAATAGAAAAATTAAAAAATTAAATAATGAACATTTCAAAGTAATTATTTATATTTATTGTTTACCATACAAAGATGAAAAACGCTTAAGACTTAAGAAAATAGACAAATAGAGAAGCAAACATGTACGTACATACATATAGGCAATCGCATACATTGACACGCTTAAAGAATTAACACTTGACAGTACAGCGCATAAAAATAGAAGCAATCTTAATCGTAAATTGAAACATTACAACGAAATCTGCTACTTACGCTCTTTCGATTAAAATATAATATATTTCATCTGGATTTCCTATACCAGATGTCGAAGTCTAGTAGTATAAGTGATGCAACTCTGTTTTTTGTACTATGTATACATTTTGTACGTTGCGAAATGTCAACACAAAAAAAAAAAATAAATAAAATATAAAAAAAGAATGTGTAAACGCTTTGGATTTTGAGAAAAATTTGAAATCTAATTGACTAGATTTTATTGTAATGTAATAGATTATTATCTACACATTTTACATACATCTGGTAGAAAAATATTAACAAGAACCCTCTTGAAAGTATGTTCCCTTATGAAGATTGCTTCAATCAATCTAAAAATCATAGAAAAGTGAACAATTTACATGCCTTTCATTGATTTATATTCAGTGTTCAAAACTGAACAATGTATAAAATATATCGTTGCTCTTATATAGAAAAACCCTAACTTTGTTTTTTTTTCGAATTTATGTTTTTAGTGATTCCAATACATTGCATACAAATACATCTCGTCACAGAAATTTAAAGCAATAACATCAGAAGTAACGGTTTTACAAGCAATTGTATTTAAACCCATAACGCATTTCAAAAATCTCTTCTTGCAAAAAGCACTAAATCACCAAGGGGACTGTAATCGAAGCACCAACTTTGTGTCTGATTCTCCCGTAATATAGAAATTATTTGAGTTATGGCCTTTTTACATATGATCAACGATATGTACATATTTTCGTTTTTTTTTTATGTATAATACAATATTTAATAATAACACACAAAATGCAATATTTTACGACTTGAATATCAAACGTTAAAACAGCAGTGCAAATCCGTCAGTTAGAAAGAGGCATGAATTAAATAAAAAGAAAAACGAAAAAGGAAAAAAAACAAAAAAAAGCATTGTGGTATAGGCAATAATGCAAATAGAAAAGAGAATAAATTGCAGGTTTTTTTCTTTTGTACTGCACTGTATATATGTATGTTACAATGTACATGTGTGTACACGCACATACGCAATTTTTTCTTACTCAACAAAAGTTATTTGTATGAAAGTGTGTTGTCTGTGCATAAATATGTGTGTATGTATCATGTGTAAAAAAAATAAATTTATTAATTACATCTGGTTTTCTATAGGAAACAAAAACAAAAAACAACATAAACAAACTTTACCTAATAATTTCATACAATACATACATATCTAGTCAGAGAAACAAATTATCAGCGATGGGAAACGGAATTTTTTATTTTACAACCAGAAAAATCTTCGATATAAGAGAAGTAAAAACAGCTTGCCGTTGGGCGTTCGAATTGAGCAAGTTATCTGCCCTGGGTCAGGCTAATTATTTTTATGCGCTACCAACGACGAGCATTTTTGCACAGCATTAAGTCTCGATACTTTTGTTAAGTCATAAGCATACCCTTAGATAAGTTAATTTTTTTTCTTTTAAATTTTAAATTTTTAAATCACATTCGTCTTATTTTCAATGTCAAGTATCAGGAGTGGGAAATTTAAAATTTTTTCTTTTTTCAGTTCTTATTCACCAGAAATGTATGTATTTGTATATGCACAGATATCCCAATATCGAAAAGTGTGAGACAAAGTTGCATTCTTTTACCGTTCTTTTGAATATATACCCATGTCTATAGAGGAAGGTATCAACATTACGGGCCTACGAAAATTAGTCTATACTGTGACACTTAGAGCTGTAAAACTATCGATAGTCGACCCACTCGATAGTTTCGATAGTTTGCAAAAAAACTATCGATACTATCGGATTCTTTTAAGTACTTCTAGTGGCAGCAATAATAAATATACAGTGTTGAAACAAAAAATAGGGACACTATTTTTTTCCAGGATGTAATAAAATTTTATGTATTAAAGTTTTTGATGGAAGATTAATCCTTATATGTAGCGGAAATTGCTCAGACTATGAAGTGCTCCAAAACTAAAGTAACTAATAAGATCCAGTGAAAAAAACTGCAAAGACTATGGGAAGAAAGCGTAGAACAACTGTCAACAATAAGAAAAAAAAACTTATGGAAGCTAGACTTACGGTAAGAGTCCTCGAAATGTATCATTTCTCAGTAAACGGAAGTAACACCTGCACCGTAATAAGTAGAACAACATTAGATGGTCTGACGAAATGAAGATCAATTTTTTTGGGTTAATTGCGAGATCATAGGTACGAACATATTTTAGTTACAATTCATACTTTTTTTGAGTTTAATAAATCGAAATTTAAGAAACTGTTAAATTGTGTCCCTATGTAACTAACAACCTGTGTCGAACAAATTTTTACAAATGTAACTTTGACTACATTTAATCCTCCGTATATACTCTTAGAATTTGACGATAGTGAAAAAAAATCTATCGATGGTCAGCTAAAAACAAAAGTATCGATACTATAGATAGTATTATCGATTGTTTTGCAGCTCTAGTGACACTGCGAAGACAGTTCGCCTGGCATAAAACTTTTCTCACAATTAACAATGCTCGCATAGAAAGAGTTAGCAAATATATAAAAAATATCTTGGTTGTATACGAAATGAAAATTGGGATGTCTAAACAGAAATAAGATGTGTCGAAACAGCCAGATCTGCATTTCTGAGACTTAAATCAGAAACTCCAATTACGCTTCACAAATTACTATTAATGGCCGATTGTTCTGTATTGTATGAAAATATGGACCTTAAAAGTGCCTGATATTAACATATTAGAAGCATTTGAGATGTTGGTTTTGCAAATTATGTTAAAAATACCAAGGACTGCTCATGTTTCCAACATACAAGTGCTAGAAAGAGTAAACGGAAAAAGCCGATTGCACAGCTTCATCAAGCGAAAATGACAATGTATGTATTGTACGAAATGTTACAAATTATATTTCAGGACGGAAAGATCGAACGCAGAAGAGGAATCTTACAACCGATTCCTATCTTGGTTTTGAATAGGGAGACCGGTTTTAACCGGTACTTTTGAATTTGTCGAATACGGTTTTTTAATATGTCCATTTTTCGAATATCTAATAAACCGGTTAACTTGAATATGTATAATTTACGTACCTTTTTATTTTTTATTGCAAATGTGCTCATAATTTAATTATTTTTCTAAGTTTAATATAAAACGTTTTATGACGGAATACATATGTATGCATATAACGTCTTATATAACAACCTTAAACATCTCACAAAGAACGTCAAAACCATGGTGGGATAAATAAGATATGCACACTTTTTTTAATACGGATGAACCACGGAAACGTTTAAATGGATATAAAGCGTTGTTGCTAAAAAAGAAAAATTAAATTGAAATTTAAAAAATTACAATTTGCAATAACAATTGATAGGGTAAAAAAAGGTAACTGGTGTGAATAAATTTAAACTATTAAATGTGTTACATACATGCATACAATTATTTTTCTACAGACGTCTTCTGAAATGTGGAAATATGTGTTTTTCCTGATCATTCGTCTGATGTTTGTCATCATCGCCAGAGGTAGGCGAGAAGGGTCAGAGTGGCTTTTTTAATTTTTTTTTTTAAGATGGAGTTGTCTGGCGGGAAAAAGTTAAAGCGATTTTTGTTATTAAACATTCGAAACTCGAATTTGGATCGTTTGTGTTGTTATGCGTTCGCTCTAACCACTACACCACTCCACCCCCACGAAAGATATTCAAAAAAATACCTTTTAGAAATAATATAAAGGGTCCGCCAAATAATTTTTTTCTTGAAAATGCTATAAAAAAAACTACTGAATATTTTCTTAAATTTCATTTTTTATTTGAAAGTACAATCCTTCCGGTTAATAATGGAAAATAATTTCATTCAAATGGCTGCCTCGGCTGGCCATGCAGTAGCCTACACGATCGGTCCAATTTTTAAGCACATTATCGATTGTGTGCAGCTGTATTTCACCAATGGCTTTACGAATATTGTCCTTTAAAGCGTCAATTGCCTCTGGCTTGTTGGCGTAACACTTATCTTTGACGGTACCCCACAAATAATAGTCCAACGGTGTCAAATCGCAGATCAGAGGTGGCCAAACGACATCAGCTCTGCGGCTGATAAACATCGAGTGTAGCTTTGGCTGTATGGCACTTAGCGCCGTCCTGTTGAAACCAAATGTTGCTAATATTCTCCTCTTCAATTTTTGTGAACAAAAATTCGTTCAACATGGCCCGATAACGATCGCCACTGACTGTAACGGTTAACGGTTAACTTCTCCTTGCTCATTTTCGAAGAAAAATGGCCCAATTATGCCTCTGGACCAAAATCCGCACCAAACAGTGACTCGTCTTGGGTGTATCGGCTTTTCAATGTATGCGTGCGGGTTTTCTGTGCCCCAAATGCGACAATTTTGCTTGTTTACATACCCGCCAAGATTCATCTGGAAAGATGATTTTTTTTTTTTTGGCAAAATCGGCATCTTCTCTAAATCGATCGCAGGCCCAGATTCCCAGCGTTGTTCAAGCGTATACACAACCATATTCGTTCAGCGGAAGGATAAAAATATATATCTGTCAAATCAGACATGAGCTAAGTGTTACCATTCACGAAATAAGCACTGGTTGAAAAAAACGTTAGATGGCGGACCCTTTACATATATGTGATTGCTTTTGTGACTGTATAATCGCTTAAATTCGGCATCGAACAGTAAATAAAGAAAAAGAAGAAGATAGATTTGTGTACATACACATGACTGAATGTTAGTTTATATGTATGTATGTTTGCTAGAAGTCTGGAAAAAAGTTGAGTTAAGCTATTTTAAATGTTTGAACTTGAACTGGGAATGGGGAAAATGGTAAACAATTATAATAAATATAATAATTAAGGTAGTGGTAGCGTAGCACGCCGGGCTTTAGCTGGTATTTAACAAAAATCAATTTGAAAGAACTGTTGCTCATTTCCACCAAAAAGGAAACGATCTTTAAAATAGAAAAAATTAACACGTTGATAACAACGTGTATATAACAGTACAAAAGATTTATAATCGAATTAACTTTTCCAACTCTGCAAGATAATAAGTATTTATTTAAAATATGTATACATGTATACACATATAGTATGTATATTTGCAGTTGTTGCTATAGCTTAAAATTGTTTAAAATGCACTTGTTTTCACATTGTCATCATTAGAAAATTCGCAAACATAACGTTTTAGCTTTGTTCGAAGAAGTGGCTAACTTATCGCATTGGTGGACAGAATTCTATTTTGTTTTCATGCTTTATGCTACGGGTCCATAGATTGTTTTTAATAGAATTTCAAATCATTCATTTATTCTTTCGTTTACTCATTCATACACTAGTGCATTCATTTCTTTTAAACTAAATCATCTTTAATTTAGATGGAGTCATTTAGCCCAACAAGTCTACTACTAGGCTGAGATCAAATGCACTCTATTAATAACCAATAAAACTGACAATCGTACAAATAATAATTCACGTACATACATACATACATGTATGACTAAAAACGAATTGGAAAATGTGTTGCGAAACGCAAAAATACTCTTGTTTTGTTGAAATTTGGAACACAGATAGATCCAGCTAACGAAGGTGCAGTAGGGTATTTTAGTATGAAATTTAACCCGGAAGAGTTTAAAATCAGGTAACTTTGCACATTCGTCATTCACGGATATACAGTTGTTGTGCAAAAGTACATTTTAAAATTCTGCACTTTGAGAGACTAAGAAGGGATTAAAAGCTTGATTCCTACGAATATATTTGCATATAATATTCTATTATTAAGGTGCACATTAAGTTAAAAAGTGCAGGTGTGATATGGTAGGTAAGACACCCGCCTACCAACCAGAACGTCTCGGTTCGATACCAGGCCAGACCATCATCAACAGCGGTATTAGCTCACAACATGAGCGAGTGACAGGTTATGAGTATTACTACTATTGAAAACTTCTATAATGCATTTGCAACAAATTATATGAAAGTGACATTTGCTGCACTTATGCATATTTGCTACATAAAAATTATTGCAAGTCTGTATTACTTAACCCTTATGTGAGTGACAAGGGTACACGGGTACCCGGGTACACGGGTACTCGACTCCATTTAATACGAATTTATTACCGTGGTGCTCCAATTCATTTAAATAAGTATTCGATACAGAAGTTATTCGGCTAGAAGGCCAAAATTTTAATTATACACCTTTAACGGAATGACAGGTTACATACATCGATACCACAAATAAATATTCTGCAGTTATTGTAGTCATACAAAGCTGTTTTTACACGGAGATACGATACCGGCCAAAAAATAATTTAAAAACGGGGATAGATGTAAAATAAAAGCAAAATTAAAAAATAGTTTTTTTTTTCTTTTAAGTAAAATTTTCAAAAGATATTTATTAGTTATTTCCTTTAATAATATCAATGTGCTGCAGGTTAACTAAAAGAAACTCATATACTCAATACTCAATATGAAAATTATTATAAAACAAATATCAATGCATTGTTTATTCGAGAGTCATTCACTGTTTATACAAAGATTCCCGGCCAAAGCTGGACTTGTAAAGCTGTAATGAATAAATAGATATTCCCGTACATGCGATTGTATTCGTCATATGTATAACAATTAAATTTATAATTTTCGCATACCTTCTAATAACAACAAATGCTTAAACTAAAAAATAAAAAAAAAACCTGCACTTACATTTGACTTAGATTTTATAAAAAAAATTATATATTATTTACAAAAAGTATTTAATTGAACTGGGAAATTCCAGAAAACAAAAACAAAAACAAAAACAGAAACAAAAAAAGAAAAGGAAACGAAACAAAGCCAAAATAAAAATATTCATATACATATACACATAAATATATATAAATATATATTGTATATATAAAATAATAACAATTTAATACGCCGGCTATAATTATATTTCATTTCAATTACCATCATTATACAATATTGACGATAGATATGACTGGAGTCATAGTTGTGCTATTGTTGTACGTACATACGTATTAAAAAAGAAAAAAAAAAACAAAGTAATTGTTGAACAAGTTTATGTAGTATATTAGTACATAGATACGTGTATATGCGTGTGTGTGTGTGTACGGATATTAATTAATGTAAAAATATCTAAAATAAAATATTTTTTTTTCATAAATATATCCATAAGATAGAAAAAAATTTATTACTCAGATGCGGCATGAAATCGGTAAAATAGTCGTAATTGAAAGAAAAACAACACACAGTTGTGCGTATAATATTAGTGACGAGTGAGAAAATTAACATGCAATGAACAGATAACTCTTCTTTTTTGTAAAGTTTATTTTATTTTCATGATTTTTAGTCATTTTTAATGGAATTAATCAAATTAATTTTCTAATCTAACTGATATCCAATGATTAAATTCATTATTATGTATGCAGTAGGTGCGTATTAGGGTCATTTATTTCACGCACTTTTTCCATTTCCGAGAAAATGAGGAAAAAAATTATTTTCCCGGTATTCCCGGAAATCCCGCTACTTTACTTCCCATGGAAGAGAGATTTAATTTAATTTCATGTCACAACGCAATCACAAAGCATCATCAATTAATAGATACATATGTGCTTCGTTTACTCAGTACCTCCATCGACAATTGTAATGGGTTTAAAACGTGAAGCATATTTAACCCCAATAGATAAATGTATAACATGACTTTAAATATCTATCAGGGTGCTCAGGGTAGGGCTCTAAGGTTAAAAGATGTATAATTTTTTATACCAATTCCCAAGTCCATCAGGCTTTTATCGACTTCTCTAAAAGAAAAAATCTATAAAATTCTATTGAGTTATAACGTCCTAACCAAGCACTTGTTCTAAAACGATATACATAATTTTGTAGAATAGCATATTTCTGGGCTTTTTCGAGATTTACAATTTTCTGTTCTACATCTTAAGCATCTTTGGCATTATTGTTATTAAAATATCATAAAATTTATTACCAAAGATGCTGAAAAATGTAGTGCAACCGTGTTTTGTAAGTTTTATTCCACAAATTATTTCATAACTTTGGAACATACATATGTATGTATGTATGTATGTATTGTGCCCATAGTCGTTAATTTATACACCAGAACCAAAACGAAACTATTCAACAGAGAATAAAAATAAATTAATAAATAGTATAAACAAATAAATTAAATTTATTGATTTTAACTTCAATGCACGCTACAAAAACTTTGATCACTCTTGATTTGGGATCATATACCCAACATATATACCATACAGCAATCAATCTACAATGCAACTTGAGAATAAGCTTGCAAAAATCGTGATATACATACATACAAGCGTTTCTTAATTTAATTTGTAATAGTTTTATGTTCACAAGCATTTTTCAACAATGTGCAGGATAAGACATATGTATGTACACATATGTATATATTTTTGTAATTTAGGGAATTCCCTTCTTTAAGCTAAAAAAAAACAAAAACATCTATTGTATTTTTTGTGTAATAATATTAAAGGATTTTTCTTTCAATAATATAATAATACATACATATGTTTATTGGTGTATTAATTTTTCATTGATTTATTTTATTTATTTACTTCAATTTAGTCATGAGATCTAATCCTTACAGACTAATTACAAAATATGTATAATATCATACTAATTTTCATGCTTATTACACTATTATGTTAAAAATGTTATGAACATATTGAGACGAGTAAGTTTTTTATACAATTATTAATTTAATATTATTTTTGTAAGTTTATTGTAAAATTCCAAGGTTAAGCTTATAGTAAGCTTGCACAAATAACATTTTCAAGAGGGTTATGTTTTGATTTGTCTACATTTTTCAAGCTTAAGGCTTATGTTGGTAAGCTTATTATAATATTATTCAAAAAATCATTTGGTCAATTATTTATTTAATATTATTTTTGTAAGTTTATTGTAAAATTCCAAGGTTAAGCTTATAGTAAGCTTGCACAAATAACATTTTCAAGAGGGTTATGTTTTGATTTGTCTACATTTTTCAAGCTTAAGGTTTATGTTGGTAAGCTTATTATAATATTATTCAAAAAATCATTTAGTATGTTAGGAGTTGTACGATTTTATTGGGGATTTTTATTTAGCTGTTATATTGTACATACATATATAAAAAATTCGCAGGGATTATCGCATATAAATCCCAGGAGAGCGGGGAAAAAATCGTAGTGCATATGCATTTTTTACAAATAATTATTTCATCTAAATATGTGTGTACATATGTACATAACAGAAAATCAAACTAATATTGGTTATGTTTTCATAAGACTTTGTTTTTACTTATTATTTTGTGTAATTGTTTATGTGTTACCATTGCAGTTGTGCATAAAAAAGAGCATTTTTATTTGCGGTGTATGATTTAATTTTGCTTGTGCTATTCCAGTGAACAAATCTGTGTGTGGCATTAACAACATCATACAAATGAATTGAATCAGAATGCCGGCAAGGGGTCTCTGCAATGAATGGTGGTGGTTGTGGCGGTGGTGGTGGTGATGGTGGGTTCCGCTATAAAGATGAGTAATTTGTTTATTTGTAAATGAAAGAATTCTATATGCTCTGGCGGTCTTTCTAATGTAGAAAGAAGAGTTGAAGATTTTACCAAAGCAAATATTGTAATTTGTTGGATGAGGTCTTTGAACCTTCTTACACACACACTGTAAGAAAACAAAACAGATACATTTACAACTGAATCATTAAATATAGCACAATAAATAGAAATAATAATTTATTTTAATTACTTTTCTTTTCGTTTCTTCTAACATAACTTCTGTTATTGTAGGAATACTCGAAATTAGAAAAATTAATTTTGAAATTATGAACAAAAATCGACATACATACATAGATAGATATACATACATACCATACATACTATCTGCATATATTTTAAATTATTTTTTGATTTTGTTTTTAAACAATTGTTTGAAATATAATAAAAATTAATTATAGGAATACAATATATAACATACATACATACATACATATGTATGTACTCGTATATATGTATGCCTATTTAGATAATTTATTGTAACTGAATTTAAGTAACTGCAATCGAGTGAATGCTTGGCATAAAATAATAAATTACGTAAAAATTCCATTGAAAAAAGACAAGACACAAAGAAATTATTGTTTATTCATATACAATTTCTTTGAAGTCTGAATGCTGTACCAAAAAAAAAAAAAAAAAAAAAACAAATCATTGCCTCAGAATGCATTAAGATTCTTCAGCTTGAATTCTTAATTGATACCCTGCATTAAAGTGAGAGTATACTCAGTTTATAGTTGTGTCAAGTTCCTTTTTCAACCAAAACCTCTGCTTTCAATTTTTCCCTCGTAGGGTATTTCAGAGTCAGATCAACATAACGTCTATGTACATATGTGTGTATGTAAGTATGTATGTATGTATATTGTTCTGTTGCCTTTGTATTTTGTTTATTATTTATTTATTATTTTTTAGTTTTTGTTTTTTTTTTTCCTCTCTGTTTATTACTTTACAAATTTTAACACATCTGCTTGTGAATGCTTGAAGAAAACGTGTAATTTATAAAAGAAGGAGAAAAAAATATAAATAAAATATATCAAACAGAAGAAGTGAAATAAAAAGATGTGATGTTACGGTGTGGTGTGCGTGTTTATATTGTGCACGATAAGATGATACGATGATACATACAAGAACTGCAGTTGTGTTTATCTTATTGACTTTTGGTTTCAGGCGGCCTGTAGCCTCATACTTACGCATAGCAATACAGTCTGTCCGTTGTTTATTCGTTTGTTCAATATGCCATTTACAATGTGAATTCATCAATATTTAATAGTTTATAAAATACAAAAAAACAAAAAAAAAAAAATAATAAAAATAAAACCAAGAAGAAAATAAAAAACTAAATATCAACAAACAAATATAAATAAAAATTCTTGAAGATACTTCAACATGACATGAACCTGTATGATTTTCGTTTTGAATTTTTTTTTTTTTTAAGACAGCAACTATAAGAGAAAAAACAACTTCAATCTACTGTATGTACAACATACATACTATTTACATGTATTATAGGTATACTACATACTATAGTTCTAAAGCGTCTAAAGCCTATTTTACTTCTGATGATCGTATAAATGTATTCACTACTAATCATTTGCTCATTACGTTCTGTCTAATATAGGCAAAGGTAAAAGTGACATTGGTCACTTTAGTGACTCGTGGTAATGGATAGATACATATGTATACAGTTCTGATAGTACAGTGTGAGTAAATACGTACAAGAACAATTGCAGAAAAAATTAAAAATAAAATTATTCAACAAAATTAGTAGAAACACTCGGGAATTGATATATTATTTTTCTGAAGTCGAGTGCAACAAGAATCTGTTTTTGTAATTTTTCAAACATCTTTGTGCACTTATGTATGAGCTAATAACTTAGTTGAAGAATATTAACCATTTGATTCATTTTCCGTTTGTGGTATTAGATCAGTGGTGACCATTTCATACAACAATTGTTGATGCTCTGTTCACACATATTCTTACGATCTTGCTTTCAGTCGCCAATGAAACAGCGACAAGTGAACATGCGTAGCAGGTGTATGCTGATTATTTTTAATTTGTTATTTAAAACTGTATTTTTTTTTACACAAAATACTATGATTTTTATATAGTTAATAAACTCAACTTAATTCTCAGAGAGCAATTTTCATGTTCTCACTAACACAACTACATTTTTATTTTTGGACAACACTGTATCAGACTGTCTTTCTTGCTAGATTTCTATGCTCCTTAATCAAGCTACTGCAGCTCTTTTACCGTCCTTAAGTATTATTATTATTATTCTTGCCAAGAGTTGTTATCAGCTTCAAGTCAATAGGTTGGTTATTATTCTCAGGCTATTCTTAGTTAGACTAATACAAGACTGAAATCTTTTCATATCATAGTTGCCCAGTCTCCTAAATGACGTGAAACCTAAAAAGAGGCTGACTCTAGTGTCCCTTACCAGCCATTTAAATTTACTCAGAAATTACCGTACTATCTTTGAGTTAATATCACAGGAGTTAAGTGCTTGACTGGCGGCTTAATTATCCGATAGTATGAATATGTTTGCCTTTTCTACTTCCGCTCCAAATTGAATTGTGCACATCGTTTCTCAAGTAAGTCTTAATTCAAGTGTTTTGTCTCAATCCATATGTTCATACACACGTACCATATTTCTATAGAAATAAAAAGCTTTAATACACAAAAACAAGAATATTACCATTTACAGAATTTTATTACAATTTTACTACAATGTTTTTGTTTTATTGAAATTATTATTTTTTAACTTTTAATTACTCCGCATGAAATACATATATAAAGAAAAAGAAAAAAAATAATAAAAAAATAAACTTTAATATTAACGCCTTCGTTTGTAATTAAAACTTAATTACTCATAAATAAAGTTTATTTGGAATTATTATTGAGAAATTCATACATACAAACAGACGTACATATTGTACGTACACATATATACTATGTAGGAATATATGTGTGTGTATGTAGCAGGTTACTCAATAAGTCCGTAGGATAAGTAAACAAAATTTTGACAAAACTTGCTTTTATTATTCAACATAGTTGCCCTCGAGGGCGATACAACGAGTTTAGCGATTTTCCACCTTTTCGATACCAGTTTTATAGTACGATTTCTTTTTCTCAGTTACTTCATCGTTGGACTTCAATTTCTCTGCAGCAAGCGTATTCTTGAGATCTGAAAATAGAAAAAGTCGCTGGGGGCTAAATCTGGAGAATACGGTGGGTGAGTAAGCAATTCGAAGCCCAATTCATTCAATTTTGCCATCGTTTTCTGAGCATACTCAAATGTTCTAGTAAAATGGTCAAAATATTACCATTTGATATCTTTACAATGTTAGCTATCACGTGCACCTTCAATTTGCGATCGTTTATAACCAATTTGTAGATTTTGTTGATGTTTTCTGGAATAACAGTCTCATTTAGGCGTCATTTAAATTCAGCAATCCACTTCTCTACTATTTGTCTCGATAGAGCAGAGTTCAGATTATGTTTATCAAGCCACTGTATTTTTTCGCCAACAAAGTTGCTTCACACAAAATGGTATAACTCGCGAATCAATAGTCATATTGCTGTCAAATTTATACAAATCATATGGACCAAATTCTAGCAATGCCGTCTATATGTAATCCTACTGACTTATTGAGTGACCTGATATGCATGCTTTTATTATAATAATAAATAAATAAAAAACAACAACACACACACACAAAAACTAAAGCGAGGCAATTCATTATAATTAAAAGGGAATATTTGAAGACATCGCCCCCACCTTATGACATTTTTTTGTTTTGTTTTAAATTATTTCCTAAAGAATCCAAGAAATAATATACTTTTTTTCTTCAAATCAAATCAAATCAAATCAAATCAAATCAAATTAATACCTTAAACACATTAAATGATGTCTGTTGTCTAAAACGTTGGGCAAGTTATTCGTTAAAAAAAAGTTCTGAACAACAACATGTCTTTTAAAATTCCCTTTTTACGTAGAAGAATTGTAGTTTGTATTTTGTATGAACATATGTATAAACATACATATATACAAATGTATGTATGTATGTATGTATGTGCATTAATTTATTATGGTATGTATGTATGTATGTATGTATGTATGTATGTATGTATGTATGTGTGTGTGTGTGTATGTATGTTTGTATATAATTTTTTATTTTATTTTTAATTATACACATTGTGATGTGCATTAAAAATAATACAAATTATTCGAAGCAAATGTTATAATTTATTTATTTATTATATTGTTTGTCTGTTTATGTGTGTGTTGGCTTCCTTCTGTGTTTGATTGTTGTATGTACGTATGTATGTATGTATGCGAGTGTGTGTGTTTCTTCTTTCAGTTTTCAACAAATACAATACATTTAATTATTATATATTTTTTTATTTTACTTATTATTAATTTTTATTTTTGTACGTACATATGCCGTTTTTTTTAATAATAATTATAATATTCGTTCTTATTAAACGTGTATATTTATAAATATGTATGTATGTATGTATATTACAATTGTAATTATAAGTTTTCATTCGATTTCTTTAAAGTCATGATGACAGTGCATGTTTTTCTTTGATTTGATTTTTTTTTTTTTTTTTGTAAGTTCAACATTCAAATTGAAAAGGTATTTGAATTGCACTCTTAAATGTATGTTTGAGTTGTGAAACTAAGGCTGTTGCTTTTTAATTAAAATATTTTTAATTTTTGTGGCAGGAAATGAGAAACACATTTTTTTTCCATTTGTCTAAGAAATTTAAACTATGTTTGGAAGTAAATAATTTAGATATATATGTACATATGTATGTATGTGAAATCTTAAACTATATTTACGTTAATCTCGTATCTGCAAAATCATAATTTGCGGGAAATTAAAAAAAAAAAATACATTTATTACTTGTTTAGTTTCAAAACGCTTGCAAACTATGTGGTGACAAGAAAATAGCGGTACCAAAATAGGATTTTTTTTCTTCATCTTAGAAACATAGTAGGTTTTCTACAAAATTTCTATATTTAGTTCTAACATTGCAAGGAGGTACTCTTTTATTCAAAAATAGATTTATTTTTTCTAATTCTATATTTAGATTTCTTTCTTTGGTTAACCCGGAAGGTTTCCATCAATAGGCGTTTATTGTACTGTTCTCGGATAGATTCCATTTTCTCAGCTTGATTTGTATTTTAATAAATACTCATTTGATTCGGGTACTCAATGTGTAAGGTTATTCATGTTGGTGTTGCTGAGGCAAATGGCTTTTGTCTTCTGGATGTTGTGTTTCATTGATTTTGCTCTACATGTTACAATATTTACCTTAAATTTAAAAATGAATGTCTGCCTGTATGTTTCTATGACACGCTCTAAATTTGGTCCAAATAGATTTATGGTCAATACAAATCATCAGTCAAAAAGTGGGCGGAATTGGATAAGTGGTCGTGGTACTACCCATCCAAACTTAATATTAATTTTTTGTATATTGAGATTGGCAATAGTTGAAGTTTCTAAATTAGGTTCAAACAACATCTTGAACAATACATACATCTGCCACTAAGTAGACGAGATTGGATAAGTGGGCGTGGTCCCTTCCATTCATGCCAAATATCAAAGTTTGTGTATCTGGAGAACGGCAACAGTTAAACTTTCGTTATCTATTCACATCAGCCAAAAAGTGGGTATTGCAGAGAGCTATCTTACATATACATATCGCACTTGATCAACAAATTCTCTCAAAATGTAACCACAAACAGTTTTTTAGCTCTACTGAAAATTTTAAAGATTTCAGTTAATACCCTCTTGTTGATCAAGTGCGATATATATCTTATAAATAAAATGGAATGTGTGTATGTTTAAAAAAAAGAATCTAGAAAAATCTAGATCTTAAAGATGTCGGTGAAGACACTATTTTTTCATTGCGATTTACCTCATAACCTTATCCAACGCAATCGCAAATAGAGGTCAGAGCGGGTAACCTTGTCTTATTCCAACATACGTTATAAAGGTCTCACTATACCGTCCGTTGTTAATCACTTTTAGCAAAGCATTATAGTACATTGTTTGGATAATGCATGTGATTTTGGTGAAACTTCATTTTCACCTCAACACTGCCTATCTCGAGTATCGTGTTACAAAGTCTGGAGTATCACTTTACTAGATATGAGGTGCTTAAATTCCAATACGAAGATCCCTGTGAGAAATGCGGCTACTCTGTACATGCGTCTAAAGTGTACACCATAAGTGACTATGGACTAGTCCAAACGTAACCTAAATTAAGCAAGAAAACGTGTTGCTTTTAACACTGCTATGTCCTATCTAAGGACCATATAACCCATCCGTGTACTACATAACTGTAATCCCAAAACTATTTTATGTCACTACTCTATGTATTACTCCAATGAGACTAATTTCCTAACTACTCCATATCAGTACTCCATGACATTAAAACTTTTGGGGCTATTTTTGAAACTACAGTCTGTCGATACTCTGTAGAATATAACAGGAGACTAGCATATAAACTTTCCTTCAGTATAAATACTTGACACACCTCTTAAAAATTATCAAGCTAATTATTCTAAAGAAAAATCTTAATAAAGTAATCAATAATTTGTTCATACTTACATACTTACATACAAATTATATTTTTCGTTTTAATTTATTAAAAAGTGCAAGATAAAAAAATACACTTGCACGCTCAGTTGGTGTATTTGAGTCAAAATGTCTTTAAAAATAATTTTTTGTTTGCACTTGCACGAGTCGTTTTTTATGATGCGAACTGTACATCATATTTATTCTTTTATAACGCGAACCTTATTTTCAATTTAAATGCAATTTCGTATACAAAATAAAATGGATGACAGAAACTCGAACACACTATGCCTGCATTAGATTGGACCATAATGTTACTACTCCATATTAACTTAAATGGATTAAATGGATTAAAATTAAAAGTCCTTAACAAGTCCTACCATCATTATAAATTCTTCAATTCTTTTTTTTGTTTTGTTTCTTAGAAGTGCCTATATGATGCGCCAAACCATAACGAAACTGCCAACATACTTGATCTTGGGTATAAATTTGAGGTAAATTTGTATTGGCGATAAAAGTAAGTCTATTATACATATGTAAGTGTGACGAAAAACAAAAAGTCTGATGAAGAAACGTTGAGTCCTGATATTAAAACTTGATACTAACGATATAGCATATATGTATGTATATATGTATGTATGTACGAAGTTTCGTTATGGCATGGAGCTGCATATCGGCGGCTGTCGTTGGCATTTAAATTTTTACCGAAACAGCTATCAATCGTTTCACATATTTGAACTTAAACTTGTAAACTTATTATTGTGCCATATTATAAAGTTAAAAAGATCTAAGCATATGCTGAATTTGTGAATGAGATTATGCATTTAGAGCAGAGTCCGGCAGGGAGTAGTCACACGCATAGGCAATAGATATGCAAGAAATAAACAAAGAGAAATAAAGAGAAAACAAGTGGGAAAATACAGGGAAAAGTGGCCTGAGTGAAAGACTCTCGAATTACCATCACAATTGAAAAATTCATTAATATTAGTTTGCCGAGACATGTCAGTGGTTTGTAAAAATCTGTAAACTCATAACAATTATTAAATACGATATTGGCCGTTATAAATATAAAATAAAAATTTCTTATAAATTGTATGGTTTGTTTTTCTCCGATATATTTGTCATTTTTTGGTTTGCTTGAGAAAAAAATTAATAAAAACAAAAAATCGAAAATAAAAAATAAAATAATCATACGTATGTATATATGCTCATATAATAACAATAACACTAACAACAATACAAATAATAATAATAATAAACTACAGAAAAAAATCGTTACACGTGCGTTCTGATTTTTGTTTTGTTTTTGTTTTTGTTTTTGTTTTTGGTCTCGCTGTTGTTATTTTTGGTCTTTTATATTAATTTTCACGTTATTTACGTTTATTTGAATACCCGATTCAATTTTTGTGCGTTTGCTTGTATATACATACGTACATAAGTATATATAATGTATGTATGTATTTGTTTGTATTTCTTAATTTTGTTTTATATTTTTATTTTTATTTTTATTTTTATTTTTATTTTTTTTATATATTTTATCGTTAAACATTTTTTGATATCTTTGTGAATTTATTGTTTGCATTAATAATTAATTTATTTAAATATTAAAAATAAAATGAATAAATACATGAACAATAACATGTACCGTACGCTTGCGTAAATAAATCATCATCATCATCATCATCATCATCATCAATGAACGCTATCATGTACGAACACATGAATTTAATTCATTTCAATTCAAATCATTATTTTTTGTATGTTTCTTATACATATGAGAGTGTTATAGTTAAACAGTGTCTAATAAAATGGTAAGGCCTACAATTTGAATCTGTTGAGATTTTAGTGACTTGTATTTGAAATTCTTAACACCCTCCCTCCTCGCCCAGTTTCACTTTATTTGCAACCATAAAAGATCATCTTATGAGGGGGGAGGAAAGCATGCAAAATATCTTAAGAAAAATTAATTAATATTTTATACATATACGAATTAAAAATATTTGTATATACGTATATATGTATAAACATATGTATAAAAAAATAAATATAAAATTGATATAATAAAAATAAAACGTGTCTGCATAAATTAATTAATAAAACTGAGCTTCGAAATAAAATAAAAATAAAATCAATAAAAATATTTTTGTTTGTCATGGTGTAGATAGAAATCGACTAACATGCACACTTCACTTCACTTCACTTTTTCCAAAAAAAAAAAAATCAATAGAACGTTAAAATATTAACTGAATATAATATATTAACTAATATATATAAAAAATTTAATAAATAAAAAAGAATTATTTAAAAATCTCACTAATTAATAATAACGATAATAAACTAATATCTGCTTAATAAACAAAAGACAGCAGCAACAACAAAATTAATAACAAAAGTCCACATGAGCTGGTGAAGACAAAAGTTGACGAAATTTTAAATAAAATAACAACAAAACAAATTGTATCTGAAACGATTAATAAAGAAAAAGAAATAAACAAAATGAAAGAAACATTTTCATTATTGGATAGCCAGGATGAATCTGTATCATAAAGAGATTTCAAATTTCTATATCATCTCTCATATAAAAAACCAAAAAAAAAACGATTTCCGAATTCCCTTTGAATGCTGTGCGTGTATCTTAATATATGTATGGATGTGTGTATGTGTTGGGGATGGAACAAAGGATTTCAATTTAAAATTATTTTCTTCGAATCCATTTAAATTATTTATGAATTTAAATCATAAATATAAACAAAGAAGCAAATAAATAAGAATATTCATTTTAAGAGCACAGTAAACACAAAAAATATTCGTATAATTAAACGAGTTTCTTCTGATAACTAAGGTCTACTTTTTAAATATGTTACATATGTATGCACATACATTCATATATACAAACTTCAATAATACAGATAAAATATCCAAACTATTTCTAGTTTTAAAATATGACTTGTGCTGTTATTTGTTTCTCTTTTTTTTGTATTATTATTTATTTATGCGGAAGTAGTAAGTTTCTTAAAATTTTTTCCTATTTTTCTTTCTTAAACGCTTTTTTGTTGGTTTGTTAAATATTGTCCGAAATGTATGTAATTCGAAATACAACAACAACAAAAGATGGGTTAAAATAATGCATTTTTTATTCTGTTTAAAGGAATAATAAAATACATACCTACATACTTGGCATTTACATTTGCACAATGTTAACTGATAAATGATTACCACGTCTTAGTGTTATCATACATAGACCATCATTGGAAAGAAATAGGTGGAAATAGTAGGTGAAATAGTATTTTAGCTTCAGTAACAGTCGAAACACATACCATACGTTCGTGCATACAGGCATTTATTTTACAAAATTAGTTCATAATTTGAAGATTCCACTTATAGCTCGATAGTATAGAAATGAAGTAGTATTGATTTTGTTCATTGGAAGCCTTTTTTGTTTGTTTGCATTTGTTTTTGTTTTGTTTTTTTTTGTTTTTCATTTTAAATTTCTACTTTAATACGCGTCAACATCCGCTAAGTTGTTGATATCGTAGTTTTACTGTATTTTGTATTATTCCAGAAATTGTTTGTTGGTTAGAATATGTACTTAAATTAAAATAATTTTGAAAAACATATCTAAACTTGAAAAATGTGGAAATAATTGTATAAAAAATGTGTTTGTTTTGGGAATACAGACAGATTCCTCAAGTTTACTTAACCCTGGTGTTAAGCTTGGACCATTTTGGTAAAACACAACTCAACACATCAATTTAGCTCAGGTGGTATTTTTATATATATATTGTATTACTTTTACGAAATTTTAAATTATCTCTGATGTAAAGGATAATGACAAATTAAAAAGTTACAAATCGTAGCTTGAGGACCGTTTTAGCCCGTTCGCGTTTATCGATTTCTTTTTGTAGATATATATATAGATGTTGTACAGAGCCCGGAGAATAAATTGGCGAATTTTCTTTTGAGACTCGTGTTCCTGGAATGTTTTTATTTAAATATATAATCACTTGTTGTACGTTTGACCAATTTTTTATTGCTGGATACTATGTGACATATTTATGCATATGATAATTCGTAAAAAGTAAAAATTCTTTCAGCAGCATAAAAAAGTTTGGGACAGATCTCGAAGACCTTAAAGGGTACAGTAACGAGATGCATACAATAGAAAAAAAAAAAAATACATAAATATGTTAAGAAATGTTTGTTGGAATTATGAAATGAAAATAAGATTTCAACTTTTTTTCGATTTTGAAAACATTTAGTTGACAAACTGTATATTTGTTACTGGAATAAACAAGAGGTATCTCTGGTTCGGGTGGCAGTGGAACTTCTTTTAAAATTTCAACTCTATTTTGGAGTTGTCTTTACATTTGCAATAACTTTGTTCATATTTTTGTATTGATCTCCAACACATTTGCATAATGATGCATGTGTCAGTTTAGGATAAAACACCTTTATGTCATTGGTAGCTGTTACCATATTTGGCAAATTCAAGTTTTTATATAAATTTACTTCCAATATCTTTAACGAATTGTCAAAAAGTTGTGCAATTGTGAAGTGATTGGTTATATCCAAAACAACTGTGTAAATTATAAATGTTTGACTACAATAATATTCGCTACATTTTTTTCAGTGGCATCGGTTGTTTCATCTACTGATAACGATAACTGATTGCATATGCCATCTAACCGTTATTGCTAAATGCTTTTGACATACAAACATATTCTGAACGTTAATCGCTTTCTGATCGCATTTTATAGTTTGTATATTCTTCCAGAAATTGTGTAAGATCCTGGTAGTACCACTTAATTGAGATATAAATGGCGCAACAAACTTCAATTGACAGATATTTGAAAAATTCCATGGCTTGTTCAGAATTAGACCACAAGAAATCTAAATATGTGCGAAAAATGTCGAAAATATGATATTAAAACTGAAATTGCCAAACAATGTTGTTATGAGTAGAATATGCAAAAAATATGCACTAACAAATCGCTGCCAAAATTTATAAAAATTCATGGTTCTATGAGAGAAAACATGCAATTGCATATTTCTGGTTTCCCTGGATATAACAATAAATTAATCAATTATTTATTCGCTGTTGCTGTTTTCAACCATTTTTTCAATTTCTTGCCACAAAAGATGCGGGTTCTAGTATCGAAAAAGTTCTTAAGATCATTTTCGTTGTCAAAGGTAATTTCCAAGGAACTGAAAAGATTATAGTTAATCTGTCGATGCAAGGCCCTGAGAATACAGCGAATGCACAAGGTCTTCGGATTCTAGCTCTTGGAATGCGACTTTGACAATTTGTGCAACATGCGTTCTGGTGTTGTCGTGAAGAAATATGGTTTAGTATTTTATTCCTTTTGATCATTTAACAGTGCACCATGCCCTCCCTTTCCCACCAAAGAAAGATCATGTCCTGACTCTCGGTTTCGGCTTATTTCCTAGTAAAGTTTCTCATCAAAAATGGTACGAAAATTGCAGTTTATGGCCGCGTTTTGCTTGAAGTTGGACTAGATATTGCGTCTTACGATCGCTGCTCGTACGAAGGTCCTCCTTCAAAAGTGCTTTGAGATAGCTATTAACTAATTCCCTAATCCAGTACATAAACGCTACCAATACATCCACAACATGTCTGAAAGAAAAAGTTATAATTGTAGAAAAGGAAAAAACTGTGTAATGGCATTTTAAATAAGAAATTTTCTTTATTTCACTTTTAATATTTTATATGAATTTCGGCTAAAAAACAACACTTTATATATGTATGTATGTATGTATGCATGTATGTATGTTATATATTTTGCAACATTTAATACAAAGCCACATACATACATATATACATACATTCATACATTCATGCATACATCTATTCAAACCTATTTATTTTTGTTTATGCGAACACTTTCCTCTCTCTCTCTCTCTCTCTCTCTATAGGATATTATTAATAAATAATTTAGAAAAAAGAAAAAAAAGAAAGAAAAGCAAAAATAATGGAAATAAATTGCAATAAAATTTTCTGCTCGTCGTTGTTGCTTTTGTCTTAACTGTTCTTATTTACTAGGGCAAAGTAACCAAGGCATGTATGTATGTATGAGTATATGATGAATATAAATAAAAATAAATATACGCATTATAACAAATTCATATACACACACATACACACACACACACAAACACATTCATACAAATATAAAGAAATAAGAAAATTTGTTAACATTTCTTAAGTCAAGTGGCAAATTTATTTTTATTTCTTTTTTGGTTTTTATCCTCGTTCTCATGTGTAACATGAAATCAAAGAACGTTTAGTAACGTTTTTTTATTTTTATTTTTTTATTTTTATTTTAATCAAACGCCAGGCTAACAATCAAGATCTGACTGCATTCATTCATTTGCCAACATAGTGCAGTTTGGGCTCAATGGTTTGGTTGAGATTGTGTGCAGGCATATCATGGGACAAGCAACAAGATATGGCAAAAAAAGAAGAAAAAAACAGAAGAAGCCTTCTGATGTGTAATAGGAAATACATTTGCTTGGAGTAACTTTGCCTATGAGTGACTGTGTTACGGTTGCAGTTACAGTTACTACTGCTGTTTTTGTTGTTGTTGTTGTTGTTGTTGTTGTTGGTGTTGTTTCTTTTAGCCCTTATGATTGTTGTTGTTTACTTAATATCTAGCCATGGTTGTGTGTGTGTGTGTGTGTGTGTGTGTGTGTGTGTGTGTGTGTGTAAATGGGTATATAAATATACGTGAATAAAGCCTGCATGCATACCTTTGCAGTGTTCTAAGTAACACACTCATTTAATATTTATTTCTCTCTAAATATTAAATATTATTTCGAGGGTTATTCTGCATTTTAAAAATAATACGAAGTAGACTATTTCTTTATATGTATGCATATACATATGTGTGTGTTTACCCACATGCATTACGAACACTCATATTGACACACTACAATGTACATGTAAAGGGTGTCCAAAATTGAGGTATCATTTTAATTTTGATGCCATTTTTTTTCTACTACTACGAAGTCCAACATGCAGAATAGCCACATTACTTTTTAGCGGTGAAGAGAATCGAAGAGTTATTTTGAAATCGTAAGTTTACAGCAATAATCCCCCAACAGTTCAAGAGCCTTAAACCAACATTATCAAGCAGATATCAACCATTGATAACGTTTAATTTAAGAACGTGATTGACAAATTCGGTAATAGATTGGGTGCCACTTGACCGACATAATATTTTATTTTTAACCGGAACCTATTTGTAATAAACTGAAATAAAAATATTTTTTAAATCTGAAAAAAGTCTTTTTCTTATTCAAATTAAAATGATATCCCAAATTTTGGACACCATTTATTTAAATATTTAGGTTTTAGAAAACTATGTGAATACAAGAGCGTGTGTGTGTGTGTGTGTGTGTGTGTTTGTGTCAGTATGTGTCAGTATGTCTTTATTCTAGATTCATGAGTGAATAATATTTCCTATATGACAATATTTATGTGGATTTAAAGGGGAACGTGTGTATATATTTGCATCTCTGTGTGTATGTGTGTGTGTATGTATGTGTGTGTCTATGTCCATTAGATTAAACAATGTGTACTAACCAGTCATCTATTTCTCTTCATTTCTTTTTTCTTTCTTTGTATAAGAGAGAGGTGGTGAGGTGAAACTTTGCGTGGATTTCAAAAATGTCACGTTACCTTAACGTTCTTCCAACCATTGTATGCTTTTATGCAAGTTTGCACACATGTAAGGGTGGGTGTGTACATATTTTGTTCATCAGTATCATGGAATGCATTCGACGCATTCAAAGTAGTAAAACATAAATATAATGAAATACTTTATTGTAAATGTTCCCTTTTTTTGTTCACATTTCATTTTGTTGGTTTTTTTTCCATGTAAGAGTATGAATAAATATTGCAACGGTTGCACAATTGTTTTACTTGACTTTATTGCAACAGCACAAACAAACAAGACAGAAAAAGAAAGGAATTAAAACGAAAGAAATCACTTTTTTTCGCACAATCTCACATTCAGTTTCATTTAGAAAATCGTTCTGTTTTTATTATATTTGTTTACATACATACATACTTAAATCTTTTAACCATAATCGTCTGTATACATATGTATATGCACATATATTATGTATATTTATGTACAGTAGGTGTAAAAGGAAAGGTACACCCCCGTTCTGTGGAATTAAGTTTTCATTTCAGTCTTTTAAAAGCTTTACAAAATTATTACAAAATAACAAAAAAATAAAAAAAAAAATTATACAACAAATAAAATTATACAACAAAAATAAAAGGAACCAATCAAAAAAAGAAATCATGAGATTTTTAAACAATTTTTAATCTCTTTCTCAGTTTCAAAGTGACAAAACTATCGATTTGTAAGATCTTACATGAGGTGCTTTATTAAAAGACTTAACAACTTGGCCAATTTTTAACGGATTTGAAAAAGAGTAGCATTTTACTAACCAAACATATTTCGTTAATGAACTCATCATAGTACACCTCTAAACATAAAAAACTCAAGCTTACCAGACTTCTTTCCGCAAACGCCTAAGAACTTAAAATCGCTTAATGTTTAGCTACATTATATGATTATAAGTGCGAAAAGGTACGAAAACCTGCTTTTTTTTGCTCGTAACTCAATATTTTGGAGGTGTTTCGAAAGTTTCAAAAACAGACTCTTCTTGCACTAGATATCACCTGTCAGAATAATGATATCACTTCCCAAGTATTTCCACTTCATTCCTGTTTTTGTCACATAAAATTTGTGAAGCATAGAACATTGTATTCAGTCCGTTCATTCCATTTCATTCTTGTTGTATAACTTTAGTTGTTGTAAGAATTTTTGTGTTTTTTTTTTAATTTTGAATTTTGAATTTTGTAAAGTTTTATTTAAATACAGTTTTAAAAAATAAATATAAAATGTTTCAATTAATCGTATTTCCAAAGACTAAAATAAAAACTGTGTTCTAGAGAATGAGGGTGTACACTTTATTTTGACGTTCACTGTATATAGTAACAAAATATTATATAATAGGAGAAAAGCATTCTTACTTTATAAGTACATGCTTGCAAATGTGTATACATACCTATACATGGATATGTATGTATGTGTGTGCATACATGCATAGATATTTTATACAGATCTCTTGGGTTTATTGTGTCGTTTATTAATTATTAATTTGATTTTGTTAAAGTTTTCATTGCTTCAACTGCAGATGAATACAAGTTTTCAAGTGTATGAATATGATGGCTGTGCTATATTACCAGAAATGTTATTCAAATTGTTCATGTTCAGTCTGGTTAAAAAAAGGAATGCCTTTGACTCTTATATCGCGTATTTAAAGTCGCAAATTCTAATTTTATATGTCGCAAGTAACGACGGCGAATAGATAAACTAAAGTCATTTGATATAAAAGATCCGTTTTTGTTACTCTAATATATTTGTTTAATTTCTCTGAAAATTATGTGGAAATTATATTCAATATTTATTTTAAAGCAATCGATAATAAAAACTTTTGAAAATTTCTATTACAGACCTTAATTGTAATTTTTATTATTTTTTCCCTTAATTTTATAACAAAAACAAATTGAACCGAATTAAGTATAAACGTTGTATAAAGTGGTAAATGCTTGAACATTATTTTTATATACATATATATGTATATGTATATGTATATGTATATGTATATGTATATGTATATGTATATGTATATGTATATGTATATGTATATGTATATGTATATGTATATGTATATGTATATGTATATGTATATGTATATGTATATGTATATGTATATGTATATGTATATGTATATGTATATGTATATGTATATGTATATGTATATGTATATGTATATGTATATGTATATGTATATGTATATGTATATGTATATGTATATGTATATGTATATGTATATGTATATGTATATGTATATGTATATGTATATGTATATGTATATGTATATGTATATGTATATGTATATGTATATGTATATGTATATGTATATGTATATGTATATGTATATGTATATGTATATGTATATGTATATGTATATGTATATGTATATGTATATGTATATGTATATGTATATGTATATGTATATGTATATGTATATGTATATGTATATGTATATGTATATGTATATGTATATGTATATGTATATGTATATGTATATGTATATGTATATGTATATGTATATGTATATGTATATGTATATGTATATGTATATGTATATGTATATGTATATGTATATGTATATGTATATGTATATGTATATGTATATGTATATGTATATGTATATGTATATGTATATGTATATGTATATGTATATGTATATGTATATGTATATGTATATGTATATGTATATGTATATGTATATGTATATGTATATGTATATGTATATGTATATGTATATGTATATGTATATGTATATGTATATGTATATGTATATGTATATGTATATGTATATGTATATGTATATGTATATGTATATGTATATGTATATGTATATGTATATGTATATGTATATGTATATGTATATGTATATGTATATGTATATGTATATGTATATGTATATGTATATGTATATGTATATGTATATGTATATGTATATGTATATGTATATGTATATGTATATGTATATGTATATGTATATGTATATGTATATGTATATGTATATGTATATGTATATGTATATGTATATGTATATGTATATGTATATGTATATGTATATGTATATGTATATGTATATGTATATGTATATGTATATGTATATGTATATGTATATGTATATGTATATGTATATGTATATGTATATGTATATGTATATGTATATGTATATGTATATGTATATGTATATGTATATGTATATGTATATGTATATGTATATGTATATGTATATGTATATGTATATGTATATGTATATGTATATGTATATGTATATGTATATGTATATGTATATGTATATGTATATGTATATGTATATGTATATGTATATGTATATGTATATGTATATGTATATGTATATGTATATGTATATGTATATGTATATGTATATGTATATGTATATGTATATGTATATGTATATGTATATGTATATGTATATGTATATGTATATGTATATGTATATGTATATGTATATGTATATGTATATGTATATGTATATGTATATGTATATGTATATGTATATGTATATGTATATGTATATGTATATGTATATGTATATGTATATGTATATGTATATGTATATGTATATGTATATGTATATGTATATGTATATGTATATGTATATGTATATGTATATGTATATGTATATGTATATGTATATGTATATGTATGCTATATTTATACTATGCTACAGTAACACTTCCCGCGTTGCTGTAGTGTTGTATACCAATAAATGTATTCCTCATAAGAAAAATTTAAAGGAATTCATTAAAATTAATGATTTATATTGACTACCAAGTCATATAGACCAAGTTCAGAAACTGCCATTCTAACTATTTTCGAGATATTTAAATATTAATATTTACTTTGTATTGAAGATGCCACGCCCACTTATTCAATTTCGCCCTGATGATATTTCGACTGATGATATGTTTTGACTACGAAGTTACTTAGTACAAATTCAGAACCTTTAACTTTTACCGTTCCAAAGATATACAAAAATCAATATTTACTTTGCATGGGAAGTGCCACTTTCACGTATTCAATTTTGCCCAATTTTTGACTGATTATGTAAAATGACTGCGAAGTTATTTAGACCAAATTTGAAAACCTTCACTATTACCGTTCTCTAGATATACAAAAATCAATATTTACTTTGTATGGGAGATGCCACACTCACTTATTCAATTTCACACATATTTCGAGTGATTATGTAAAATGACCAAATTCAGAACCTTCCACTATTACCGTTCAAAAGATATACAAAAATTAGTATTTACTTTGGATGGGAGATGCCATGACCACAAAGTTATTTGGTCCAAATGTAGAAACTCTTACTATTACCGTTTTAAAGATATAGACCTATAAATAAAAAATAAATAAAAAATTATGGGCGTGGCACCGCCCAGTTGAACCAAAAACATCAGTGAAAGTACACCTTTTCAACACATGTATTGGAGTTATAAAATGGCAAACATTGGACAACTTATTTTTAATGTATGTATGTTACTATAGATGTACTAGCCGAAACACGGAGTGCTTAGCTACTTCTGTCATTATTAATATCTAACTATTATCTTAGTTACCCTTTTTACCTTTCACCCATTTTATTTTCTTTCCAAACATCTAAGAAAGTTACTGTATACAGGCTTCAAACCAACACACATTCCCGTTTATCTTCATAATAGCTAAAACCCGGCGTGCTTCGCTACCCCTATCTTAATTATTATCTTAATTGTTATATTATTGGTTACATTTTTTAACCTTTTAAGCTTCAATTGTTACCGTTCTCAACATATACTAAATACCACATTTAGTATGAATGGAAGGGGCTACTCCCACTTATCCAATCTCGTCTAGTTACTAACTGATGGTATGTATTTGCACAACATTGTTTGAACCCAATTTTGAAACTTCTACAATTACCGTTCTCAAGATATGAAAAAAACAGTTTAACGCCGGCTCCGAACGGCAAATCTATTTAAAGAAGTTTTCAATAGTAGTAATACTCATAATACTCCAATTACTAGCTAATGTTATGAGGTGATATCGCTGTCGAAAAACTTTTTTTTTTTGGTAGGCGGGTGTCTTAGCTACCATACCACAGCAGCACACCAATAGTGCTTTGTTTAATACCCGTTTATCTCTAGCTTTTGGCTTGTGTGGATATATAACAAAGCTTTAACTGTTACCGTTCGCCACATATACAAAATATCGTTATTCAATCTCTCTCAGTTGTTGATTGATGATGAGTTTTTTTGTTAACAAAGTTGTTTTAATATTAACATTAACTATGTATGGGAGATGCCAAAACAACTTATCCAATTATTCCCATTTTTTTTACTAATGATTTGTATTGACTACGAAGACATTTAGTCCAAATTTAAAATCTTCTACTCATACCGTTGCCCACTTTTTACTGATGAAAGCAATTTGGACTAATTTTAGCAATTTCTGTTATTACCACTCTCAAGATAAACAAAATCAATATTTACTTCGTATGGGAGGTACCACGCCCACTGTTTGACTTATGACTTGCAGTTACCTTCTTGAAGATACAGAGAAATAAATGTATATTTTGTAAGGGCATGACAACGCCCTCTGTAGTTCCTGCGGTTCTAAGCACGCAGCCGATATTGTAAAGTTTTCGATGCTTTATAATGCGTATGCCACTGCAGTCTCCAGATCTCAATCCCATTAATTAATTATGGGATCCGTTTTAGCGAAAAATTCTCCATCAAATACTATATTAAAAAAGTTTCACCAACTGATTTGGAGGAAATATCACTGGAATTCAACACAAAACTGGTTTTTTCTATGCAAAAAGATTGGCTAAGTTTCTCAAAAGAACTGACCATCCAATTAAACACTAATTTATCGTTAATGCTGTCATAAATATCCAAATATAAGATTTAAAAAAAAGTTCATACAGTTTTGTACGCAGACCTTTTTTGCGTATTTTTCTTTAACACAATCTTACTTTTTGGTAATCAATTTGTGTATAATTAATTTTATTGCTGAATTTTAATAGTTATTAAAATTATGCAAAAATAATTAATAAAAAAATTAATTTTATATTTCTAAGAACATTTATTGTATTATCTTTAACATAACGGTTTTGTACGCAGACTTTTTCTGACTAGTGTAGGTTTATAGGATTGTGATACGATTCGATGTATCTGATGATATTACCGTTTCGTATCAGTGTTATAGTTTGCATTTTCGAATGTCGATTTAACGCACACGAACGTGTAAGTTTATAAAATATGATGTTATCTAATGCTTAAACTTGTTTCATTACGAATACAATGATGTTGTTGTATTTTATTCAAAATTTAAATAATCATTATGTTGTTGCTGCAAGAGCGAAGTTTAAAAAACAGTATAGTTTGATTATAACGAACAACTGTTGTCAATGTTATAAATCCTAACTAATATGTTACATTAATAGAAGAATCCGGCGGCAGTTGAATCAATGAGCACACTGCCTGCTAGCCGACTGTTGCTTCTAATTAAAATTATTAAATAAATAGAATTTTTTTTCTTTTACCCGTTATATTTATATTAATTCTAGTAGTTTTTATAACGATTGAAATTAAATGATCCGGCGGAGTTCATTATAGTCGAACCATTAGAATCATCAAGTCGGTGCAACCGCAGTACAAACACAAAAATGTAGTGAAACACAGAGATCTCACAGATATAATCATTTAACAAATATTAATTGAAATGAATAATTTTGAATTAAAATTTTAATAAAATTCGATTTTTACATTTACACGCCGACGACAACTCCACTTATTCAGTATAATTGGTATCCATTAATTTCAGTTCTTATTTCTTTTAATTGTAAAACAAAAAAATGGTTTCGTCGTTATTTCTATCGCTTTTTATGGGTGGATCCCTCTTTAATATGAAAGAAAATTAAAAAGTTGCCATTAAAATGTAACCAAATATTTGTAACTGAAAAAATGAATACAAATAACAAACAAAGTACAAGCAAAAAAATACAAAATTTAGCCGGTCAAGTCTGAATAAATGATACCCTTCACCACAACATATTGCCAATTCAGATTTGATCTTTACAGACATAACAACAACTTACTGGCAGATCAGCTATACTATAATGCCTTATTTATGCTACTTTGTATCATTTGATATTAATGAACTTGGCAGGATAATGTATTATGGCAAATTACTTATCGATCTTTATACTCACATTCACTGTTAAAATAATTTGAAATAATTTGTGTAATTTTGGTTCAGTGACAAAATGTTTATACGCAGCAATTCAAATCAATTTAAATGCTATGGCAAGTTACATGCGGCTACGAGAAAATTTAGTCAAAAAAGGAGACGTAATCAATATACGCACCGATCGCACACTACGTCAAATTGATAAGAGATGTTCTGTAAAGATTTATCTTTGAAAAATTTTAGATTCGGTGTTTCGAACTATTTGAGCTGAACATTTACTCGATCGCAATAAACACCGTTTTACCGGTGTGATGAAGAATAAAGCATATGTTACCTAATTGAGTAAAATCTTAGTCAAATTACAGGAAAATCTTAGTTGTCAAAGTAGACTTTGTTCCTTGGGGTGCTAGTAACTATAACGAAATAATTTGCATATAAGCTTATGTGTAAGTACTAATGATAATAGTAATCGTCATCCTTTAAAATGTTAAGTTGTTTGGAAAAATTGCAAATGGGTGTGGGATATCAACACTTACTTTCTATACCAATAACTACCTATTGTAGTGTATGTGACGTAATTATAAAATTTATAAATATTTGCTTAGCAGGATATAAATATTTGTGTGTGTGTTTTTTTATTGTAGTCATGGACAGGAGGTGGTAATCTTCAAAAGATGGGTATGTTCCTCGGCATAAGCATGCACGATTCACCATTGCTGGCGCCTATGTACTAAACTCCACCCCCTATTTCCTTCTACTACTCTCTCTGCACGGGAATGCCCCTAGGTATTAGTTTCAGCCTTTTTATCTTTAGCGAGTGAAAGGCTAGAGCAACATCGAAAGATATTGGTAGCCCGGGCTAACCAATATGTACGATTCGCTGCAAGTCTTACTCTCTGGCTACCCAAGCGCCTACGTACAAACTCCATCCTTGGTCGTAATTCTTACATCCATTTCCTCCCCAGGGACCACTATCACGTATTACTTCATGGGAGTGGCGATTCAATGAATGTTGCTTTCTCTTTCCGCAGAGCTTGCCCTATCGGCCAATCTCTGACGCACCAAGATTTTCTTTGCGAAAGCACACACTAAGTCCCAATCCCTAGCTGAAGTCAGCATCTGTCCAAAAATGTTGTCTGCCACAATCCGGGATCGATTCGCCGTTTCCAGAGAACGCCTTTGATCCTCATACCGCGGACAGTCAACAATTCTGGCGGACATCATCGTCGTCGTGCTCATATTTCAAAAGGTATGCCGTAAAGCATCCATGACCGCTTAACAACTGAGTCAGGTAAAAATTTACCTGCCCGTGTACCCTTCCTACCCAATCAGCCACACTCGGTATAATCCCGTGGACTGTTCATCTTCCTCTCAAGGAGGTATTCCAATCATGTTGCCATATTTCCATAGCGCTGGCCTCCAATTTGCCTGTGTTCGTTGACCCCGAACATCACATCTTCTATAGGCTGCATCAGTCCCCATGTTTTTCTAAGCATATCATCAGCCCATATGTGTGCTGCATATAAAGCGATTGATCTTACCACACTAGTCAGCAACGACTTCCTCTCTCGCCTTGGGCCGCCCTGTTTGGCATTATTCGCGCAATTGCACAAGTTGTGAGGGCAAATTTTCCACTGACACACTTCAGGTGCTATTTAAAGGTGAGTCTGTTATTGATCATGATCTCCAAGTATTTAATCGGCTACTGAAAGGCTTTTCGCTGGTGACCAACCGTTATCGTGATAAACTCAATTTTCTTTCTACTGCTTATGAGTAGGACCTCAGTTTTGTGATCGGCAAGCTTGAGACCTGCGCTCACCAGCTTCTAATCCATCCAGCTTCTAACACCACAGCATTCTAACAACACATTCTTAACATCCAAGTTGATGATAACACAGTATTCTTTATCACCTTCAAGTCTCCGCTGATGGCATTTTTCGCTATATTCACAACATTCTCTATTGCATCAAATGTAGATCGTACTTTCCGGAAGCCAAATTGTAGGTCCGTTAAACCTACTCGGGATGAGCACCATCCTCTGCCTTTTCTAGATCTTAGGAAAGGAATGTCTTCCCTTTGATACAAGCATCAAACACTTTTCTAAATATTTCTGCTTTGCTCTCAATAGCCATCTTTAGTGCAATATTTGGAATTCCATCAACTGCTGGCATTTTTTTCAGCTTAATATTCTTATACACTGCCTTAAATTCCTGGCTGCTAACCTCTGGAATTTCAACGCTGGGTACCCTTTTTTGCACAGAGTATGTTATTTCGGCTCTATGCGGAAACAGTCCTTCAACAATTGGTTTCAGCCTAGACGCAAATGTTGTGGATGGTGGTCGAAAATATTCAGTTTCTTCATCACAACCTTGTATCCTGTATCCCAAGGGCTGTTCTCTACATCGAAACATATCTCCCTGTGGCATCATCTCTTGCTCTGCGCAATGACCATTTTTTAATCATCACAACGTTCTGTATTCCTCTTGCAGTCCTGTAGCAGTCATCTTGCAGTAGTAGTAGCGGCTTTTCGCCCTCTGGCATACCCGTCGTGCATGAGATGGGAGTGTAATCACTCGCTTTGCGTGTACATGTCAAATACATTCTAGTCAGTTGAGGTTGCCAGCGCATCGCAGATGAATGTCAGGTCAATTCTGGAGCTTCTTCCTTTCCCATTTAACTGTACACGCATTGAAATCTTCAGTAATTACCCCAGGCCTTAGATCCTTCGCCTTGATGACAAGGTCGTCCAGTCTTCTTTCATACGTCGTCTTTCCTCGGTCGATAAGATTGGAGGAAGGTAGTAGCTGATGAAATGCACTCCACTAACAGTAGCCCTAACAAAACACTCCCTTCCATTATCAACATCCTCCAGGGGAAAATTACCACAAAATCATATCGAAGCCCTGTTGCACCCACTAGAAGCCCAGCGGTGTTCGTCGGGTACCCTACAATGCTCACTCAATATATTTTCTGATTTCTCACAGTTTGCGTCAGGAAGTCCGAAGCCGCCCATCTCAGTGGTTCAGATTCATTTGTATTGTTCTCATTTCTGTTTAGTCAGCAATTTTGGTCGCACCGTGATGTTCTTTAGCGTCAATGTTCGGGCGGTCTCTACGAATTACACATAGTGGGTCGCTCTGGCAGGTCTTCGCGAAGTGGTCCTGTTCGCCGCACTTGTAGCAGTCAGTTTCCGGACCAGTCTTTCTCATCCCGGCAATTTTAACCTCATGCCCAAAGTCAAGATAGATGAAACATATTTTGGGGCTACGTTTGTACGTAGACGACAACTGTCCACCGAACACGCAGTTTGCCTAGCTTCCCTGCCTAAAGGGCTGCCTCATTAGAATCGCAATGATGACCGTTTGAGTACGTTCAGGAATATTTCTATTAGTCTTGAGCGCAGAGGGATGAATTTTATCTATTTGCCCTTTCCATGCATTTATTATCTCATACTTAGTGGTTATCTCGTCTAGATACCTTAGCTCGAAGGTTGCTTCCTGAGTAAGTGTTCGGTGCAACTCGGCCGTCGCCTCGGATGGCCTTTTAAGTTCGAGGAGAATTTCACCCCCTTGGCCTTCTTAACCAGCTGGACATTATCGCCAACTACTTTAAGCTCAAGGGCGCTTCTTACTTTTCTTTTTCTGCATAGGATAGGTTCTCTGCGGTCTTAATTATTACCATATCTGGTCTAGGTTTCCTGCACTTTCTTGTCTGGGTAAACCACTCGTTAGGCTTCCGACTGCCTTCATCTTGATTGGACAGCCCATCTGCAATGCAGTTCGGTCTTTCGATTTCCCATTAGTTTTTTTCTCTGAGCGACCAGGTTTGGTCTTCTTAGCTGCCACTTTCAATTTCCTCTCTTGTCGTCTTCGACATGGTTGTTGATTGATTGGAATTTCCTCTTATGTGCTTGTTGATATAGTGACGATAATGAGGCCACTAGATTGCGCATTGGCCGATGTATGGATCTCCTTCCTCCTCCCATCATCTCTTGCAGTCGTACAATTTTCTCTCCGAGCGCTTAGAGAACACACAGCGGTGCCTTTTTCATGGTTTGTCAGACGTTGGAGAGGGTTTCTCATTATGAAACTATCTAAGTTTGTAGCATTATCTGATACGGTGGCCAAGTTCGCCACCACTGTATCATTGCCGGAAGCCTGCTTGCTCACCCCGCGAAACCGCCAGCACTGTTAATTTATTTCTTAAATAACTTTCCATTGTTGTTTTATTATTCTGGGATCCGACACTTATCTAATGGGCGGCATCAATCGCCCGGTCACAGAAACTTCACTGAGCCATATAACCTTTCAAGTTAAAGCCTCCATATCTGCCACTATTGGTCGGGGACTGTTTATTCAATATTCAATATTCGCAGCTAACCCACATATCTGCAGGCCATTTAACTATCCGCCACCCTGCTGAGCCACACTAGCCTAAGCTCAGCCCTGTCAGTCCATGTGTGTGCGCAGTATTTATAGCTTATGTCACATAGCATTTGATACACTTTTGTGTGGTGGTAGTGTGATATGTCGTGCGTATTTGGTTATTTATAAGATGATTCCTTAATAATTATATTATATTCCAATTTGAAACTAAACAATTGTTTCCAAAGAATATTCATTTATTTTATGATTTAATTAATTTAATTTTAATTTGAAACAAACGCGTCTTTTTTATTTTCTATCACTCCTTCGCTCTTTCTTTTGCCCGTTTTACAACTTGCTACCTTCCATTTGCAACTTATAATTGAATTTTCAGCCGTTCTTTACAAATATTCTTCTTCGTGTTCAACCTGCTCTTCAACTGTAACACTTATATAGCGACAAACATACACACAAATAGGACAAGTAACCCTTTGGTATTGTAATCAAGATCCTCGTTTACTCGTACATACAATATTCACTCACATGTATGTCGACACACATACATATATATGTACATTTACACAAGCGAAATGTCTTTTTTGTTTGTCTGTCGTACCAGAGACGTAAAAGATTTAAATCATTTATTTTTAAATAATTTTGGAGGGCATTTGTGTTGTATGCACTCACTTTAAAGTCATCGTGTATTTGTAATAATTGTACGATATTTTAATTATTATCGACCATTTATTATTACTCATTCATCGCATTGTTTTTTCTCTTTCGTTTTCGTTTTCGTTTCTTTTATCTTTTATCTTTTTCGTTGCCATTTTCTGTTTTTCTTTTTCTTTTTTTTCGAATTCTGCATTATGAGGTGAAATATTTGAAGTGAGAGAGTGCATACGTATTAATAGAGGGGTAAAAATATGAATAAAACGATGGTTGGGTGGACAATAGGTTGTTTGGGTGGTTGGTTGGTTTACATTCTCAATGACTTAAACTATACATTCTGTGGACTTTTACACACCCCATTCATAAAATAATTTATTTAATTAACTTTTTTATTGTTGACGTCAACGTTGCCACTGCTATTGCCTTTGCTGTTACTGTTACTGTTACTGTTACTGTTTCATTTGCTGTTTCTGTTTCTGTTTCTATTGCTGTGCCTGTGTCTGTGCCTGTGTCTGTGCCTGTGTCTGTTTCTATTCTGCAATTACAATTTTCTATGAAATTTATTGATTATTTTTGTTTATGTTTTTGTTGTCTTTACAACTCATATAAAAGCAAATAAACGTGTAAACATATGAATGAATGTATTGTATGTATATATGTATGTATGTTTCTATGAGTATCGTATACGATTTTACTTTTGCAATTTCCTTCTATTTTCTATTACTTTTATAGAAAAATAGAAAAGAAGTCTCTGCATACAAATGTGTGTACCCAGTATGAGCAATTTTAGATAAAATATAAGTGTAATATTTCTATATATTTACAAACACATACATACATACGTACATATATATGTACATATGTATGTATATATTTATATATTTTTATAAGAATCTATTTATACATACATTTAATAAAAATATTTGTGGGAGTATATGTGTTTTATTTATGAAACTTTTCAACTGCAAGTCTTTGCTCACACCAACGAAAAAAGGGTTCTTTTTTCACTATAATTTCTTGCGTTAAACTCGATAAACTTGGCTTCTAATGCAGTTTTAATTTGACTTTTAAATAAAAAAAGTAAGTGAATAAGAGAAAAAAAAAACAAAAAATTTCATTTTCACTCAAAAATTAAAGTATGTAACAACAATGCATTGTGTTTGGCGATTTGCCAGGTGTGATTTGATTGATCAATAACAAATGCTGATGTTTGATCGTTTGCCAAAAGTGTTACCAAGATCAGCACAAACACAGACAGTTAAAGAAAGTTAGATACACAAAGACGCTCGACGTTTTTGTGCCACATGAATTATCAATGAAAAATTTAACGGACTGATTTTCAATTTACGATTCACTGCTAAAACGGAATGAAATTGAAACTTTTCTAAAGCGAATGATTATGGGTGATGAAGGGTGTATCACGTACGACAATAATGTGCGAAATAGATCATGGTCGAAGCAACGTGAAGCTTCGCAGACATTAGCAAAGCTAGGATTGACCGTTCGAAAGGTAATGCTGTCTGTGTGTCTGGTGGGATATGAATGAAATTGTTCATTACGAGCTTCTACAACCTGATCGATTAAAAGAACCAGAATAGAATTAATAAAAAATTCACGATCACACATATGTAAGAACATATCTTTGATGGCCTCCCAGAAAACTGAGTGAGCACTTTCAGATTACCATTCATTTCGAGTTTTGAAGAACATTCTTAATGGTGTAGATTTAAATTCCGGAGAGGCCTGCAAAATAAGTAAAGCTCGTTTCAAATATAGCAAAAATGTGTTTCATATTTGGTAAAATGTGAAACTCTCGTTGTTATAGGGTTTCTATATAATTTACCCTCCAACATTGTTGCCGTGGCGAACTTCAGGATGTTGGCTCGATGCTAAAAGTGGTAGCTTCCCTTTCTCGACCAGTAGACGGGTTATCATTCTCAGGCTATTTAAGACTGAAAGCTGACTGTCTCAACCTATTTGTCCTGTGAAGAGTATTCACCTCTCGTTCTCCTCCCTTACGCTAATCAGGATCCTACTCGATAAAGAGGTTTTGGCCCTATTAGATTACTCGTTTTCTGGATCGAAACAATATGCTGACTTTGCAGTCCGGTTTTGGAAGAAATCATGGATGTATAACGGCACTAGTTGAAGTTACTGAGGATATTCTCAGGCAAGCAGATAATGGTAATACCGCCTTAGATCACTCTAAGGCTTTTGGTACCGTGGAGCATAGTATTCTTTGCTATAAATTAAGACACTTCTTCAATTTCTCTTTTTCTGTCACAAAGTTATTATCGACATAATTTTGCAAAAGATTTCAATACACTAAAGCACATAATGGAAAATCTAAAGCTCTCCTTGTATCAAGGGGAGATTCACAAGGTTCTATAGTAGGCCATCTATTATGTTCGATGTATTCAAATGACCTCCCAACAGTATTGAGAGACTGCAATATTAGAATGTATGCAGATGACGTTCAGCTATATATTAGTTGCAAAAACGAGATGATAACACATTGCATAAGCTCATTGAAACGGCAGCTGCATTAGATTCATAACTGGGCTTCTGCAAATGGTTTGGCGATAAATCCAGAGAATCTAAATGCATTGTAATTCAGAAAAGGCTTAAACAATTGATAAATATACCTGATGTGAGCATAAATAATCAGAGAATTGAAATATTGCTAAATCTGCTAAAAATCTTGGTGTGTATTTTAATAGAACTCTTACCTGGTCTGATCACGTCAATTATGCATGTGGACGTTCCTTCGCCATGCTAAGAACTATGTGGGCGTTTCAATACTGCACCCCAATTAAGATTAGAATTCTCCTGGCAAAGACTTATTTAATTCCCACTTTATTATATGGATGTGAGCTTTTCTCTAGTTGTGACTCTACCAGTAAGAGAAGGTTAAATGTTGCCTACAATATTAATCGTTTCAATATTAATGGTTTCAACAGAGAGCCTAATGTCTAAATATTCGCAACATCTCTCTTGAACTCGATCCTCTATAGCTGTCAGGTATTAAGTAACGCACGACAATTTAAGGTACAACTTCTGAAACTGTTCGCCACGTAATTAGTTGCTAAATGTTTTTGTTGGATATGTATGTAAATTTAAATTAAATATTTTTTATTTTCATGATTTCTTTTATATGTTATTTGTAACTTGTAATTATATATACATAAGCATTTTTTTTGTCTTACTTGCTATTTAGTTTCATACTGCAATATAAGACATAAGGTCTTGTGTATGGAGCTATACAGATAAATATATAAATAAATAAATAAATAGTGGCGTGGAAGCTCCATTCCTGACCAGCTCATCTTCCTGTTCGATTTCCCACATTGGATCCAGCAGAAGCTGACCATATTGTCTCTTTTCAGTCTGCTGAATTTACCCAAACAGTCATATACTAACTTTGAGTCAATTTCATAACAGCTAAGCTTTCGAAGGACTGATTGACTATTGACAGATAGTATAGCTGTGTCCTGCCATTTGTACTTCCAGTACAAGTTGAATTGTGCACATCTTTCGAGTTTTCCAATGTCTTCCGAATATTTCATTCTTGGCCTAAATACCTTCGCTCATGTACCACTTCGGGTATGTGTGTGTTTCCATTAAATACTGTTTTTTTTTTTGAGAGCTAATTCAAGACAGAACTTATTTATTGGCACAGAAAGCTCCTTCAATTTAATGCGTGATTTAATGGCCTTAGTAAAGAGATTTTTGATAAACTTATAAATGGTGTTTTCTAGATAGAATGATAAATTTTCTATAAAATATTGTCTCAATATTGTGCAATTTTTAGACAAATACATGCTTCATCTCAAATTTTTGGTTATTGCTCGACTTTTTACTCGCCTATCCAAATCTTCCAACAAATTGTTGATCGAATTGATTTCGGGTGATTTTGGCGGATGTGCTAGATAGAACGTTTAAAACGTTATCGTATTAGAGGTTTTCTTTTAGTATAGTCCTTAACGACCATTTTAACGACCGAGTTTGGAGGTCATCAGAGTGAACAATTTTGGATTTTGACCGTTAAATACTCCTGAAGTTGAAAGAGCTTACTGTGCCATTAATTAAGTTCGTCACTGTACATATTAGTATGTATGTAAATTTGTAATGTTTTACATACAAACACACATTTACACACATATGCTCAATACATTCTGTATGCACTTTTATATACAGGGTGTTCTATCACAACGTTTTATTTTCTGTAACAGACGACAAGTAAAATTGATGCCATTAATAAAAATAAAACGATATACGCTGCAAACGCGCATTGAAATGATTAAAATTCACTATAAATATGGTGATTATTTCCCGGCCACAGTTCGCAAAACTAAAGCATTTTGGGTTGTCGTGAAGCACCTTCTTGGCCATCAATTGTGAAACTGGTTGAAAAGTTTGAGCTGTTAAGTCAAGCTAGTGATGTGAAGAATCAAACTCGTGCACGTTTCTCAGGAACAACTGACATAATTGCTGTGTAATCAATAGTGCCAATGTTTGTCCATTTCTCGTCGATTTTAAGATTGGATATTTCACAAACGAAATTACTCACGCCTGCCGACGATCGGTCGTTAAATGCATCGAATTGAATTGCGGAATTTAATCGAAAAATCGTCGTAAGTAATGAGGCTCATTTTCACCTCGGAGGCTACGTTAACTATCAGAATTGTCGGCTTGGGTCTTAAAAACCCAAAAATTATTGTCAAAAAGTCTCTCCATCCTTAACGTGTGACTGTTTGATGCGTTTTTCGATTTGGAGAAGTCGTTGGATATTAATTCTTCAAGAACAAGGCTGGAGAAATTTTTATGGTGAATGAATTGCTATCGGATGATGATTAATAATTCTGTATGACCGGAATTGGATGATATTGATGTGCTCGACTTTTAGTTTCATACTTACAACTAAAGACTATTCGATGTCTCGACGAGGCGATCACAATTGGCTACTGCGGTCTTGGGACTTAATACCTTTAGACTTCTTGCTTTGGCTACGTGAAAGATAAGGTCTATATCAATGACCCAAAATTCAAAGCCTTAATGATAGATTTCGCAAAGTTATCGAGGACATGAGAATTCGTGACTTAAAATTTCATCAAGAGCTGTGGCGGCCGGCCACTTGGATGTTATTGTTTTCTCCTAGTCTTTACAATTAAATAAACACCCGATGATTTGGCTTAAAAATGCTATTTTTTTTTTCTTACATAACGAAATGAAACCTCTATTTAGAAGACCCTGTATATGTAAAATATAACACTTTATTTATTATTCATTTTCGAATTCAATATTTCCGCCATGTTTATACTTTTGATGTTACCTTTGTTAACAATATCTACATACATATGTATACGTATGTACATGTATATGTATGTATGTATAAGTGTAAATATATAAAATTAAAAACATTGTATAAACATACATACATATGTATGTATATAATTACTTAAGTGAAGAATTGAAAATATTTGGCGCATATAAAAGCATTTGATTACTTAGGCTTCTTTGCTGACTTGACTTTAATATTTATTGTCCAACGCTGCATAACTAAAAAAGTACGTACGTACATATTCATACATACATATTTCTTACAAATTGAAATATTGATTTTTATTTGAGTCTTAAATAATCAGTATCGAGCAAAAAAATGGTTATTTTATATTGTTACACTGCTTGAAAACATTAAATGTTTGTTGTTGCATTAATGTCTTCTAGAAGCTTAGAAAGAAGCAGATACTTTAACATGTTCGTGTATGAGTACGTGGATGTTACGGCATCCAATTTTAAAGTTAATTAGATTTAATTTAATTTTAAATTTAATTATAACTAGAGAAATTCCTCCCACGATGCTGGGAGCCTTTGTGTTGCACCTGCTTTTCTACTGATGTGGATAGACAAAGAAATTTTAACTGAAACCGTTCTCTACACAAACAAAATTCCATTCTATTTATTTATTTTTTTCTCCGTCACTCCTCTAGGGAGCATATTGGCTTCGCACAAAGCATCTATTGCTTTGTTTCAGTTTCTCTAATCAATTTGATATTTTAAGCGAAGTAGATGTGATTAATCCGCTGTAGCTTCCTTCATATGATTTTTTTGTGTAGTGGTGATGATCCTTGCTAATTGGTGGTCATCTTTACTTTAGCATTGTAATTTTTTCACAGTAGGTGGCGCCATTTTCCTGATCATCAGTTTGATGTTTGTCATCATCGCCAGCGGTATGCGGGAAGGGTCAGAGCGCCTTTTTTCTTTTTCATTTAGATGGAGTTGTCTGGAGGGAAGCTAAAGCCGTTTTTTATTATTAAACATTCGAAACCATGGTCGTTTGTGTTGTTATGCGTGCGCTCTAACCACTACACCACGCCACCCCCACAAAATTCCATTTTTTTTTAATTGATGGTTTGCATTGACTGCCAAGTTGTTTAAACCAAATTTAGAAATTTCAACACTAATTTGTATGGGAGGTACCATGCCCACATATCCGATTCCGCCCACTTTTCTACTGATGGTTTGTACTATCTATGTACTACCTACTATAATTTAGACCAAATTCTAATCGTTCAAAAATTTATATCAATTTTGTATGAGAGATATATAGATATAGATATATAGATATAGATATAGATATAGATATAGATATAGATATAGATATAGATATAGATATAGATATAGATATAGATATAGATATAGATATAGATATAGATATAGATATAGATATAGATATAGATATAGATATAGATATAGATATAGATATAGATATAGATATAGATATAGATATAGATATAGATATAGATATAGATATAGATATAGATATAGATATAGATATAGATATAGATATAGATATAGATATAGATATAGATATAGATATAGATATAGATATAGATATAGATATAGATATAGATATAGATATAGATATAGATATAGATATAGATATAGATATAGATATAGATATAGATATAGATATAGATATAGATATAGATATAGATATAGATATAGATATAGATATAGATATAGATATAGATATAGATATAGATATAGATATAGATATAGATATAGATATAGATATAGATATAGATATAGATATAGATATAGATATAGATATAGATATAGATATAGATATAGATATAGATATAGATATAGATATAGATATAGATATAGATATAGATATAGATATAGATATAGATATAGATATAGATATAGATATAGATATAGATATAGATATAGATATAGATATAGATATAGATATAGATATAGATATAGATATAGATATAGATATAGATATAGATATAGATATAGATATAGATATAGATATAGATATAGATATAGATATAGATATAGATATAGATATAGATATAGATATAGATATAGATATAGATATAGATATAGATATAGATATAGATATAGATATAGATATAGATATAGATATAGATATAGATATAGATATAGATATAGATATAGATATAGATATAGATATAGATATAGATATAGATATAGATATAGATATAGATATAGATATAGATATAGATATAGATATAGATATAGATATAGATATAGATATAGATATAGATATAGATATAGATATAGATATAGATATAGATATAGATATAGATATAGATATAGATATAGATATAGATATAGATATAGATATAGATATAGATATAGATATAGATATAGATATAGATATAGATATAGATATAGATATAGATATAGATATAGATATAGATATAGATATAGATATAGATATAGATATAGATATAGATATAGATATAGATATAGATATAGATATAGATATAGATATAGATATAGATATAGATATAGATATAGATATAGATATAGATATAGATATAGATATAGATATAGATATAGATATAGATATAGATATAGATATAGATATAGATATAGATATAGATATAGATATAGATATAGATATAGATATAGATATAGATATAGATATAGATATAGATATAGATATAGATATAGATATAGATATAGATATAGATATAGATATAGATATAGATATAGATATAGATATAGATATAGATATATCCTACTGTGGAGATGTAAACTAGCAACCAATTTCCAAACGAAATGATTGTTAAATTATGCACGTCATTAAAACTTTAACTGCACGCCAACGTGTTAATTTTGATTTTAGTCCTAACATTTTCTATCCTATTAAAAAAGAATTAAGTTTGCTTATCATTTTGAATATTCACGGATGGGGTTTTGTTTAACTGCAAAAATTTTTTGCCGCTTTTGTTTACTTTTTTTTTTGCTTAATTCCATCTTTCATTTATCCTCCTGAGACGCTTATGAACTGCATTTCATTAAATAAGTTTCATATGATTTTATACAAAAAAATACATTTATATACATATATAGTACATCGATTCGTGTGCTAGAAATTAAGTGAAGCTATTAAAAAAAAATTAGGAATATAATAATCCGCTCGAACCTATATACAGATTAGGGTTGTCAATTGTTGGAATTTTTTTAATAGTATTTTTTTATATTTAGAAAAAAATTTATGTTGGGAGGTAATCTTTTGAAAATAATTTTGAGTTTTCCTTTGTTTTAAATGTAAGTAAAAGATAAAAGTCCTTTTAGACTGATTATGTGGAAATTTTATTAAAAGAATTCGATACTGCTACATATTTGCTGCTCATGCGAAAAGATAATCTCATGTTAAGGGCACATCGATTCATTTTCAGTTACAGAAAGGCTTTTATACTACTGTAGCAGAATTAGCAGCTATTGATAGATATTCCATTAGATCGATTAAAAGAAGTACGTGTATACATAAATGAAAGGCAGTGATATACAGCTTTTGCTAGATTCTCTTCAATCCCAGACCATTTGACAATTTCGGCAGAAATATTGAAATACGACAACGTTCGTTCCATCATGTTAAAAATTGTCAAATGGTCTGGGATTGAACAGAGTACTTGTTGGTTTGTAGGCGAGTGTCTTACCTACCATTACCACAGCGGTGCAGTGAGATTATAAAGAACTTACAAATAAAATTTGATGAATATGGCAGATTTTCACTGACAATGGATGAGTGTTCAAGTCTTAAAAGTATGAGTTATCAGAACATATCAGATATTTGTTGTATTTAAGTGTTTATTTTGCTTTTAAATAACTTTCTTTATGGTTTTAAATGAAAAGATCGTCTAGAAAAAGCAAAAATATTTCACAATATTTTCATAGAACGAAAAACCGGGAATTAAGAATTAAGAAAAATTACTGAAAAACGCAAAATCCCGGAAAACAACTCGAATACATACAAACGTACAAAATATTATGTAAAGTAATAAAGCAACATTTGCTTCGTGTCGGAATGAAATATATTGACTTAATGTTACAATAAAACTAACTACTGACTAGATATGATTGGACTGGCACCGTGATCAGGTGGCCATAGAGTAGGTGAGCTGCTCAAACCTAAAGGCCTTACATAAATTATTGCATTGTACAGAAGAACACAAATAGTTGAGCTGTTACTTTGCCTGAATAGATTCACGTGCCTTTTTCAACATGCTTCCACCTTAAAATGTAAAACATAAGCCCAAACATACGTTTTTAGACAGTTTGTCTGCACAACTCATTCAACAAAAATAAATAAAAAATAAAAATAAGAAAAAAAGATCCAAAAATTGTGTGTCGTGTCTGTCTGCATTATTTGTAAATTTTCTGTGTTCAGTTACTCTTGAAAATATAATTTTATGTTTTTGGCGGCAAAATGGCAGGCTTAAGTTGAACAAAATTAAGTTACTTACAGTTAAACCTGTAAGGTAATCGGAGGTAAGTTTTTACAAAGTGAATAAAACTGTTGCAAGTTTATATAAAATGTATGAAATTTATACGTTCGTACTTTTATAGTTACGGTGCTCAGACCAATATGGGAGTGCGATGAGATGCGATGAGTGAAAGAAAAAAATAAAAATCCTTTAAATTTTAATAACTTGTCTTCTATTTGAGTGCTGGTACGTCGATTCTAATATGAATACAGGCGCTTAACATCTTATCGTTAGTAGTATAGACACTTTAGCTGACCACTGTGCAATTTATTTGTGTTCTTATACTATATTTACACACACACACACACACACACGTTGAACATACATATTTACCTATAACCAAGTCATATACTAAATTTACTCTTACATGCATATTAAGGTAAAGGCCATAAAGAATATGAATAATTGATGGAAAAAAAGAAAAAGAAAATGAAATAAATAAAATGACGAAAAAATACAACACAACTGAAGGAACTGAACATGAATTTGGGAAAACTTTTGTCAGAGAAGGAAGGAAAGAAAGAGAGAGAGAGAGAGAGAGGGAAGGGAGAAAGAGATTCGGAAGTGTTTTTATAGTTTCGTGCTAAGAAAGAAAAAAGTAAATATCAATACATACTCTTGCATTAGCAACAACAGAAAAATAGTAAAACTAATGGCAAAATAGTAATAAAATTGCAACAAACTAGACAGGACTGGCTGCAAAAAAGACAGCGACACCACATCATACCACACCATCAGAACAATTTCAATTGCTACTGTTGCTGCTACACTAACCACCACCATCAACATCACATCACATCAGCAAAAACACCAACAAGAGCAGCAATAAACTTTTTAATTTTCATGAATAATATCTTCATCATTATTGCCATCGTAAACATCATCATTATCATCAGCGTAGTAATCAACGAACGCCAACACGCCGTGCACAAATAGTTTACGAGTAAAAATTTATTGTGTAGAAGGGGGCTTGGCTTGATGACTGATATTTAAACATGGGTTGGCTATTTATTGTATTTTAGCTTAAGTGCAACAGCAAAAAACAGCACCAACAACAACACCAACAATAATAACGCTTGCAATGTAACAAAAGATGGCGAAAAGTAATAACGTTGAGAATGGATGGTGCCAAATGAAAATGTAAAATACATACATACATACATACATACATACTTTGTTGATGAATTTTTGCCGACAACATTTAAAAATGTCAATCGAATGAACTTTTCGTTTTTAAAATTTTCCTTTGATCATCAGCAGAAACAATAGTAGCCTCTATCGACTTAAAAACATAGAAAGAAATCCTTAGCAAATTTACAAGTATTTCGTTGATAATTTCATTAATTCGTTTATAGGTTTCTTAATTAACTTTGTTTTTTTTTATATAAATCCGCAAAAATCTATTTGCTTTTTAAAAACGTTTACGCTTTGAATTCGTGAATTGCAAATAAATTAAAAATCGAGTCGTTGTTTAGATTTACACTTTTCTCGGTAGGTATCCACCAAAATATGTCTTAATCAAAAATTCCTGCTCATTTGCTAAGTACACTGAGCTTTAGAAACTTATCTTTCAAATACAATAGTATCATATAAAATTCTAATAGATTGTCGGCAAAATTGCTATTAATAAGAACTAACAACAATAGTTGCTAACAAATGTACTAGTAATTTATTTTATTTCATTTTTGTAACAATATTTTCATTTAAAAAAGATAATAATTTTAAATGGGTTTTGATGATTTGTTTTTCGGCTTAAATCTTTTAAATTTATTTAAAATTAAAAAAAAAAACAGAATAAAAGAAAGGCACTGAATTAGGAGATGAGGTGTTAGGTTAATTAATACGGACTATATGTATGTATGTAATTATGTAAATAAATGAGTAATATAATAACAAAGTTTTTATTAATGTGAACAAATTTGTTGAAGAATAGCTTTAGTTCGTGAATACTTAATAAAACCGCAGCAAAGAATTGGCCGAGAAAATAGAGTGTCCTGGACACTGTTTGTTACAAAGGCACTACTCGTTTACCTGTACATACAAGCTAAATTAAAATATTGGCAACGCTATAAAAATCTATATCCATATCTATATATATGGATTGTGGTTTGTTCGGATGCTTGAAATTCGTGATTTTACTCGTAATTACTACGCGAAGGTTTAGGAAAAAAGAAAACTTGAAAAACTCTTAACAGGTGGCGTTGTAGGTGGTCATTACTTTACTTCTGCTCCTGTTAGAGGTATTTGAACAAGATTTGGCACATCGATTCCGTGCACATATTCCAAACTCTGCAGCAAATATGAACGGGATTGGACAAGTGGGCATGGTACCTTCCATACAAAGAAAATATTGATTTTTTTGTGCATTTTGAGGACACTAGAAGAAGAAGTTTCTAAAGTTGGTCTAAATAACTTGGTAGTCAATACAAATCATAAGTTTTAAAATGCGCGGAACTGGATAAGTGGGCGTGGCATATTCAATTCAGAGTAACTATTAAATTTTATATCTTGAGAAGTTTCTAAATTTAATTTAAACAGTTTTTTGGACCGGACTAGACTAGACTATTGACTAGACAATATTGGTTAAATAGACGTGCCAGTTCCCATTCAAATTAAATATGGAATTTCGCATGTGTGGAGAGCAGTTAAATTTAAAGCTTTGTTATCTATCCACATCAGCAGGTATTGCACAAAGCACATCGGGTGCAAGCTATTTATATTTATATGTATTCTTAGCTATACTTATATGCATATAAAAATAAGTTGTCCAGTTTAGATGGTGTGTTTTCCCACATAAAATGTGTGCACAACTTTAAACTTTTCTTATAAGAAATCATTCGAAATGTATACTACACAAAGGCTCCTAGCAATGCGAGAAAGTTGCACTAGTGCTACATAACAACGTTATACAATTTTATTTTATATAGACCGGTACGTTCTCATTGCTTTTTAGCGAACAAAATCTGAACAGCTGATACGCCAACTCTACGAAACGGTACGTTACTTTTGACTAATTCTACCTTAAGGTAGAGTACCTCTTAACTAGAGTATTTTTAAAACCGAAACCGAAAAAAGTGTTTACTGTACATTTATTTTGTTAAGCCTCCGTTTTATAATTTGTTATATTAATATTTTAAACATTATATTTTGTTCATAAAAATCATTCTTAAGCTAAATAAAAACATGTCCACTATTTAATAGAAATATTTATTCTTTTATTACTTATTTTTTGAAATTAAATAATTAAAAAATATAAATATTTTTTGGTATTATTGTTTTAAAATAATTTTTTTAAGAAACGTTGGCATAAATGGTAATGTTTCCATAAAAGGTTTCTATGAAATAGTGGTTACGTTTTTTTTTTTTAAATTTTAACAAATGTGACCGTAGCTGTAGATTGTGTAGACTCAAGTATACATGTTGCATTTGATCAACAAGAGGCTATTAATTCAAAATTTTTTAAATTTCACTTTTTGCAAGAAACCAACTAACAACATCGATATCTATCTACTGTAAGAATTTCAACGTATTCCGATTACTCTTTCATCTCGAAAACCACATTTGAGACCATTTTAGTGATAGTGTAGTGACTACCCTTATATCACCAAAATGTTATTACTTTGAGTTAATAAAAAAGTGCAGATAGAAATGTATCGTATATTTTCATAAAAATTTTCGGATTTTCAAAGTCTCTTAAAATGTAACCAACCACAAGCAAAATTTTAAAATTTTCAGTTTATACCCTCTTGTTGATCAAGTGCGATATGTGACAAATAAGTTGAAATAAAAAATTCAATTAATTACTAAAATGATTAATTTTGTTTTATTGTTTTTTTTTTATTTGATTAAATACCATTTCTAACTTTTAGTTACAACAATTGAAATAAGAGCTTTATGTTAATTTACAATATTTGTTTAATGAATAACGAGTTTTTATACGAGTAGTTTCAATGAAACCTCCAAATTCAATTAAAAATTAATTTTTTTTTACAAAAAAGTAACCACGACACCGGTTTTATCACTAAAATCTTGTGTTTTTTTCGAGAACGAAATTTATCGAATTATTCGAACTTCGCTGTATCTGTAAATGCATTTTAATTAGAAAACCGAAAAGGGACTACGTTGTAAGCAAACTCCACTAAATATGTACATATGTACTTACGTGCTTGATATACACATACATACCCACATACATACATACGTATCTAAAATAATTGCTGTGCTAAATTAGAAATCAAAAAAAAAAAGAAAGAATGAATCCACTTTTGTCTTTCGTTAGAAGTCAAACGAATAAAAGCAAATACTAGTACAGCCGACGGAGTACATTTGGATATACATACGTTGTAATGACGATAATAATTTCAAGTTGGACTGGACAATTGAAAAGTATTTTATTTTATAAAACGTTCTATTATGAAATGTTCTTTTAGCGAAATAAATAAGAAACTGTATTTAGTAGAAAAGAAAAGAAAAAAAAAAACAGAAAAGAAGAACATAAATAATTTGCAATAAATTTATTCTGTTTTGTTGTTATTGTTTAAGTTTGTATATTTTGTTTTTTGTTTACAGGCTAAAATGATTGAAAGCGGACATCCTTGGATGGGTGGTGCATCAACCTCATCCGTTACTGGTAAGTTTTAATTTGCATTTACCTGACAGTCATTAGTATTTAGCATTAAAGCGTTTTTGTTCCTTTTGATTGACGGCCTTATCCTTTTAACATTTTTCTAAATGTTTCTGGTCAATTTCCGTTTCCTTTTCGTTTCTCCTTTATGAACAACAACAGACAGCTATCAATATCAGTTACAGTCCATGTGGCAAAAATGTTGGAATACTAATCAGCAAAATCTTGTGCAGCAACTTAGATTTCGTGAGCGTGGGCCGTTAAAATCATGGCGCCCTGAAGCGATGGCTGAAGCCATTTTCAGTGTACTAAAGGAAGGATTATCGCTGTCGCAGGCAGCCAGAAAATATGATATCCCATATCCAACCTTCGTTTTGTATGCAAATCGTGTTCATAATATGCTGGGACCTTCGCTAGATGGTGGCTCTGATCCACGACCAAAAGCAAGAGGCCGACCACAACGAATATTATTGGGAATGTGGCCAGAAGATTTAATACGGTCGGTAATAAAGGCTGTAGTGTTTAGAGATTATCGTGAAATTAAAGATGAAATAAGTCGTTTACCATTTGCTAACGGTCAACCTCATGTGGTAAGTTTAAAAGACTTATTTTTTTATTTTTTTTTATTTTTATTGTCTTCTTGCTCCCAATCTCTTATCACATACAAATGAAAAGAAATTGTTAATATTTGTGACTTGTTGTGAAATGCATGTATTTGGCATTTGTTTTGTTTAATTATAGGACATATTTGGAACTTCACCTGGAGGCTCGAATGTTTCGAATGGTTTTCACAATGCTGCAAAATTGACAGCCCAAAATTCTGGCATGGGACAGGAATCAACAAGTCCACTATCCTCAATGACTGAAAATCTACGACGACAGATCATGTCACAGCAACAGCAATCGCCCATTTCGCAATCTATGAGCATGTATAAGTCACCTTCTTATGTACAACGCTCTGAAATGGAAGATCAGTTATCAGGCGTTTGTTCAAAGCAACACATAGATCGGCGTGGTTCTGAAAATTTACCTGATCTAAGTGCTTTAGGTCTTATGGGTTTACCTGGACTAAACGTTATTCCCACAGGTAGTTCACGCAGCAGTCAAATGCATTCGAATGCGGCGGTATTTTCACGTGAAAGAGAACTGGAACGGGAACGGGAGCGCCAACGGGATCGAGATCGAGAGAAAGAAAGAGATCGAGATCGAGAACACGATCGCGACATGGAAAGGGAAAGGGAACGAGAAAGAGAGCGGGAAAGGGAGCGGGAACAGGAAAGGCAATACAGCAATCAATCGCGAGGTTCGGCTACAGGAGATTTGCAAAAGTCAGCTGGCTCTGGTTCGCCTTTTTCTCAAATGAAGGTTAAAGTACATTCGAACTATGCATATAACAAACGGCTTATGGACAGTTTTCCGCCTGGTATTGATTTTGAAGCGATTGCAAATGGTCTTTTACAAAAATCAACAAATAAAAGTCCCCGCTTTGAAGATTTTTTCCAAGGTCAAGACGTGAGTGATCTAATGCCAGGCCCAGAGTCAACTAATGGCCCATCCTTTTCAACTCAACGAGAATCCAATCTTATGAAAATCAAATTGGAACATCAACCAGCTGAACTCCAATTTGAGGATTAAAAAATCTTAATTCAATATTTTTCTGAAAGAAAATCAATATTTCTGAAACAAAATGACTGCTATTTATCCCCAACGTCGATAGGTTAAAAAATAAAAAATAAATAAAATAAATAAAATAAATTCCAATAATATTACACAAATCATGTGTCGTTGGATTTGCGATTCATAGATTTTTAATTTAAGCTATTCTTCTGTATTAAGTTTATTAACCACATCCCAACACAAATAATAATAAATCATTATGACCACACGATAGAATATGATAATTACTAATATGCCAGTATACCAATATGCCAGTTTTATTTATTTTTTTGTTTAAGTAGATCGTTTTGCAATTTTGTCTTTTTGTTTTTATTTATTTCAACACTTTCCATAAGTAAAGAGATCTCGTTTGTATATATCAATTCAAATTATGGTGAAATAGTGAAATAGTGAAATAGTTAAATAACTTGAAAAGCCTGAAGATATGCCACATCGTACAGGTGATAGTAGTAGAAGTAACAAACACACATACACATATTTGTTACCCACTGTACCTTTACCCTAATTATCACAAAACTTTCCACTCTTTCCGTGCCACCTCCAATTGCAGTTTATTATGTATTGATTTCCCTTAATGAACATACATATGTATGTACATACAGTGCATTATATAAATATTTTTCATTTTACTTTTTAAATGTTTTATTTCCATTGCTGTAAATACAAATTGTACAAATTTATCAAATAAGAGTAGAGTAGACTAGAGTATATAAGTCCTATTTAGATCCATTAACTATAAGTATACATACATATTTATGTAGATGTAAAATTATACTTTCTTTGAACAAGAAACACTTATTAAAACATTAAAAAAAAAAAAAAAATAATTAAGTATAAAAAATTTTAAATATAAAACATACATACATACATATGTAGTATATCAATCACCATATTTCATAAAAAAAATTCATCCCCTCATTAGTGTTACAATAGGAAATAATGAAAAAGTAAAAAAAAAATTGTAATTCATGACAACAAAAAACATGTGAAGTAAAAACAAAAAAACAAAAACAAAAACAAAATATTATTTAATAAAACATTTAAAATGTTAATAAAAAACTTTTCAGTTTAAATATCTGACAACAAAAAAAGAATTGTTTAGTTTTCTTGCTATAATTGTCATGTGGTGAGTAAAAAGTCAATTGTTTGATAAGGGACACGCAAAACATTGAACCAAGTAAAGAAATGTTTCACAGCTTAAACATCTTGCATAGTAGGATGCAAATAATAATGTCACATAAAGCAAATCAAAATGCATCACCGTTTTGACCACCCCCACTTATACCAAATTTTCTTATGATGCCTGTGATGGGATCAAAAACTAAAAAAAAGCGTTAAAAAAACGATAAATGATGTAGAAACAGGCAAAATACTCGAAATCTTAAAATATCAGCTGCAGTCATCACAATTTAAATCAGTTAATCGGTGGACACACTAAAAAGGTGTGGCTTACTTTGTTGAATTAAAACATTGTCATTAGACATCTATGAAAAATAAGGAAAAATATTACAATAAAAAATGTCATTTTAATTATTTTTTAATATTTATGCGGAATCAAAATCAGTACTTTCTGGTTGTTTAAACAACAATCTGGTGTTAAATTTCGTTTTTAAATTTGGGGAGAGTTTTTTAAACTGCAAATAAAATCTGTATTAGTCTCTGTCAATGAAAATTTTCACGTAAACTGTAAACTATAACATCAATTGTCATTTTTTTTTTGAATCCTGAGCTTCGTCTTCTAATAAACTAGCGGTTAACTACTAAACTCACGATCGAGGAAGTTTACGACCACAATAAAGCTAATAATGCACAACCAAAATTATTTATTTAAAATTATATTTAAGCAATTAAAACAATTATTTTATTAAAATTTGTTTGATATCAGATGAGCATTTTGGAAAAATTGCTCAGCAAAGACAGTTTCGGACAAACATCTTTTTGTGTTCTTTTAAATGTTAACAAAATGATCAAAATCTGGACTCCAGCTGATAACGGACAAAAAAAAAAAAAAATCTTCTAGACATTTTTGTTGTTGATTTAAAAATCTTTATAAAGAGCTTTTCTAATGCATGGTATATAAAGGGTCCGCCATCTAACGTTTTTTTAACTAATGCTTATGTCGTGAATGGTAACATTTAGCTCATGTCTGATTTGACAGATAATTAGTTTTATCCCTAAGCTGAACGACTATGGTTGTGTATGCGCTTGAACTTCGCTTCGCTAAGTGGGCCTGCGATCGAAAAATCATCTTTTCAGATGATGCACATTTTGATCTTGGCGGGTATGTAAACAAGCAAAATTTTCGCATTTGGGGCACAGAAAACCCGCACGCATACATTGAAAAGCCGATAAACCCAAGATAAGTCTCTGTTTGGTGCGGATTTTGGTCCAGAGGCATAATTGGGCCATTTTTCTTCGAAAATGAGCAAGGAGTGGCCGTTACAGTCAATGGCGATCGTTATCGGGCCATGTTGAACGAATTTTTGTTCACAAAAATTGAAGAGGAGGATATTAACATTTGGTTTCAACAGGACGGCGCTACGTGCCACACAGCCGAAGCTACACTCGATGTTTTACGCCCTGTTTTTGAAGATCGCATTATCAGCCGCAGAGCTGATGTCGTTTGGCCACCTCGGAGCTGCGATTTGACACCGTTGGACTATTATTTGTGGGGTGCCGTCAAAGATAAGTGTTACGCCAACAAGCCAGAGACAATTGAAGCTTTTAAGGACAGTATTCGTGAAGCCATTGGTGAAATATAGCTGCACACAATCGATAATGTGCTTAAAAATTATACCGAGGCAGCCATTTGAATGAAATTATTTTCCATTATTAACCGGAAGGATTGTACTTTCAAATAAAAAAAGAAATTTGATTTTCATTCTATTCATCATTAGTTGCCTTTGATGGCGTATAAAAACTTTTCTTAAACTTTTCTTGTGTTGATCAAAATATTCGAAAAATTCGGAAAACTACTTGTTTTCTTATTCGAATATGCATACAATCACAAGTTATATTCAAATTGATACTCTTGGAGTGTGGAGTATACTCGGTGTAGTATTGATGGACATTAAAAAAAACATTGATGCAATATATTGCGCATCGATGTTATACCAATATTTCACAAACTACATCGATATTTTTGTGTGACAAAATCAAAAAGTGAAAACAAAAAAAGGAAAATAACCATATACATACGTATGCATGTATGTTTTTTTTCGTTACTCCACTTGGGAGCATATGGCTTCAACGAAGCATCTCCATGTAACACGGTTTACAGCTGTTGACTGTGCCTCTTACCATGTAAGGTTTTTTTGACTCAGTTCTTGGATAATTATGCGTCTCCAGGTGTTTTTGGTCGACCACTATTTCTTGAGCCTTGAGAATTCCACTCGAGTGACATTCTAGTGATACTTTCTGGACTTTTTCGGATGGTGTGACCGATCCATCCCCACTTTCTTTTCCTTATTTGTTTCAGTATGGGTTCCTCATTAGTCATGCTCCACAGTTCTGTTTTACTTATGGTGTTAGGCCAGAATATTCTGCATATGATTCTGAGGCACTTGTTGATTCTTGGCACTTGAATACCTGGAGTTTCTGTGTGACGTTATTCGATACAAGCCAGGTTTCACTACCATACAGAGTACTGATTTAACACAAGAATTGAATATTCTGAGCTTAGTTCATCTGGATATATGTGAACTTCTCCATACTGACTGCAGTTGTCCAAATGCTGCTCTCGCTTTGTTGAGCTTGTTATCTACGTTTATTTCTGCGCCACCGTTTGTAGTCACTTTGCTTCCTAGATAGCAGAAGCTATCTACATACTCGACTGGCTGACCCTGATTTTCGTGCTCGTATTGTTTATTCTCATGGCCATGGTTTTCTTGATGTTTATCTCAAGCCCAACAACACGAGCCAATCTTTCTAGGTCCTCCAGTTTCGACTGCATATTGAAAATCTTATGCAAGAGTAGACAAATCTCATCCGCATAGGCCAAGTCTTCGAGTTGGCGTGAGTGACTCCATGTGATCCCTCTTCTTTCCGAACAGACTTTGCTCATTATGTCATCATGCACGATGGTGAATAACTAAGGTGATAGTTGGCATCCTTGTTTAACTCCAGCATTGGTGTGGAATGGTCGGCTGATGTTTCCTTTGTGAAGAACTGAATGTTCTGCATCCTCATACTTCGCTCTAATTATTCGAATTATCTTCTGGGGTACTCCTTTGGTTCTCAGCGCTTTCCATATAGCTGTTCGCCTTATGGTATCAAACTCTTTCTTGAAATCGTCGTATAGTAGATACAGGGGCTCACGCCATTCTATGGACTGTTCAATGTTCATTCGTAAAGTTTTGGCCTGATGTACGCAGCTTTTATTCGGTCTGAAGCCAGCTTGTTCGTCTCGCAGTGTGATGTCTATTCTGCTCTGAAGCCTCCCCTGTATTATGACTGCAAGTATCTTATATATGGTGTTTAGTAGAGTAATTCCTCTCCAATTATTACAGTTTTTTAAGTCGCCATTTTTTTGTAACTTTACAATGATGACCTTCTTCCGTGTAGGAGGCAGCCTCCCCTCCTCCCATACTGTTGTGATGTGAGGCAGTAGAAGTTCAACTGTGGTTTGGATGTCAACCCGTAGAATATCCGCTGGTAGTCCATCTTCGCCTCCACCTTATTATTTTTCAATTTACCAATCGCATCTTTTATCTCATTCAGATTGGGAGGGTTGCATGATATTCTTAAACTGTTTTCCTCATCTATGTTCTCAAATGTTTCGTGTCCTCAGTAGTGTTCGTGACGTTACTAAATTCATTAAGGTGGCAGTGGTGTAGTGGTTAGAGTGTCGGCAGACAACTCACACAACCCAGGTTCGTGCCCCAGCAGAGGGAAAAATTTAATTGCGGTTTTCGAATATACATGTATGTACAAAATGTAAATTGACGCTTCAAGTGTAAAAAAAATTTTTGAATCCCAGTACTTTTAATCTCTTGCATTTAATCGGTTTCTTTGTTGAGTCATCAACTGCACGGCTTGCGAAATATATATATGCCTTTTCGTCGGAACCGATGTTTTTACCATCGTCAGATTTTAAAGACGATTTTATATAGTTTTAGAAATTGCGTTTTTTAATCTTTTCAAATTTCAAACGGATTTTAAGTTCTGCAACAACTGCAGTAATATTGGGTATCATAAAACGGGCTAAGGGTATTATTTTGCTAGTTGTGCAATACTTATCACCTTTGTAGGTGCTTTCAAAGGTCGTAAAATAAAGAGCACTTAGAACGCAATGAATATTTCTGAAGTATTAAGCGTTTGCGGTGCCTTGGCACGTCGAAAGAGCATATCATTTATAATAGTCCTCATTTCCAAAAATCTTTGTACCATTCAGCGCGTCGGGAGGCTTTGTATTACTTTTAATTCATGCAATGCATCTGCATCAACGAAACTCTGTTTACACCAAGTTACAATAGCCTTAACAATAGAAACAATATTTTGCCAGTCAATGCAGTATGAGCGAAACATGGATGTGTTTCTGTTCGCCAAATGCCATGTCCTCCGCTTTGACTATGTTAGAGGTATTATCTGTAACAACAGCTGTCACTACGCCTTTATTTTTCTCTCAGTCTTCGCAAGTTTTTAAAAGCATTTCAGAGATATAGTATGACGTACATATGCAAGTCTTTCATCCAGTTAGTATACATCGAAAGTGACTGAGATCAGTTCAAATCAATGACAAAATGAGCATATATACCTAAAAAGCTGTTCAGATTTAAGGTACACAAATATCTGTCGTCATAGTAAAGTCTGGACAATTTTATCTGAAAATTTTCTGAAATTATTTCATATTTATCATCTAACCAACGTTCTACTTGGCATTTTATACTGAGGACCAACTGCCCCCACAAGGATTTTTGAATCTATCATTTTCAACTATTTTTAAAGGCTGTTGATCTTTACAAATCATATAGTATATAAAAAGCAATTGTTTAGTTGTCGTATTTTGGTGCTAGATTCCGAAAAAGAGATTATTTTTGAAAAACTAAACTTGATGGTTCTTTGAAATTTGATGGGAAAAACTTATAAGTCAGATTCAAAATTACTATCAAATTGAGAATTAATTGTGGACTGTAGAGGTGTTGAAAATTCAGTTTCAAGCTCATTAACAATACCAGTTGACTCTGAGAATTGAGAATTGCTTCCGGCATATTATTTTGAAATGGATTTGTCTCTGGGGATAAGCAGGCTTATAAATTTTACGAACATGCCCCTTCAAATTTGTTATATTCCTATTAGTCTTAATATTCTTTTGACACATCGTAGATTTGAATTTTTTGCCATCTAAGAAGTTCCAACCTGAGCTATTCGTTTTAGTCGCCATGCTACTTCCAAAATATAAGATGGCTCTTTACCTATTTACATATGTATGTGTAAACTGTCAACTATAATTTTCTATCTTCGATTGCATTTGTTCTATGCTGCCAGATATTTTGAATAGAAGGTTGTATTTTTCTTTCTATGAATTTCCTCAATGTTGCAGACAATTTTGGTAGAAGGTTATATGTATTTAAGTAAATTTGAAATTATGTGAAATAAAAACTAAAGTATATTGAAATGAATAGAGGAGCACAATAAAATTTGGTTGTTTTTGGAAATTCTTATTTAAAACAAAAATCTTTAATAGAAAAACGCCAGAAATACTGATTTTCGATTAGTCCTGCAGCACAAAAGCAGTGTTGCTACTCAAGAAATTGATTTCGTACAAAATTGTTTTCAAAATTCTACCACAACCCTTTGCAAATTATCAAATTTTCAAACAAAAAATTCAAAAATCTATTTTTTAATTAAAATCGAAAAACTATTCGATATATTTAACTAGGACTCAGTAGCCGATACAATCGACCGCTTTCTAGAAATTGTAAAAAAATTAAAATTAAGCTAAAAATAGGTGTTTTGTTCGATAGTAGTATTAAGGTACTAAAGTACTGCACCGATTTAAATAAAACTGACATTGTGCACTTCTGTGCAGGAAAAGCTTTAAAGCCGTTTATGTCTTTTCAAAATCGGTGCAGTAGTACAGACATAAAGGGGCTTAGAAGAAACGTGTTTGCCTATTAATTATATGATGTATGTAGATACATATGTACATATATATCAGGGTTGGCAACCCACTGGTAACCCAATTAAACCCAGCCGGGTTTTATTGGGTATTATATTTAAAAACAACCCGGATGGTTCTTTTTTTATTTTAAGGTTTTCGTAGCTTATTTACAACAGAAATAATTAAATTTTACGTATTGGGAGTATAAAATAATTCGGTCTGCTATTTATTAGCTCAAAAAGATAATGAATTAACAAACTTAACAAAGTATATATAATTTGTCAAATCACTGCTTACTTCTTTTCCTCACCTCTGAGCCAATGTCTGAGAACTTCTCGTGTTTCGTCGAAACAGACAATATACAGAAAGACCAATATTTGGATATTAGGGCTGGTGTGGCATTTGATCGTTTCTAACAATTGTTTGGCAAGTTTGACGGTGTGAGACCGATCGTTGTCATGCAAAAGGAAAATTTTATCTGTCTGTCTGTCTTTATTTACGGCCGTTTTCTCAGAACGCTCGGCTTAAACGAAATAATATTTGGATATTAGGGCTGGTGTGGCATTTGATCGTTTCTAACAATTGTTTGACAAGTTTGACGGTGTGAGACCGATCGTTGTCATGCAAAAGGAAAGCTTTATCTGTCTGTCTGTCTTTATTTACGGCCGTTTTCTCATAACACTCGGCTTAAACGATGTAATTACAGTCTGCTCCGTACACCGAGTTTTAATAGCTCATAGTACACAATGATGCTTTGATCGGACTAAGAGTGTAAAATAGCATTATAAATAGTAAAAAAAGTAATTATACTAAAACAAAAAAAAAAAACAAAAAAAAAAAAAAAAAAAAACCCAATAAAACCCAGTGGGTTGGGTTTTATTTAAAAAACTTTTTAATAAAAAGAATAAATGCATTAAGTACGCCGCTCATAAGTGCGAATTTTGATTTTTTAGCACATGGTCATTAGGCCATAATGTGTTTGCATTAAGTTTTTAACATTTGATTTGATGTATCGAAAAAAAGCGTTGATATATTATTGTTTCGATGTATCGAATACGTCAAGTATTTTTAAAACATCGATTCATATAGTACACCACTAGTCCGTACCATTAACATACTCCCTCCGAAACCCCTAAGGTGAGAATTTTCTGGTATCATGTCACACGGTGTAGTATTTTTATAAATGTATGTGGTTTGGTTTAGAGTGATAAATTTTAGTGCAATTGCTAGATTTGACTAAATATAGAAATTTGACTAAATATATAAAGGCATGTGAAAGATAATAGGAACACATTGCGGTTTTCCTTAAAAGCTCAAGAACAAAATATACCACGACTGAGAAATGGTACAAAATAATTTTGTCAAACATCAGGTTTTTATGTCGCTGAAACTCAAGCAGACAACTTATAAGATCTGTTTGTTTATTTTTGGATTTTTAACTCTTTTGACTTAAGTGCCCCTATTATTTTTCACATGACTATATGTCCTTCTCCTATATACTGAGATTAAGAAATTGTACAATACAATAACACGGCTTATTTATAATATTCTCAGTGTTTCTTCCAAGTTTCGTCAAACTCGTAGAAGTATACAAGTCGTAAATATTTTTAAAATCGCCGTCTCATTTTTGTTTATTATTATTATTCCGAATTTGTGTAAAAACTATAGTTTATTTATTAGAAGTGCCAGGTTAGGACGGTGAAACTGCTACTCAGGGTCTCACTCCCCAGGCTTAGTAATCTACTTGTTGAATCCCACTTGAGATCATCTTAAACTATGTTTGTACTTTCCTCCACTGGTTCCTTATTCCAAAGTGAGGCATGGGTATTTAAATCTTAATTCCTCTTATCTTATCGGATCTAGAGAGAGGCTTTCGGTAGGGTGACGGGCTAGGCACGCGGACCAAGGGTCTGTAGGGGTTGCTTCCACCATGGTGGGATTCCGGTCTGGGCAACAGCCGTAAGTAGTGTCACCAGCTATGAGAAGGAGCGGCTGGTTCGCTTATAGATCCTTAGAGATCCTTTTGCAGTGGTGTGGATGAACATCCGACACGCGCCGGCTGCGGAAACTCCTGGCATCTTCACCGGTACGACATCTTCAAACGATTGATGTATACGTTGTGGCAAAACCTTATAGTTGTCGTTTATAAATGTAAAAAAATTGTCTCAGAAGCATCAAATGCCAAAGTACGAATCATATTAACAGTAGGATCGCCAAATTGTTTGCCTGCAATTATGGAACTTTTTTCTAGGCATGTACTTACATGGTGAGTATATAAGGTTACCCGGTCGAATGGAAATATATCGCTTAGGAACTCTAACATAATTAAGGAAATATTTATAATCGAGTGGGTGAATTTTAAGAGGAAATTAATTCATTCGTGATTTCTAAATCACATTTGCCAGTTCATAGAGTAAATTGATTTGTCTTTTGTTGATTTTCTTTGAATGAGAGACTAAGTGGAATCACACTTCATGTGTGTGCGTTCCACTATTAGATATTTATGCTCTATGGTGATGTCTTTTTGACCACAAAGAGTTAGTAAAGCGTTAATTCGGTTTTAAAACAACATCCGTAATTATATGGTTAATATATGGACACTCTATCATCTTTGTTCTAATTGTAGTGGTGTAGTTACGGCTCTCTGGTTTATAAAATTGTTGACATTGTACTTGCGGCCCTTTAAATTTTATATATAAAAACGATATTTTTGGATATACATACGAGTATATATGGTATCTACAATATATGACTAAAATTTTAAGGGAAGATGTATTTTGGTGAATTACATCATAGTCAATCAAAAAGTCGATTTTATATTTTTAGTCGCCTACGGCCTTTTGTATTTTATGTGACGATATGTATACATTCATACATAAGTTGTACTCGTGCATTTATTGATGTACGTTGTTGATTCTTTTGAATATTTTACAATTGATTAGAGATTTAGATTTACATACATACATACCATATGTATGTAAATTATGATTTTGTTTTTTCTTAAGTCCAGCACTTAGGGGGTTAACTCACACTTATGTAGTGCATTGTGCTGGTACTAGGAAAATAGGTTGTAGTAAGGAGGATAGAAAGAGTAGTGTATATGGACGTTCGACTTAAATTTACTTATGTCGTAAGTGGCAGAGAAATCTTTCGCCGGAAGATGGTTTCAAAAACGAACTGTGCGACCAAGGAACGAATTCTTCCTATAATGCATTATGCGATTCAATCTACAATCAATCAACTACAAAAGAATGCGCTCTACGAGAGTGGCGACTATATATAATTATTAGGAGTTAATGTCTTAATTTTGCCAGAACACATTAAGGAGACCAGATTTAGTAAAGTATTTCTTGCACCGTCTTAAAAAGTCGAGGCACTTGAATGCTTCTTTTGTCGCTCAAAATATATGATCGTTTCAACGAACGTCACAGTGGATTCTCATGCCCAGAACATCAAGAGTTTCTGATTCCCCAATATCTACATTACCCATAGACACGGGTGACAACACGCCAGAACGTTGTGTGTTAAAAAACAATATTGGGTCTTGCGTACATTAAAATCTACCCTGCTCGATCGGGGAGATTTTCACCAGATCACTCTTGAGTGTGTCTTTCATATTCATCCTTTTCGCCTACGACTACGATCAAAAGAATATGAGTGACAAATGTTGCTGTCATCTGCAAAAGAGTAGATAGGTTTGGAAGAAAGAAAAAGAAAGTCGTTAAGAAATATTAGGAATAGCGTAGGAGAAAGAACATGGCCTTGCGGTAGCTCTGAGTTTATCTTGAATTCATCAGATGAGACCCCATCTATAACCACTCTTATAGAGCGATCTCTAAAAAAACTCAATATAATTCGATAGAAGTGACTATTGACACAAAAGCAATAATTTTAGAAATGAAAGCATCTTGCCAAACTCTGTCAAACGCCTTGGAGATATTCGTGAATGGATTTTGCGGAAGCCGTATGGACGATCGCTTATCAAATCATTGGTCTCAAATAACTCATAAGGTGGAAATGTTCTCCATAACCTAAGAAAGTGAGGAACAAACTGCTATTGGACGGTAGTTCTCAGGTTTACTCGCCTCACCATTTTTAGGGATTGGCGTTACATTAGCAGCCTTCCAGCAAGATGAAAAATACTGAGGCGATATGATGCGCTGAAAAGGTGAGCTAATTGTTGACGTTGGGATTTGCATAGTTACTGATAATCTTTCAAATTGGGGTAGTGGTTGTACGCTTTCCGGCAAGGGAGAGATAATTACTTGCAAACATTCCTGCCAAAAGGTTTACCATTTCAACCGGGATTGTGAATGCTTGGTCATTCCCAGCTAGCATTGTTCTTTAGTTTTTTAATGAAAGACCGAAAGCTTTTACTTCCCCGCGGAAAAGTAAGAACTTTAGCACGAAGGCGCTGCTCGCATAGAGTCTTTTCGCGTCTAACTACTGCGTCACACGAAGATCTCGCCTGATTGCGTAGCGAATCAGTAATCAAGTATCTATTATTTCGCCAATTCCTGAATGTTTCCTCTCTAGATCTGACTGCAAGTATGCACGTCTGATTGAAGCAAGATTTGTTTCTTGATTTAATCGAAATCTGTTTGGATGGAATAAACATATTCATCCCCAGCTTTTGTTTATACGACCATCTCTGCTATGGCATTAACGTTCGAGGCAAGGAAACATAGTTTCCAATTAAAATGCCCAAAGAAATTGTTGAACTCAGCCCAACGCTCATTTTCGTAGACAAAAATAGAGCGTCTGGTAGCTGGAAGCGAGACGTCATGAAAAGCAGAGAACGAAAAAGTGGCAGAAATGGTACAATGATCTTAATTGCCGAGAAGAGCAAGAATCTCAACTGCATACTCTTCATGGTGTGAAGTGAGGAAAAGTTCGAAGGTATTGTTTTGGTGTTCATCTACCCAGGATATATCTGTAGGTTCATTCACTAATTGCACAAGGTGATTGTGCGTGGCAAATAGCTCAACGTATTGCATTTCTGGAGTTGTACGACCGGTACGACGAATTATGAACACTGTTCGGGAAATTTGTAAGGATACTCAATATGGAGTCGGAAAGAGAGTGGAAGTCAGACATGGCAACATTCCTTCCCACGTTTGGACTTCTGCACAGTTAAATTCTGCACAGTTAAATTCTGCATCATATATGCCAAGAGTTTGCTGGCATTGGTACACATCTTCATCGCGAATGTACAGTGCAAGTCTCCTATGAAAATTAAAAAGGGATAGAAGGTGATACTCAGGGATTTGAAAATCCTGTAGATGAGCATTTTCAGAAACCTGGGTTTCACATAAGATAAAATCATCCGGCCTATGAAGACAAATGTGCGAATAATCAGAGAAGAAGTCCACGCACGTTGCAAAAATCAACCCGAAATCGCCCAGCCAATTCGTTAATTGAAAACCAATTTAATTAAAAAAGAAGGAAATGAAACAAAACAAGTAAAAACAAGTAAAAAAAATTGAACAACCAACTGTCAGTAATAATTGTGCGCATACGAATCTAGACCTAAACCAAAACACCTTAACTTTTCGATTTATATACACAGCAATGAAAAAAAAGAAAAAAAAAAGAAAATAAAAAATAAAAATATTGTAGAAATTAACTGGTAAAGAGTGGAAATAATGAATGAGAGAGTAAGTGAATAAAAAGCTTATATGTCTGGTCAGTGTTAAGCTATATTTTGTTATCACTTTGTGGTTAAAATCAAAGAAACAGAAACGAAAAACAGTTGAAATTTTTTTTAAATGTAAGAATGATAAAGGAGTCATGACAGCAACAAGTAAAAAACACAAAATCCTTCTCTAAGGACAATATTTAATGCAGCACATTTACGTACACGAGAATAATTTCGAAAGACAAAGGCAAAGACAAAGGCGTATTACATATGTACATACTATACATATATAGCAAATAAAATAAAATGAAAGAAACAAATATTTTTATAAAAGACTTCACGGGTTTTTCTGTTTTTTGTTTCATTTGACTAAAATGAACTCAGAAAATTGCTTCCGTTCTTCTATTTTAATATTAATTCTCATTTACGTACATACATACATACATACAATATACATATATTTTAAACGAACTCTACTAATCCAAAAAATAAAAAGTTAATATACAGATTTTGTTATTGTAATATTCAAAAGAAGTACCTGCAATTTGTTAAAGTAATTCAACATTAATTTTTGAGTGTATGTTTCTACTCGAAGAACAATGCTCCTCGTACTTTTGTTTTCATTTCTCTTGAATATAAAAAGGATTATAAAAAAAAATAATAATGAAGCACCCATTTTTCACCCCAAATGAATGAATGAGTGTGGTAGTAGGGCATTGATTTAAGGGTTTAGGTATGAAATGTTTTTACCCATCACTGGTTAAAAAAAGGACTGTGTTTTTTCTGTTGGAAATGGTGTTGAGTGAATTAATCGCTTGTTGTTCAATTGTATGTTGGATCATACAAAAGATGCCTTTTATAGAACGAAAAACAAAAAAGAGTGGCAAAGTGCCATTGTTTTTCTTTCGCTGTGTTTGTTGTATAGTATGTCCTCAGATAATCTGCTGAGGACAATCTAGCTAAGAGGATAATTGTGTAAAAAGTATGTCAGATATAAGGATAATACTGTGTCTGTCGAATTGAGGTTTAACTTTTCTACTTGTTCGTGACAACACCATCCAAAACTCGTGCATTCATTTCAGCAGTCTAGTCCATTTCACAACATTTCACATTTGATTACTTTGTTATTTGTCTTTTCAATTCTTTTGTTTTGTCTCTTAATAAGAGCGATTAATGTGAATTTAATCTCTGACATTCTTGGGTTAACTTCAAGGACAAGGACTTGTTGATAAAACACTAATCCAAAATGGAGATGGAAAACATTTTTTAAAATTAATTTTTAACCCTTTCATATACACACCATATGCATACACACACATATGCAATCACATAAAACTAAAGGAAAGTAAAAGTCAAAGTCAAAGTCAAAGACAAAGTCAAAGAAAATAACACCATCAGCTTCAAAATGCGAGAAGCATTTGAAAGATAAAAGGAAACTGTCAAAAAGAAATTATTAGAAATCATTAGCTTTGAAAACAGATTTTAGTGGCATAAACAACGTGACAAGTAAGCATTAGCTCAGTGCCATGAATCGTCTATGATGCTGCTAGTGTTGGCCTGCTGCATAGTTAGTAACAACATCTGTTGGGAAACTCCTGTCTCTGTCAGTTCGTATCATTGTAAGTAATCTTAACAATTATTTGTTGCTTCCTTAGTGGACTTGTCTGTTCGATTGTGGTATGTTGGCAACACCTCGGAAACTGGCTCACAAATAACAAGACAAATTCACTGCAAATCTTTATATTACAAACACACACACACACACACACACACACACTCCCACACAAACGTTCATTTACTTAAAATGAATGTCTAAAATGATTTTAAAGAAAGAATTACATATAAGAGGGCATAACTTGATTTAAAGGGTATGTTTGTAATTTTGTGTGTATTTGTTAGGAGTAACAAAGGTTACGGATACTCAACCTCTATTCTGTGGCCGCATGGTCATTTTAACGTTCTCAAGTGAAAGTATACATAAGTATGTATGTATGTATGTATGTATGTATGTATGTATGTATAAATACACATGAAAATATATAAATGTGTTTGTGTGTTTATATATATATATATACATACATAAGTTTGGAAAACGACAAGGTCATTTGGCTTAAGTATTTGTTGAAAGAAGACAATAGTTCCGACAATCAACAGCTTAACGCCCCAAAACCGTTACCAGACGGACAGCACAATACAAACGATATGTCTATCTTCTGTATGTGTGTGTGTGTGTATGCATAAAAGTATTTAAGTATGTTTATGTGTGTATATATGTATTTTAAAACACAAACCTATTTGGCCAGAAAGATAGGAAGACACTTGCCAAGACAGACAACGTAAAGACACCAACAACCAACAGCACATTGTCATCGTTGTCGTCATTACCATCAACAAAAGCAAAAAAAAAGTGTGAGAGAGAAGAACAAAATAAAACGAAGTGAAAAAACGTCGTCATCACTATCAAGGTCATCCAAAAGCCAAACGAAGTAAACGAACTCGAAAAGGAAATACAAGCATTTGGTAAGAGAATCCAAATGAATGTCAAGTATTCATGCTAAACACTTAAGCAAAATAGAACAACATTAGTTCATCTCAAGTAAGCATCCTTTGGATATTCACAAGAACAACAAACGTTCACACTGAAATATTCTCTTATACATGCTTCATATGTTCGTATATGTGTGTGTGTGAATGAGAATACTTGCAGCTTTTAGTAGTCTTGGCAATATTCTATTTAGAATTTATCTGAATTCACACAGACATGCTTACAGAACCCATGAATCTCACTCAGCAGAGATTTAAAATAGAAATTATTTTTCTAAACAAATACATTAAAAACAATTACATACACACATACGAATATATCTAAGGGTAGTCATTTGACATATACCACACATACCATAAATATACAATCTACATACATATGCATGAGGACGATTCATGTTCATACAACTTTCTTTGGAAACCAAAAATACTATGACTTCTTGGTCGGCTCACAATAATGAATGAAAGAATGAATGAATGACTCATTGAGTGTGTGTTTTCATTCATATGTTCGCTCGTTTGTTTATTTTTATTTATTTTTTTTACTTGATTCAGACTTTAAATTCTCTCTCTCTCTCTATACATATATATACTATATATCTCTCTACTATATATATACTTATATATATATACTCAAAACAAACATAGATCTGGCGGCGTTCAACAGAGCTCCATGCTAAGCCCATTATTGTCTAGCATTTTATATGATCGGAAGCCGATCATGACGAAAAATTCCAGACAATTTGCTATACGAATGACATAGCAGTGACAATAATAGCAAGAGAACTGAATCAGATTGATTGATTTATGTAGCGTAACGACATTCAAGGTAATAAACTAGTTTACGGCTTAAAAACTTCAACTCGCTGGCCGGATAACCGAAGCTGTTTTAATATCTATGTTAGCAGGAAGAAAATGAAAGACATCATACTTAACATAGACGGATACTTGTAAATACAGCCTTATCTTGCATTAGGTGGACCAAGGCAAAGCAGAATATTACTATTGGCGAAGGTTACTCAATCAGTAATAACGTATGTGGCAGCTGTGTGGTTGCTGGCATTAACAAATGGCTCGTATGCTAGAGCCACAAAATCTTTGTTTCGCCTAAGTGCCATTAGAATTGTAATGCTTTACGCACAGTATTCTACGACGTTATTGCAGTTTTGTGTGAATAATGGCTTTGGAGCAGACAGAATTAGAAGTGTTGGTAGACCTCTTACAACTGAGGAATGTAAATAGGAAAAGCGAAAGAGTCGAAGGAAGGTGAATGCATAGACTTATAGGAAACGTCCAAAATTGATAGAAAGAAAGCATGGCGATATTGACTATTACATGATGCAATTTTAAACAGGACAAGGTTGCTACAAGTATGGCCATGATGACGGAGTGACTTGCCCGTTCTGTGATAACGGACATGAATATGCAACACATATGGTAGGTATGGTATACTCTTCCATTGCTTAAGATATGAGATAGAGGAGAAAGTTTCCGACAGAGTCACACCAGATAATATCCATATGTAGTTTAACATATGGTAAGCGTATGTGGAATTTCGGCCATCGTACTTAAAATACTGCAGAGAATCGAACGGTTTCGAAGTGGGCCCCTCTTGGCCCCTAGGTTATTGTTAGCTCTGTGGCAAAATACGTAACGGACAGTATTTTAAGGTGCTACACACACACATGCACTGACACACTTTTTTAAAAAGTTATGCGAGAGCTCAGAAGGTCGTAGTAACAGAAGAAAGAAGCGAGCGATTGATTTGATTACCACCTCCGGTCCAATACAAAGAAAAACAAAAACATCTATAATATTATTAAATACTAGGCGAGGAGGCGATTGATAAGTATAACATAACACAAATCCTCCATTGCATTTATTGTAATCCAATACAATCTGAGGTGTTTTGTTCCTCGATTACTAGTTTCTGGACTATGATAAATACATACTCGTAAATAGTATTTGAAATTATGGAAAAAATTGAGAAAATCAGCTACAGGTTTCATTGCTAATATCTGTAGTTGTAATGCAATCTAATTTTTAGGTACAGTTACTTCCAAGTTAAAATGTTTTCCCATTTGATACTTTGTAAAAATACTATCTGCAGGCACATTTCGAACTTTCAGACCAACTACCAAATCAAGAATTACACGTACACCTTGGATTCTTTTAGGCATAGTTCCTATTTTTGGTTCTTATTTTTTGATTGTATATCAAGCGTAACTATTAGTACCACTGCAGAGCACCCAAAACTGTATGCTGGTTTTGAAGTTATGTATAGTCGGAATGGGCTTCGTTCTCAATGTCACCAGCTGCTCATCGACTTTTACGTCTTGAGACGGATTATAAAGTTATGGCAATATTGCAACAGATTTGTTAAACAATTCACGTATGTATGCAAACTTGTCCAAAAATCCTTGATTATTATCCTTATTTTCAAGGTCAAATTTTTTGCAAATAAATTTATTTCTTTAAACACCTAACTTTTTGCTCAGATTTGAAATAAAATAAACGTCAAAGAATATCAAAAATATAAATCAATTAGTTATAGAAAAACAACTATATTTTTGCAGTCAAAATTTACTCGAAGACTTCAAGAAGGTTAAACACGTCTTGGCAAGTTTTATAATTAATAATAATTCTTTATTTAACGGAGTTTTGTGTCCCACTGCCGGTAGCCTTTTCACGGGTAATAACAATTTCTATTCTTAATTACCCTTTTGTAAGCAACAACAATTAGACGACAAATCTTTCGACCTAAAGGTCTTACAATTCGATCATTGTTATAACTTACTTAGGTTATACTTATGGGTTATCCACACTTAACTCTCTTTATTGGGTTAACCTCAGCTGAACTGGATTTCAGTTCACGACTCACTTCACTTCTGGACACCGAGTGCAAACCAATAAACTTTACTCGCTCAGCTTACTTCACATAAGCTTGTCACACTCTCTTCTCTTATTGATTTTTAGTTATTATGAAGACATTTCTTTCAGTTCTTATTGTTTTGTTATTGTTAGTTAGTTATTTGCTTTCTTTTCTGCCTGTTTTGTTGTAGCCGTTTATTTTTATTTACTATATTTTCGCTTATGTTGTTGTTGTCGGTTCGGTTATTTGTAAATAACACGTGTACGAGTAGCTATTTGTGTAGCTCTCATATATTTTCTAGCAATGTAATAAACGACAGAGGTTCACAAACTTGATTTTCGTAACAATATAATTATTATTTCCCAGTTATTGAAATGGAAATGCTATTAAACTGTTATGGACAGGGTTGAAATATCTTATTCAAGAAATATTTCAAACATACTTTAAATGCTACGATACGATACAATATATACCTGATATATCGAGAGTTCGGCTTCCAGGAGAATTTAGAAACTGTAGATTATCTCATTTGGAAAAACAGAGAGGATTCAAAATTGTAAAATTGAAGAGGATAAACGATTATTTTTCGTTTTTATACAGAAGAAGTTAGTTTTAGAGTTGCAGCCTGGGCAAAAGTCAAGTTTTGTATGTTGTATGGATTTAATAATAAAATAGATCAATTAAAATGATTACGTTCTCAAATATGTACTTATTTAAATAGTCTGTGTTATTTATGTTCTAATACATACATACATACATACATACATACATACATACATACATACATACGTATATCACATAAAAACTAAAATAAAAAATTAAAAAAAAAATTGTACAACTAAGAGACAAATTGTATCACCCGCGTAAAGTAAGTGTCGCTTGGTAAACAATTTAATGACAATTGGCCATTTTAGTAACGGTAATATGTGCTTTCATATCTAGAGAAAAGTACGTGTGATTTGTACATTTTCCAGTACGGAACCATTCTCTCAAAATATAGTATTTATTCTATAAATCAGTGCTACGGATAATTTTGCAACTTTTGTTGTCTTCGTCTAGTGCCGAACAAATGCATTTGTGTTATTGCCTTGTATCTGAAGAAGAAGAAAAAGACGAAGAAGAAGAAGACAAAGTCAGATGAAGTTAAGCAGCATGCAAATAAATATCAACAATTTTACTGGCTTTGCACTATAAAAGGAAGACAACATAGTTGGAGTAATGATTACGACCCTCTTATTTTTGGTCTTCAGGACACCAGAGAAATCGAAACCGAATTTGTGAAAGAGTGAAAGAGAAGGTAAGGAAGGGAACAGTCTTGGTAAGGACGAAGTCTAGAATTCTTCGGTTGTGTTGGTATATAGTATATGATATGCATATGATTTTGTATGTATTTTTCTGTAAGTAGAATTCATACATACACATACATATACACATACACATACACATACACATACACATACACATACACATGTAAATCATTTTTAACATGCTCGATAGCTTTCTTGCTGACTTTAACGTCTAAGTAGTATGATGATGAACTCAATTGTGGCAATTTTGTTTTCATGTTGTTGGTTATTTTGTGCTGAGTTTTGTTGTTTTTGAATTGTTTGGCAATATGTGAACTTTAGTCTTCTTATTCTTACTCTGTGCAATTGAATGATGTGCATACACATCTTATATACATTCATCTATACGTACACATATGAAAGTGTATACATATGTATGAAAGAAAGTTTAGGTGAAAATCTGCTTTTGTTTTGTCTGTCTGTCTGTCTGTCTGCCTGTCTTTCTGTCCGTCCGTCTGTTTTTCCGTCTGTCTTTTTGTCGTTTCTTTGAGATTCCATATGTGAAGAAAATAAGTATAACGTCCTTGTCTATATGACTTTTGTACACACACTTAAAAGCATTTATAGCACATTTGTATTCTGTATGTATGTACATAGACTTGTGGCTCGATGTGCACTTTCATAGATGAAATCATGTTTCCTTCACAGGGAAGTTGTTCTTTTCCTTGCCCCCCATTGACTAATATGAGGTCTTTTTACTTCTTCTGCTTGTGCTTCTGCTTATGCTTCTACTTCTACTACTACTTCTTCAATTTGTTGTTCTTCTTTTATTTTAGTTTTGGGAAATTCTTTACGTCTCAGAGGAAATCACTTTCTTGGTGTCGAGAAATTGCAGATAATTTTCAAAATATGCAAGATGTAAATGAAAAAAAAGGATCCCAATTTTCATGTTGTTGCTGTTGTTGCTCAATAAACAACAATGTGCGAAAGTGAAAGTTCTTCCTGACATGTGCTTGTAAGGCTTGGCTAAAGTGTGTCTGCGTGGAGTGAATTGACTTAATCAGGCAAACAATTGTACAGTCTCTGTGTGTGTATGTGTGTGGGTGTATGTGTATAAGCATGACTTTAAGAATGAAAATGGTTCGTTCATGCAGTCCTTTTGCTAAGATACTATTGCTACTGTTGCTACTGTTGCTACTTTTAAACTTCTTTTTGATGCATATATACATATGTATATATTTAAATATATATATGTATGTATATATATATTTTTTTGTTAATTGTTTACACACACATTCCTGTAGACGTACAAATGTTGTCTGTCTGTCTGTCCGTCTGTCCGTCTGTCTGTCTTCCCGTCCATATTATAGCATTTGTGAATGTATTTTTGGTTTATATATTGTAGAATTTCTATGAATGAAGAACATGTGTGGCAAGTACTCTTAGTACATTATACTCCATGTTAACTTAAATATTTGTATTCTTTATATAAGATGCATATAAATGTCAGACTAGACATTGAACTAGACAGTACAGCATGTCTTGGAAACATTCATACTTTGCACTCATCTGAATTGCATTAGTAAGACAAGGGAATTCCTCAAGGTTACTGGCACAACCAGTCTATTATTAGGGTTGTAATAGTATTTTGGGTATGAGAACTATTTATGTACATACGAATGTATGTATGTATGTATGTATGCATGTTTGTACACATTTTTGTTAAATAAATTTGATACACTTTTCAAATACATATTTCTTTTGTAATGAGTAAGTTAGGCACGTGTTTTCATTTTGTCTTGAATTTTATTTTAAAATTAAGTTTTCAACTCTTTCACTAATACAGATACATATACATATGAAAAACACCTGAATGTAAGCATATGTATAAAGATTTTAATTATTAAAAAATAAACAACATTCGGAAGAATGGAAATAGAATCCAGTATTTATTGATTTGAAATAATTCTTTAATCTTTTCGATATTAAAATATGTATTTCTAATAAATTTATGCATAATAATGTATATTTCTATTACCCTTTCCCCCTTTATTATTTCTTTCACCCCCATAATCACTCTTTTATTTGTTTCAATATAAATCGCTTAAAAACATTTTATGTTGCATATTCACATGAATACATACATAGATATTAATATATGTATGCATATGAAAGCATCTTCATAAACTGTGTATGTGTATATGTATGTATGTATGTATGCATATTTTAACAATAAAAAATATGGAAAAAAGAAATAAAAAAATAATAAATAATCTATATACGTACATACATACAAACATGCATACATTCATATGTACAAATATATTGAGAAACAATGCATAAGGATATAACAAGAATAAAAGAAACAATAACAACTCTATGTGTACATACATACACACATACGTAAAAATAATAATAATAATCATAATATTTAATCCAAATAAAAGTATTTGTATGTGTTAGTAGTAGAAGGTATTGAATAGATTTTTTAAACATTCACGAATCTCTACAAAACATAAAAATATTGAGAAGAAAACAAAAAAGAGTAATAAACGATTGCAATTGTAACGAAAGAAAAAAATATCATCAGCAGTAGTAGTGAAAAAGTTAAAAACAAATAAAAAAAAATATGTACGTCGAAGGAGAGCAAGAACATTAACAACAACAACAACAGCAATAGCAACAGCAAAAACAACGGCAACATATATTTTAATTAAAAATTCAATTTTAATCAATGCATTAGCAAAAATGTCTCGCTTCTACCTTCACGAAAGCAAAAGAAAAATAAAAAAAATATAATAAAAGTGGGAACAACAACAGCAAAAAAAAGAAGAGTTAAAAAACATAAACGACTACAACCAACTAGTAGTAGCAACCATCAACACTATGAGTATTAGAACGGATAACGGTAAAGATACTTGAACCTCCAACTCCAACATTACCGATATCACCAAACCCATCTTCCACTACTATAGTGGCAACACAACACAACACCGACGCCACCCATTTCGAATATCGACACCGAAGTCGACATCAGAAACAGCATCATAATCATCATCACTCTCATCATTGGGAACGTCATTTCAATATTGAAGTACTATTGAGTAAAGCAATAATTTTGTGTTTTTGTCTTGTTTTGTTCGTCTAAATGGTTTGCATAAGGAAAAAATCTATAGAATCACCATATTCTAATGCACAGTTGTTATTCTTGTTGTTATTGTAGATGTTTGTACATATAAGTACGACTATAGCTTTAGATTTCGCAATGACTACTACATCTATGACATTTAACATACAGCCATACATATGAACGTATGTGAACAACAACGATTTTAGAAGGTAAAAAAAAATCTTAAATATCGAAAAAATAAAAATAAAAATAGAAAATAAAAGAGAAGAGAAAGAGGAAGAAAATATATAAAATAATAATACGAGTGAAAAAAATATATATATAAACGAATAGAAAATATTTCATGACTGCATGTACCGGCCGGCATACATACATACTCGTACATACATACATATGTATGTATGTGAATTAACTTGCGAATGGTAGTTGGAGTTGATGGGGACGTGAAAGTGTGAGCCTTCTTCGAATACAAAATTTTATAAATTTTTTAATGCTGACTACAGTTATGACGATCGTTACGATTGAAAAAATTATCGAAGAACGCCAAAGAGACCTGTTTCGAATTTTGAAAATATTTCACCGAAACGGAAGAGCGAAAAACCTAGGGGCGATGCAAAAATATTAGGTTGGGGAAAAAGAAAGGCATTATTTTTTCGGTAGTAGGTAGATATGTATGTATGTATGTATGTATGTATTTATTAATTGAAAGATAAAAAATCGAATTTAATAAATAAGAAATATCTATAAGATCATATACTCGTATATATATTTAGTATGTATACCCATTTTACACATTCAGCGTTGCCTGGGAATCCATATATGGCAGTTAAGTTCCACTTTATCCCAATACTATCCTTTTTTGCGCCACCAATTTGTATTTATAAAGAAAATGCTAAGTTGTCTTTTGAAGTTTCCTGCTGATATACATTCATATGTATTTATTAAATTACTTCCAGTGAAGTTATTATTCTTTTTTTAACAAAATATTCACTTCGTTGGCTGGATCTATTTGTGTTTTAAATTTTACTCGTTTACGAAAAAACTCGGGCAAACAAACCAACACTGTATTATCTGTTGGTTAGAATATAATTCATATGGACATTTGCGGACGAGATTATTTAATTGTTATTGCACCTGTGGCATGTAGAAGGAGAAAACTTCAATAGCAGCATCAATTCGTGACATCACCTAGTAACTGGTTACCACTTATGCATTTTAATAAAAATAAAATCGAGAGTAGATCATTGACTGAAAGAAGTCCCATTTTTCCTCTCTGAAATGTTATAGGAATTATTATTTTTATTATTTACTAGAGTAATAGATATAGATATAGATATAGATATAGATAGAGATATAGATATAGATATAGATATAGATATAGATATAGATATAGATATAGATATAGATATAGATATAGATATAGATATAGATATAGATATAGATATAGATATAGATATAGATATAGATATAGATATAGATATAGATATAGATATAGATATAGATATAGATATAGATATAGATATAGATATAGATATAGATATAGATATAGATATAGATATAGATATAGATATAGATATAGATATAGATATAGATATAGATATAGATATAGATATAGATATAGATATAGATATAGATATAGATATAGATATAGATATAGATATAGATATAGATATAGATATAGATATAGATATAGATATAGATATAGATATAGATATAGATATAGATATAGATATAGATATAGATATAGATATAGATATAGATATAGATATAGATATAGATATAGATATAGATATAGATATAGATATAGATATAGATATAGATATAGATATAGATATAGATATAGATATAGATATAGATATAGATATAGATATAGATATAGATATAGATATAGATATAGATATAGATATAGATATAGATATAGATATAGATATAGATATAGATATAGATATAGATATAGATATAGATATAGATATAGATATAGATATAGATATAGATATAGATATAGATATAGATATAGATATAGATATAGATATAGATATAGATATAGATATAGATATAGATATAGATATAGATATAGATATAGATATAGATATAGATATAGATATAGATATAGATATAGATATAGATATAGATATAGATATAGATATAGATATAGATATAGATATAGATATAGATATAGATATAGATATAGATATAGATATAGATATAGATATAGATATAGATATAGATATAGATATAGATATAGATATAGATATAGATATAGATATAGATATAGATATAGATATAGATATAGATATAGATATAGATATAGATATAGATATAGATATAGATATAGATATAGATATAGATATAGATATAGATATAGATATAGATATAGATATAGATATAGATATAGATATAGATATAGATATAGATATAGATATAGATATAGATATAGATATAGATATAGATATAGATATAGATATAGATATAGATATAGATATAGATATAGATATAGATATAGATATAGATATAGATATAGATATAGATATAGATATAGATATAGATATAGATATAGATATAGATATAGATATAGATATAGATATAGATATAGATATAGATATAGATATAGATATAGATATAGATATAGATATAGATATAGATATAGATATAGATATAGATATAGATATAGATATAGATATAGATATAGATATAGATATAGATATAGATATAGATATAGATATAGATATAGATATAGATATAGATATAGATATAGATATAGATATAGATATAGATATAGATATAGATATAGATATAGATATAGATATAGATATAGATATAGATATAGATATAGATATAGATATAGATATAGATATAGATATAGATATAGATATAGATATAGATATAGATATAGATATAGATATAGATATAGATATAGATATAGATATAGATATAGATATAGATATAGATATAGATATAGATATAGATATAGATATAGATATAGATATAGATATAGATATAGATATAGATATAGATATAGATATAGATATAGATATATATATAGATGTAGAACTACCGATCAAAATGATTGGTTTTTGTTTACTGGACTGACTGAACGCAATACAGATCGTCTCTTTAATAAAAATAACTCAACTTGTTATTCGAATTTATCTGAACAATACTGTTAATACATATGTATGTATGTTTACATATGTACATATTGTACGTATGTCTGAACATATATGCATATAATAGTCGTATATTAAAGACCCACAAAAAAAATAAGAAGAAAAAACAATACATACGTACATACACATACACTTCTGAGTACGATAATTTTATTTTATTTTATTTTTTGTTTTGTTTTAAAGTCTTGAAAACGTTGATAACTCCGCCTATTTCTAAACGTAACTTATTTTAGTTACGACTTTCGTATCATAAAGTGTAGAACATCACGGAATGATGGCACGGCATTTTATTTGTATGATGCTGGTATGAAGGCAATAAGTATAAGTTCTCTATAGATGGTACCTTTATTCATAAACATACAGACATGCATACATACATACATTTATCTACATAGTGTACGTAAATTACATTTGTAGTAAGTAACAAACATATGTATGAGTATAGGATTCGATTCAATTTAATATGCATTCATACAGAGTTACATACACGTACAAAAATTACTCGTACTGCAGAAGCAAACAGGAGCTCCATAACAGAGCGTGAGTGCTGAAGGTAAGGTATGAAGTAAGGACATCAATACATGAATGGCGTTCTTACTAGTGTTGACGATGACGATGACGATGACGATGATGAGATGATGATGAGGATGATGATGATGACTATTTTAACGATGATTATGATAACGCTGATTTCTCTTATGATGGGACCTAGTAAAGTTGTTGTTTCTAATATTTCGAGTAGGGATGATGATGCCTTAAAAAACCCATCAATAACAGCCACCCAGTTAGACACAGTAGCTGTCGTAATGCAATTCAAAACTGAAAAGTTTTCCACTTTTGTTGTTATTTTCCAAAAGAAAATCATGAATTTGTAGTAAAAAGTTCTCGGTTTGAAAAATGTATGTGCGTACACAGTAAAAAAAATGCATTCCGCTAAACAAAACAATTTCTTTTGCAGCATTAATACGTTATACATATTGGCAGGGCCATCGCTTTCAGTGTAGCTGCTAGATTTCATCCTGTTTATGGTATGTTACTCGGTATTAATAGTTAAAAGGTAAAGTTGTCTACAGAAAACGGTACGACGCTATGAAGTTTGACATGAGTTTCGATAAATCATATTGAAACGAACAGATCGTAAATACCGCTCCTTTGGCTAAATAATTTTTCAATTTGAACAAATGCCTGAATTGTTAGCTGCTCCCTGCTTGCATTGGGGGAAAGAACATTCTCGTCCATTCACTGCTTTTTTTGTTTTTTTGCTTATGTACACTTTACAGCCTATTCCCTATAAGGTTTTTTTTTTCATGCGTTCATGTGTTAGTGCATTAGAAGAAGCATCAATTTCTTCCACTTCCCCAATAGAATATGAATTAGAAATAAAAAGAGAAAATGTTGAGGCATATAGAGAAATGCAAATACATACGTATAAGGAAAATGAAAAACAGTTAAGAATTGCGTTACTCTATGGCAATGGAAAATTAATTCAAACAACGATAAACGACAATAGTCGGTCATTGGAGGTGGTGCACAAACTCATATCCAGACACATTAAAGGATATTTGAACTCCTAATACACTGCACCAGTAGAAAAAAAGATACAAAAAATACAAGAAATACAGTTTTTCAATATACTGTACCGATTCCTGATTTTATTGTGACTTGCCCCAATGAATATCGCCCATTTCGTTTTACAAGCGCATCATATTCCATGGCATAATACATGATGTTACAATACATTAGACTAAAAACACGTACTGTGTACGTACTGTGTAGAAATATGAGTTTGCTTACATTAGTGAGTAACTTTTGAAATCTTTATTTATTCTTCTAAACCTAATTATTCCTCTCAAAAACTTTTGCAACTTTTAAAACAATTTTTATATTCATCGTCATCGGAATGGCCATCATTTCCTTCTTCAATCGAATCAAAACAGTTTCCCTGAAGTGATTATTTGAGTTTGATAAACAGCCAGAAATCATACGGTGCTAAATCAAGCGAATACGGTGGTTGCGGAACGCTATTGGTTGCATTTTTGACGAAATGGTCTCGAACAAATTGAGTGTTTTTGGCACCAATCGAGATTTGACTTTTTTCAGGCACAAAATATCTTTTTTAAAACGGTGTTAACTATTCCGTTTGAAATTCCAACAACGTCGGCAAGCTTCTACTAGTCAATTGACGATTTAGCAGCGCCAATTTTTTTGATTTAATTGACGTGTAGATGTTCTTGATCGTCTTTGATGTGGTTCGTCTTTAACACGTTTTCGTCCTTCTTGGAACAATTTGTGCCAACCAAAAACACTTACTCTTGACACTGTCTTCACATCAAAGGCCTAGACTTGTGTCTAGAGATGTTTCTGAGGCACCCCAATTTTATGATTTTTTTTGACCCCTAAAAATACGCTGTGATCCTCTAGACGACCATTTCGTCAACGTTGGAAACTGTACTAAGCCAGCCACCACCCGCAATTACAAAAATCAAGAGATGTGGTCAATGGCGATAATTGAAGTGAAAATATTAACGAAAACTGAACGTTATCTTTTAGAATTCTCTACTTGTAATGGCACCAAAGAGAATGAAAAAAGAAAAAAATTATAAATGAATGACTTTGGCTGTAGCAGGAGGCAGTTGATATAAATATCTAATCTTTATAAGTATGAACAATGATCGGTTGTTGCTACGCTTAAATTATTTTAAAGTGTTGATAGGATCATTTAAATGCTGTCTAGTGAAATACAAATACAAATTGCAGAATTTTTTTTTATGTGCATGCATATACGTACATATATATTTTATACACAAGTAAGTAAACAGCTATTCAGTCTATATATTTATGTTTAATAAAAAATAAAACTTTTATTTTGTTTTAGCAGAATTAAGGTTAATTAAAGACATTATTATTATTATTAATTCCCATAACATTCCATGAAGGAACATGGGGACTTCTCTCAGTCAATGAGCTGCACCCGATTCTATTTTTAAACTCATTGAAAGGGACCTGCAGTTTAACGCCGGCTCCGAACGGCAAATGCATTAAGAGAAGTTTTCAATAGTATTTATACTCATAACCAGTTACTAGCTAATGTTATGACCTTTTTTTTAAGGTGGTCTGACCTGGTATTGAACCGAAGACCTTCTGGTTGGTAGGCGGGTGTCTTACCTACCATACCACAGCGGCACTAATATCAATTAAAGACATAAATAAACAAAATTAACAATATTCTTGTATTTGTTTAATTTGTGCAAAGAATAAAATAAAATTCCTTAAATTAAAATCACAAAAGTAAGTATACAGTGGGCAACAAATTATGGTTTTTGACAGAAAAATTAGAAAGTTTTTTTTATCAATTTATTATTTAATAGGGAAAACTTTATTTAATATGTCTTCTTGAAGCTCACTGAACCCACCAAGTTCTGCATAATTTTTAAACACTCTTCCACGTTTTTGATCTGTTCTTCCTATCACCTCCAGTATTTGTAATTGGCGGTCTAGATGGTCTTAAAGATGCTCTATTGAATTGAGTTCAGGTGACTAAGAATGAGTTTTGAGTTGTATAGTGTAATATGTATAGTGTAATATCGTATGTTTCGGGTCATTAATTTGTTGCAATATGTAGAAGTCATTTAATACTAATCTCAAAAAAGTTAACTTGCGTAAAACCTAATAAGTCGGCTAAATTAACCGAATTTCAGCGTCCACGTAACGCTCTACAAAGTTAATTTATTAAGCAATAAAAGTAAACTCTTCCGAGTGTACGAATTTTTAAACTAAAGATATACTTGGAGATGGTGAATATGTTAACATCAGCATTGATGACATTGAAAATTGGATCAGAGATCAAAGTGCGGAAGATGCCAATGATTTTGCAGTGCCCGATAATACTACCGGCTGATCAATTATTCCTCAACAACCAAAAGTGAGCATCGGACACAATCTTCGAGTTGAAAGCAAAAAGCATTTTATAAGTCTCTTTGAACAAATTAACCCGGGTGGTGTATTTGAGCAACATAGTCGCCATGATATTTCCTTCGATGAATTATTGTCACAATATCAGTATAAATTTGAAATTTTTATGAAATTATCGTAAATGGAAATTTTCATTGATAAATTCTCGTGCTTACGACGCAAACAAAGGGATTTATGTATGACAACTTCATTGTAATGTCATCATACTGAAGAAAGCTAAAATTAAATCACTAATGATTATCTGTTAGGACTTACTAATAAACGGCCGCCTGCAAGACATAATCAACTTTTGTAATCTATGAAAATTTGGACAATTATGTATGACACCAAAGAAAATGTCGCGTCAGTTGTCGATGATTTGCCACTGTCAGGTTTACTATAACGTTTGCTACATGGAACATATTAACATTAAGTTTTTGCGTTCGAAATTGGTTAGGAGTGAATGCGATCTTTAAACCATCCAATAGGAATTATGTAAATCTAAGTTCCCTTTAGTAATGATGAAAACTAAAGCCTCAATTAGACGTGCCTCAAACAATTTGTTTGATTAGTGGTGACACCGTAACCAATCAATTATAATTTAGTTGTTTCGACTATGATTACGGTTATGGCACCATATCAAGGCAAGTATAACTGATCTTTAAGTCAATAAAATAAGTAAAGTGTTTGCGAAAAGCCTACATTTGTGTATTTATAATTGTACTTTTTCAATTTTAAGAACTTAATTACCCTTGGAACACATCGGTTTTTCGAGACTTATTATTATTGATTTTAAATATTTTTTTTGCATTATTATTTGTTTTGAAATAAATTTGTAATGTTTCTATAAAAAGGTGGGGCCTTTTTTTCGTCACATATTCGATAAATGTGACCGTAGCTTTAGTCATCTGATTTTAACCCAATATAGCTCCTTCGGGATCATTTAGGCCGCCAAATACGGAAATGGGGAGTGAAAGGAAGAGCAGGTCTAAAAATTACGATAGTGGAAGAATGGTTTGAATTTCCCAGCTCTGTGATGCAAGAAGATATATTGTAATAAAGTATAACCTGTTAAATTAAAATCCACAAAAAATTTCTAACATTTCTGTTGAAAACCATGTAGGGAGATCGATTATTCGACTTTTTTCAATAACCGGTTTTCGAATAATTGGAAAAAAATTGCAATTAAAAAAGCTTCTACCAACAATCGATAACTTTCAGCAGCCGTTTTCTTTAAATGATAAAGGTTATCAGACTTCCTCGCACATCTTTTTAAGGCACAATATTCAACACCATTATAGTGATTGAAAAAAATGTGTGCTTACACCTTGGCATCTATCGAACACTGGATTATAATGACAGATGTTTAGCCTCAAAAATACCGTATTTGTTATTATTCACACAAACCATATATGATAGTTATGCCATCGACATTATTAACTTGTATACCCAATAATATTGTTAACAGCCTCTAACTCTACAAAAGCAAAATAAAAAGTTTGGTTTTGAATTAACTTATGGACTTTTATTAAAAAGAAATATAAACTTTAAATAGCTGTTTACGTACTTTAGTGAGATCCGTTTCTAAGTCATATACAATTTGTTTTATCTTTACTTCTTATAATATTTTAATTTCTCGTTTTCTCGAAAAACGAAATGTTTGATGTAAATTTTGTGCCACCGTCTGACTATAACCATATTATAGAGGCTTTTATTCTGTTCAAAATAAATTTAAAAACTGCCTTCAACTTGCCATTGGAGGCTTTTGTTCTTCCGTTTTATCCTCTGTTTACACTCTCATGTTGGATAGTTTGACGCCTTTATGGAAAATATTCATTTTTATCACTTCTATATCACTTTAGTTAATGTTAAAAAGAAAAGTAACAACAACTTCAATAATATCTACAGCAAACACAAATAGGAAAAGAATGGAATCAACAAGAAACAAATTTCCTTTGATGCTCTCATACTGGAGCTGATGTTACTCGATATTTTATAACTTTTTTATTCTCTCAGATGTAGTTTTTTTTTTTTTGTCTGAACAAATTTCCGTATCTATACGAGTATATCTATTCTTTTCTATTTTTTTGTTAAATAAACCTTTTAGAAAATGGATTTCAGATTGACATTAGAGTTAATAGGCATACGGCTCAGTGGTTAAGGTAATAGTTTTGTGTCAAAGAAACAAATGAACGGTGGCAAACAACAATTTATTAGTTATCTTTTGGAAAAAAGTAGAAAAAAAGCATGTATTTTATTTATATGTATACAGATAAACTATATATACATATGTATGTACATACTTACATGACAAAATCATTCTCTTGTTTTGCAAAATGAAAAAAATGCACTTATTTTTAGAAATTAGAAATTAAAAATTAGAAATTAATGGCATTGAATTAAATAGATTGTAATTCAGATAAAAACTTATTACGTAATCTATGAAATATATAGCTTTTCCGACATCACAAATCAATTATAGACCATATATGGTATATAAATAGATTGCATGTGATCGTTTAACATTCCGTAGAATCGCAATAGCCCTTGTACTTGAGTACTTGGGTGTTCGGCAAGGTTGTGTACCATCTCCCCTTCTGTTTAAGATAATTTTAGAATAAATCAAGGAGTGGGCAATGAACAATGACGGATGGATAAAGATCTAGACTTTTGAAACATAACTTTTCGAATCTTCGTAGAATAACCGAGTCAATTTTCACTTGATTTAAACACAGAAACAATTTATAATTATTTTGCAACAGTAGGTAACAAAAATGTTATTCAACATAATTCGAATATATTGCTATTGTAGACTATATACGTACATTGTAGGCATGTATTAATGTATGTATGTAAATATAGACGATTTAAATTTTTTACGTTACTACACGTCAATAGGAAAATACATACTTACACATTGTTACGTTTTGACCTTTTAAAAAGGTTTATTTATGAGTTCGTAGGTTGCAGTTAAAATAAAATAAATCTTGTGTTTGGTTTAATTCAATAATTCTTTACTTAACGCAGTTTTGTGTTCCACTGCTCGTCACTTTTTCACGAGCAATAACAATTTCTATTCTTAATTATTCTCTCTGTTTACAAGTTTGTAAACAACAACAATTACTCTACAGGTCCTTCCTAAAGACCATTCAACCCGATCGTTGTTACAACAGTTTTAATGTGCAAAGCGACATACGTTTCCTTTCCTCAGCATATACCCCAGAACCTAAACATGCTCTTACAGAAACCAATGCACCCATTACGAGTGACTGTTTGGTGCGGCTTGTTGAACGGTGGCATCATTAGCCCATATTGCTTTGAAAATGAGGATGGCGCAGCCATTACGGTCAATGGAGACACCGATCGCACCATGATAACCGATTTTATTGTGCCCGCTCATCGTGGTATTGATGTGAACGATATACGGCTTCAGCAGGATGGTGCAATTTGCCACACATCTCATGTAGCAATCGATTTATTGCGTCAAACCTTTGATGGCCGTTTAATTAGCCAAGAAACTGCGATTTGACACGGTTGGTCTATTTTCTGTGGGGCGTCGTTAAAGACGAATGTTATGCCAACAAACCAGAGAAAAGTGAACATTTGAAGACATACATTCGTGATGCCATTGCCGAGATACGAACCAATACACTCGAAAAAGTTGTCGAAAATTGATTCGATCGAATGGGGTATTGTAAGGCGTTAGCGTTGTGGTAGTTTTATATAAAAAAATTTTTACTTTAATTAAAAGAAAAGTGTTTATATATTCATCTTTGTATATAAAAATAGATTCTGATTTGTTCGGATGCTCAAACCCTGAAAACGACTGCACCAAATTGGATACTTCCTTTTGCAATTTTGTTCGAAATTGCTACGCAAAGGCTTAGGAAAGAAGAAAAATTGAAAAATGTTCAACAAGTTGGCGGTCATTCCTTTATCTCTGTTTCTTTTAAAAGTAATTGAATAAGATTTGCAGCGCATATAAACGGAATTGGACAAGTGGATACAGTACCTTCAATACTTAATAAATATTGATTTTCCTAAAGATATCTTTAGAACGTTAAAGTGGAATTTTCAGAATTAGGTATGAATGACTTCGTATTTAATACAAATCATCAGCCAAAAAGTGGGCGGAATCGTCGCATAAGTGGGCATAGTACCTCCCATATAAAGAAACATCTGAACTTGATCTAAATGACTTGGTAGTCAATACCAATCATCAGTTTAAAAGTAGGCGGAATTGGTTAAGTGGGCGTGGCATCTCTCATACATAGTAAGAATAGTATATTATTTTAATTGAACCTTTAAATCAGTAAAGAACCACTCATAAACAGTATACAAAGAATTATGTCCCTAAATAGCTGGCCAGTACTGTGCGTATATAGGATTCCCAGGCAAAGCTGGATAGGTAAAGCTAGTATACATATATATTTGTATACATATATATTTGTATACATATATATTATAAAAAAATAAAACTCGTAGTGGGAATTTAATTTTTTGTGTGAAGAAAATTTTATGAATGAAAAATAATTTTCATTCTTGAAAAAACTTCAGAAGAAGTAACAAATAAAATAACAAAAAATATTTTATAAAAAAAAATAAATTTGTGTACGAAATATATTTACATATCAACTCATATATATATAATTATATATAAATAATTTCGAAAATAAAATGCATTCATAAAAAATAAAATAAGAAGACAAAAAAGAAGATCATCAGTTCATTGTTAGAAGAAATGGATTAACAGAAAATTAGCAAAGAAAAGCCAAGAAAATTGCAAATAAATATCAAGAAATTGGAAAATAAATATCAAGAAAGATCAATAATCAAGGAAGAAACAAATTGGTTGGATTTTTAAGGCAATTAATCCTTATTAAAAACAAGGATTGTTTAATGTTTAATTGACATACCTTTTTTTAACATAATTTATAAATTTAATTTTTTTAAGATCATTTCCATTATTTATTTTATTTTTTACTTGTTGTTATTAAAATGAATGAAAGTACGTGCGAACAAGGGCTTGGGAACACCTGCATTTTTTGAGTGAAAAGGCGAGTAAATTTTTATTTTGAGTATTAATTTGTCATAAAAATAACGGCCATATGAATGAAATAATATTTCATTTCTAACCGGAACAATTCTACTAAAGTTACCTCATAACAAAAAATTAAATTGGGCAAAATTTCAAACCGTTTTTGTTTAATTGCATTTTTAAATTTAATTTTTTAAATGGCTCACCTCTTGCCCTTACGCGATAGACAATTTTTTACTGGTTTCTAATTTATTTATTTTTTTTTTTTGATTAAGTACCATTTTCGGTATCAAATACCTAAATTTTATTAATAATTTTATTCAAAATAAATATTTATTGTTTAAATGCTGATATGTATGTAAATAAAAATATTTTATTTTTTCTAGAACTAAGGACAATATGCAAAAGTTTTCAATAACACTATCGGATGAAATGATAACTGATAATATTAATAGTAACACAAACGAATAAAATTATATAACAAGTGAATAAGTGTTAATAATGATTAAAATGAATAGAGTTAAATAATATGGGCTGCTACATATGTACATATTTAGATTCACGGACAACGGCGGTTGGGTAAAGAGATCGTTTTAATAAAATGCTTGTAAGATATTTAATTGGATATCGACAGACGCGAATCGGATGCGCTAATAAATAGGAAAAAAAAAGATTAATTTTGTAAAAAGTAATAATCGACGAAAGAAACGAAATCTATATTAAAAGTTTGAACGCATCTTTGAAAACTACAAAAAACTTCAAATTTTTATATTTTTAAGATGAAAATATTAAGAACAGAAAAAAAAAACAAAATAAAAACTGAAGAATATAAAGAAAAGCAAAAAACAAAGCAAAAAAAGAAGTAGAGAGAAACAACAAATGCAATTTAACAGAACGTCTACAATAATAATCATAATAATACTTTATAATAATTTGCTGCAAATATGATTAAGGGTATTGAATGCCCGATCTTGACTGTCTGCCTGACGAACTGGCAGTATGGCAGTGTACACAGCATACTTAAGATCATCAACTTTCTTTGTTCCTTTTTTTCTCTTTGTACCTGAATGAATGGACTACCTTTTTCAATAAAAACAACAAATCATCAGTAGATACAAAAAACAAAATAAAATAAAAGAAATGCATTTAAGCGTGTAGAAGAATTATTGATTTTTTTCTTTAACCAAGAAGCTTCTGAAAAGTTAAAGAAAAACATAGAGTTTGGAAAAGAATAATAAGAAATAAAAAATTAAATCGCCTGTTATAGGCATATTCTTGCTTCCATCATTATAATGACCAAATAACTACAATTTTGATAAAATCCAATAAGTGTAGAGCCCAAAAGACAGTTGCATTCAAAAGTTGTTGTTAAAACAAATTTGAATGGAATTAATTTTAATCATTTCTTTACAATAAATAATTTCATATCACAAATTTGGTTCATTTATAAACTCTGTAGAGTTATTTTTAAGCAATCTTTCCCTTATAGAAGTTGGAAGGGGGTGAACACAGAAAACCAACTTTTATTTGCTCATCGTATTAAAACTTCTTTTCTAAAGTAATAGATTTTAGGGATAGAGTCACCTTGTAACGGTGCAAAGTCCGGGTGCAAAAATTAAATGAGGTAAGGTTTTCAAATTCACTTACATAATAATTTTATTTTTTCTATTTGTACTTTTATTTAAGTAAATATTTAGTCTAAGTAGAGTAGTAGATTAAATTTGGTGTAGTGCAGTTGTAATTTGAGTGTAGGATTTAGTTGGATTTGACTAGAATTTAATCCCAGTTAGTAACAGTTACAGTGAAAAAAATATTAAATCTTAAATAAGATTTGAATTGTATAAAAAGGAATCTTTATTGTCTAAATGAATTTGGACACAAACATATTTCCCCAGTATACCATAACGTAAGAAAAACCGCACGTTAGTAATTTGCACATGTCTGGATTTTTACCTCCTGGATATTCCATTTGCAAGCCCCAAAAATTAACAAATAATTCAAGTACTGAAAACTACGATTAGAAAAGTTTTGTAGACCAGAAAGTGCTCTCTAGTGTGTATATTATGTACATATATATGTTCACTATATACTTTGCATAAAGAGCAAGAAATTTTTGTAAACTTATTATATAAAATATTACATTAAAACTTAAAGTCGTTATGCAACTACATGGATATGCCTTTATGTCTACACTTAAGAGTCCTCCTACTACTCTAAATATATCCTCTATGATTAATTTCATCAATGGAAATATTTGCCATAACTTTCTGTTAAAATCTGCACATTTTAATATTCCTTGTCAATGTATACAAATCTATGTATGTATTTCAGTCATTGACTTGAATGAACATTTGAATCAAAACAAATTTTATTCTCTAATGGGTTCAATCTTAACTGATTTTCGATTTTTTATTTATTTGTTTTTTTAAGTAATTCGACTCGAGAGTAAATACTATTTACGTGAACTAAAATGCTAACAGTGAGCAAGTTCGTTTGGTTATTTGAGTTAGGGAAGTGAACTATTTGTAGTCCGTTAAATTTAAGATAAACTGAGGTGTATAATGCTTGGAACAGAAAAAGATGACCAGATAAAGAAGAGCGTAATTCACATTATCAATATCTAAAAGGGAAATTAAAGGAGATTGTAAACATAAAGTACTTTCAGAATCAATTTAAAATTTTACTCATTAAACACACTAAAGCAGGTAAAACATATATATTTTAGATACATTATAATCTCTTCACGAATAGTACTGAGATATTATTTTTCCACACATATATACATACCGAAAAAAGAGCTATAAGCTATATACATACGAGTACATACATTTTTGTATTTTGTGTTTCATCAAGTTATGAACGATGAGTAGTAGTAGTAGTTCATAACAATTCTAGTTGAGCCTGCTAATGTATACAAGAAACTTAAAGCCATCGATCAATCAAACACTCCGTTCATCAACTTTTGAATGCCACAGGAGATCGGTGCAGACTCCTTAGAAAAAAAAACAAAAAACAAAATCATTTATAGTGACTACTGTTTGATAAGAGGTTTCAACGAATTTGTATTTATTTATTCCTTGATTTTTGTACCTTAATTTTGTTTAATGTTTTAATGCCTGACTTGCCGGCTGACAACAGCCCAGAAGGCTGATGAAAAATTTCTTTGTTACGTTAGTAGACGAATATCAAGAGATGATTGTTTGCAAACAAGCCGGTCATACAGCTTCTGTTGTACGCAGTAATCTTATACGTTATCCTTCCTGCACATTCGTTGGGAGTGTTGAACGGAGATGCGTTTGTAACTCATAACAATGAGAATATGTTTGCATCAATGTTGAAATATCGATTCGTGCGTTGCAAACTGTTCATTATCATTAATTTAGAAGAAGCAAAAAAAGCATTTCGTGATCTTAACGATCACTAAGTTTTGCAGCTTTCAATTTATAAACACACGTAGAACATGCCCAATACAGAAAATAGGTATATTGTATATAAATACACTTAAAAAAATATTTTAAAACTTATTACATACTTCCAGAAGGTCGTAGAATTAAGAAAAAATGTGCAAAACAATTTGTATAATTTTAGCGTGATTCACATGGTTTTAATGTCAAACTAATGAAGATTTGGAACAGCTTTGCTTAGATAAATAGTGTTTTGGTAATCTTGATGCTGTATCATTGTGAACATTTTTTATTTCCTCTTTGCTTCTATCAGCCAGTGATAACATATACTTGTATATATAATATGTATGTATGTATATATGCTGTATAAGCAATACACTATCTGGTTTAGGTATAAAGCTGGTTATACATGTCGCAATATGGGTTTTACAATAACCCCTACGTCATTTCTGTGATTTCTATTTAGATTCCTAGAAGAACTATCTTTACGTTTACGGCAAACATATATCAATATTCGGTCCATTTATTCCACCAAAGGTATTAGCCAATTTCCCAGACTCATAAAATCTTATTACATTTTAGGCACCGATATTAGGATTTTGTTTTGTTTTACCGCCGGAGATTCCCAGCACCCTCGTATTTGTGCATACTGAGCGCCGTTGATATTTATGTCCTAAAATTGTATAGTCTCCATGGTTTCCCGCTGCAACCTGAATGGTTTAAAGTTTTCCTCTGGAGTACAGATGCGGACGTCTAATGTAGATGCATTATGTTAATAGGAGACAAATAATTGTAGACGGTGTAAACTCGTTTTGTCACAGATGGATCATTGATTGGCAGTTAAAACCTTTTCATTGTCGTCGTTTCAATCTGTCGCTTTTTGTCCAGGATTGCCTCTTGGTTACTCGCGGCTAACCTACATATCTGTACGCCATCCATTCCCAGCAGACCGTTTCACAAACGAAATATAAATGGATTGTACAGCAAGCTTATCGTAAGAGATTTCCTACAACGTTTTCTAAGCATACTTATTATAAACTTATTTAAATACAAAAAGTGAAGAGTTTTCAAATACTGTTTAAAAAACTCTTTACATGGCAATGCCTTTTACAATAACACTTGCATATGACTTATTCTCTTTATAGTTTTGTAAGTGTTTTTGAAAAACCACATGTTTGTTGACAATATCCAAAAAATATCTATTATTTAGATACATATGTATGTATTTGTTTTTTTTTTCTTATAAATTTAGTTGCATTCGTATTACATCTTTCCAGTAGTTCTAACATGTTTTCTGAGGTCCAGTGATATATTTGTAGGCATTTTTTGCTATTATCCAAAATTTCTCTTTAGGACCGCGACTACGCTTCATAACGCCCAATCAATTACACAAATTTGTCTGTTTACATATATTAAATATTACTAAATTTACAAAAATAATACGAATGTAAGTTTATTATAAGCATGATTAGAGAACTATTTTTCTGTGAGTTTATTCTATAATTAGACTTCTAAACTTACTATATATTATAGATAAGCATTATTATCACAAGGGTTCTGTTTTTTACAATAGTATTCACAACACTTTTCTAAACTTAAGGCTTATGTTAGTAAGCACATTACAATTATTTCTAAATCGTTTTGGTCCGTTGGTTTATAACTGACATAATTCATAAACATTTAATCGATTTTTTGTCACCAGAAAAGTCAATATCATCAATATACGTATGAATGTATGTATCTGTGCAGTGAGCACACAATGCGACACTAGATGCCATATGGCGACGTGATCATACAACTTCAAACGTATGTCTCTGTCTATCTATTGCCCAATTATAATATTTATGTTAACAATTACATTAAACCTTAAGCCGAGGGTTAAATACATATATGCGTTCTATGCGTTACGATCTTTTGCACTATTTTTCCAATATCGCGCATCAATTTCTTTGAAACGTAGTCAACTTGGTCTTTCCATCAAAGTCTAAAACGAACCTTTATACTCAATCGGGATTGCTTCGTTGGAACATTATCATTCATACGAACTACATGTCTAAGCCATCGTAATCCATGTGTCTTGATACGCTTCACTATACCGTTTGTAGCAAACAGGTTATAACTTATGCGATTTCGATACCGACTGTAACCAAAACAACGCTGTTCATGCTTGAGATGTAAGAATGCAATTTGTCAAGTGTGTGCTACTTCTGACTTAAAAATTGTTTTTAAAGTTATTCTAAATATTAAAATATAAAAAAAATAATTTTCGTGTAATTAATATCTCATAGATACCTTTGCTTCGCCGAACATTCAAAAGTCTATGCATGCACTCAGAAAGAATGGCTGAAAACTTAAATTAAAAATTAGGCGTCATCGGCCATAATAACGTCAGTTTTAAACTTTTGAAAACAAGAAATAGACGGAAGAAAAAGTAGAATAATATCCGAATGCATTCGTATGTACAATATTCCTCTTTTAGTTTGGGTTAACGGGTGAAAATTGTGCAAGTTTTTAAAAAGGGGTGAGAGAGTTCAAGGTGGCAAACAATTTTCACTTGTATGCATAATGCAATTTAATATGTTACGCATAAGAACGCCATCATCATCCACAACTCTTATCGACGACCAAGTGCCTAATGTCTACCAGCTACCCAGAATTGAAGCACTAATGAAAAATACATGCACACACATACTCACTCACACAAACATTTGTATTAACGTCTGCAAATACATACATACATTCACGCACATAAACACATATGTATGTACATACATATGTGCTTTAGAATTCTCCAGGATCTAATAATAATAACTAGTGCTGGGTATACGAGTGTTTGTGTTTAAAGTTTTGAATATGTACGTATATCTCACACAAACGACGAACGACCCATCCCAAATCGAAATTTGCAAATAAGCCATGTTCTCTGTTAGATGAGTGTATGTGAGTGAGAATGTGCTTAAAATATTTGGGAGCAACAAACATTTTAGGCCATTTTCTTCTTGCCATTTTAAATCGGAAGTATGACGAAAATACCCAATGAAAGTTATGTACACGAATTACAATTTTGTCATTTAGTAGTGTTAATTCTTACGAATAGAGAAATTTGTGTTTCTTTTTATTATTATTATTATAATTGTGCCTTGCTGTTGTTCCAAGGATTATGAGCTGCCTCTATACTAGGGACAGCCCTTCTTTAGTCTCTATCAACATTTCTACATTCTTCTGCCAGGTCACTCAATTTCGTCAGCATATCGCACAATCTGTGTGTTAGCTTGCAGCTGTCATTCGCATAGAACAGCTATTCAAGACGTTCATTTAGGGTCATTGGATCTCACCTTATCTCCCGAGGCTTGTTTTCAGTTGATCTCCCGGATAAACAACAATAACTAGAAGGAACAGCAATGGTGATAAAAGATATCCTTATTGTACTTCTCATCCAATCTTGGATGACGCAGACATTCTTCCCTAGAGCAGTACCGAAAACTAAAAATTTTCATAGCTACTGAGGATTAAAGACGCAGCTCCAGCCAACATATAGTATTTATCTTGTCGATACGCGGTCTCCCTCTTCGAAAGTCAGCTTGTTCTGAGCGAAGCTTCATTCTAATTCCAATATTAATCTCATAACAACTTTCATAACGGATCATAAAGTAACAAAGTTTGTCAAAATGTTTGAATTCAAGCGAAAAAAAAGTGCGAATTTAAAATTAACGCTCTAACCGGGCGATATTATACTAATTTACAAGAACTAAATTGTGTATTCTTTTACACGAATTTTCATATGAATAAAGCAGCATTGCAACACATACAATATACACACCTCCTCTAAAGGCAGGTTCGCAATTATAGCAATAATAATAAACAGAAAAAGTCAACAATATTACATACAATAAAAAATGAAAGTAAATTACTACAGTCTATGCTAAAAGTATTTTGAAGTCAAGAACTTTACCATTAACTTGTACTTTAAATTATTGTATCTGGTTGCGACGAAAAGTGTTATTCAGACTATGACTATGACTATGACTATGACTATGACTATGACTATGACTATGACTTATTATTTATTTGAACTTCAGAGCAGTTTCAATAAACCAAAAAAAAAAAAAAAATGCAAAAACACTATACAATTATTTTGCTATTAAGGTAAAGAAAAATAATAGGAAAAATAAATCCATTATATTATGATTTCCCAATTCGTCCATTTGCTAAGGACATGATGAAGAAAAATTTTACTGTGTCACCTGCCGGGAAAAAGATTACAATGCTAAAGTAAAGATCAACACCAATTAGCAAGGATCTTTACCACTACGCAAAATCATATGGAGGAAGCTACAGTGGATTAATCATCTACTTAGTTTAAAAGATCAAATTGATTAAACAAAAAAATATCGTCAATGATTTGTAAAGTATTACAAGAACATGTGAAATACATATGTATATACATTTACAATGCGGATTAAATGTTTGCTTGGCAGAAGTGATTTTTATTTTTCTATCTTACTTTTCGTAGATACAAAAAGCTCTCCGTTGTACATGCTTTAGTGTTTGTTGCATTAATGCGTGTGTATACGAAATAAAAGAATAATGGGTGCATATTCGGCATACGCAAAATTTTTTGGCCACTAGTCCATACACTGAAAATCATTAAATTTCCCTCCCTACCAGATCCTTCAAATCAATTCGAACTTATACACGAAAACAACGCACATTAAGTCCCTGCTCGAATCGGATTCGTATATTTTTGTTTGTTTTTGCTTTTTTTTTTGGTTTTTCTTTTTTTGTTATTGTTGTTAGATGGTTCTTGTTGTAAGTTTCTCATTTATTCGCACTCCGGCCATCGTTCATGGACGCGTTTGTATTTTTACGTTCGTTACGTTCTGGTGGAGGTGTTTACTGTTGTCGTTGCATTCATCGTTTTAGGCTCAACTTGGTCTAATAAATGATGGTGCCATTATTTTCTTTCTAAACGAAGCCTTTTCAGTTGTCAGGAGATTTTATTTTTCGGTATAGTAGGCCTTTGGCAACGTAGTATATGTGATTTATTTTTAATTGAAATTCTAGAATGCGTTCAAAACTCCACTGAAACTGTAAAAAGTGTTTGTATATACGAGTACATACAAAGTGTGCGTATGCACATACATATACATATTAATATGCATATATATGTATGTGTAGGTGTATGTGTGTTTGTCTATGTAAGCATGTATGTGCATATACGTTAAGCATATAAGCAGCATTAAAACAATGAAACATACAATCTAATAACAACAGCACCAATAGCAACAACAGCAAAAACAACAAAAACAAAAACAAAAACGACAATAACGGGAAAAGCAACTATTAAAGACTAACATATACCATCGTTTTTATACACCGGTTTTCCAAATATACGAACACATTTGTATGTGTGTGTGTATGTATGTGTGAGAGAGTCTTTGGAAGATCAAACTGAGGAAACTAACTCGGACACATATACACTTACAAGTTACGCATTTATTCATACGCATACATATGTATGTAAATGCATAAATGAAACGCACACATAAATTCTAAAGAGCAGTGGGCAGCAGGAGGAATGGGTTTAGATGGGAAGGCAATCGAAAAAATTAATGTGGAGGGACAACTATGCGATGCGATGGAGTCAAAGCCATCTAAATTTAAATTGCGTTTGTATGTTTTTGATTATGCGTTTTCTATATGTATATATGTATGTATATGTATGCAAGCATGTATGTTGTATATACAGAAATATGTGCATGTGTAAAAAAATCATTCTAACAAAGTTTATGCTGCTGAACGGTGATGATGATGATGATAATGATGATTACGATGACGACGAGAACGAGAACGATAACGACGACGACAATAGAAATCACAATGGCAATAGACGTATCGATGGTCTTGGTGGCAGCAGCATACACAGTTTTCTAAAAAAAAAATGAAATTAATTTCTGTTTTTAGACAATTTTTTGATATGCCATAGACCCAGTGGAAGACTAAATAAGAAAACATATGCATATACATACATATTGTATGAATGTCTGTACATGTACGCATACTAAAGGAGTACAAAAGAAGAAACTAAAAAAAAATCGCTTACGAAATTCATCACACATTGCAAAACCGTTACTATTGCACATGAGCACTTACAGTTACAAGTAAGTAAATTGATTATGCTACTCTCGCCCGCACTGAATGACATCTTTCAAGGACAAAAAGAAAAAAAAGGATTAAGCCTTTGAATAATAGTTATAACACATTACATAAGAAATTGAAGAAATTTTTTTTTTTTCATTTTACGTGGAAGGCTGTTAGTTGATTCCATTTTCATTGCAAATTTGAAAAAATATTCGTACCATGTTTTGGCCACTGAGTGACTCAATTTGAATTTCAAATAGGAGAAATGCGTTTCCATCTTTTCAACGAAAGGAACAACGCCTTATTCCTTAAGCCAATATGTGCTTCGTACATACTCGCGCATACAAGCATATTTACACACATATGTGCAAACATACATACATACATATACTTGCCTTCATCTGGATATGTAGGTACAATACGTACGAGTAAATGTAAGTGTATAAGTGTATGAGTGTGTATGACTCAGAATAGTGGCTGATGAACAGCATCAACGGAAATCGACAAAACATTGTGAGCACCAATGGCCATTCATGAAAAAGACCACCGACAACAACAACTAGACAAAAAACTATTCTCCTTAATCCCAAGATGTGTTTTTTTTCTTTTTTTTTTTGTTCTCAATCCATATATACATACATATGCAATTATACATATGTATAAACGAGAATTGGGCATTCTTTCTACCAAAATATAAAAATGGCAACAAAACATAGAAGTGAGGCGAAATAGAAAACCAACTTAGCCGCTTGTTCTGCAGGGTGCGTTAGCGAAATTCAAAAGTGTAAGAGAACGAAGTCGTTTATATAAAACACGTAAAGATGTTCAAAGAGTGTTGCCAACTTGTTTATTTGGAAAATCATTAAATTAATGACATTTATACATACATACATACATACATATACATACGGTAGATTTAAAATAGACCGAGAAATAGACGTCAAAAAAGTATTGGTCCAATTAATGTGATAACTTAGAATAAAAAAGATCACTTAATCATTTTTTAATGTTTAAAAGAATATGATTGTCATTTTTGTCGAATAAGTTTTCTACCCTTTGATAATTTGGAAATATTCGATTAACATTTATTTATTGCCACATCATATGACGCACAAAGTGACGAGGGGCAGGGTTGTCAGATCTGGCGATTTCTTGCCAAACGTGGCGATTTTAAAATTCATTTGACGTCCTAATTAAAATTGTTATTTTTGTGTTTTTATGTATGAAATTTGTGATCATGGTGTATTTCAATGGAATGGCAGCCAAACTCCAGTTGCGTTGTGGGCAAAAAGGAATTTGTAGTTTCATATATGGAACTGAAACTCAGATTTTTACGTTCCAGTTTATTTATGTAAAACAAATTTCGGAAACTGGCACCGAAATAAACTTATAAGTGGTTTGAAAAAAGTCTAAACCTGGAAAATATGGAAAAAATTAATGTTTTGCTTAAGAAATTCACAAATATTCTCCAAGGCTATGGAGTAGAGTATAACATCATTCAAAGAGTCTACTTATCTTCTTTCCAAATCCACTGAAAAGCTTAAAATCAGACATAAATCAGCTAAGTTTCTTGCGTAAAATGTGTGAAGGTACGAAAAACCGGTTAAAAACTTTTATAGGTGTTTCGAAAATGTCAAAAACTGACTCTTGTTGCAAACGATAGATTTTATTAGAAAAATAGTATAACTTTCCAGGTAGTTCAACTTCGTTCTGTTATGTCGCATAATGTAATTTAATTCCCATACAACACAATGAGATACGAGTATGTACCGAAGGTAAAGTGTACAGCGTTTTTGATATTTAACAATAATGAGACTACAGATCCATATTCAAAATGTATTTCATATCAATCCTGAGAACTATTTTTTATAGTTTTCTAGCTTTCAGTAAACTATTTATTTTATAGTTTTTTCAAACATTTTTTTTTTAAAATTGCAAAAATATCAATTTTATTCAAAAATCAAATAAAAAGGTGATTTGGTGATTTGGCGATTTTTTAAATTAAATTTAGCGAAAAAGCTTATAAATGATCTGACAACCCTGACGAGGGGGCCAAAAGATATCCGATCCGATTATAAAGTGCAGCTTTCACAAATAACAACCAAGCCTCATAGAGAAAACACGATGTTGACAAGCTCAAAGATCCGGCAATAACCAATGAATTCACGAATGACTTGATGGCATCGATGGAGTTCAGCTGCAATCTAAGCGATCAATTGTTAGTTTCAAGAAAAGCGTATATTTTTAAGCAAAGTGTGCTAAAAAGCATCTAAATGTCTTCAAATTGCTGAATATTAAACATATTTGCCTAAAAGTAACATAGAAATGTATCAAAAGAAAAATGAAAAAAAAAGAAAATAGAAAAAAACATTGTAAAAATGTCGAAGTTTAAGAACAAGGCACATTAAACAAGGTAGTGTGTTACCTGTACATCAACTAACTTTTTAACAACAACAACATATGTCTGTTGCCTTTTGTTTTTGATATTTGAATGTCAAAAATAATATAAATTATCTCTTAAATAAAATACACTTACTCGTAGGTGTAGAATAGGATTAGTCCTATTCTTACGCTACAGATAAATTATAAACGAGATCGTGTAAAAAATGGCGTAAGTACAGGATTAGGTGTAAAATAAAAAACGTTTGTACATTTTAGTTATGTTCCGCACAATACCATGCAAAAAATCATTCAAAGTCAGATTCAGGTGTAATCTAAATAAAACTATTGACAATGAAGAATCACTGTATTACGTAAAAAAAGAAACAGTCAGCCGAACCGGCAACACCGCTTTCTTAAAACAAAATCAATGAGTTAAAGTGTTTGTACTACAGATATGGAAAATTATTTGTCAATTACTATTTTATGCAATGCGTTTAACTGGTAGTTATTCTAATAAGAGTCACGCGAGCAAAAAAATAAAATAAAATAAAATAAAATAAATAAATAAATAAATAAATAAATAATAACTGGTGTCAATTTTTAAAGAGTTATTGGGAAATGTAAATGATATCTGTTTATCTGCACATTTGCCCAATAATGGTAAAGTGAAGTGCATACAATCTTTAGCAGTCAGACTTCTTTTCGGCCACATTTTTTCTTTTTTTCCTTTTTGTATGCAATAACAAATAAAAAAGAGACATACATACATACATACACATATAAATAATTTGCGTAAAGTTTTTGAACATATTTTGTTCAATGTTATAACAATTTGTTTAAAAATCAACAAAATGTCGAAAATAGTCGGTAAAATATTGCCTATTATTATCGATCTAATTTCTGTGCACTTAAATGTTATGTCGATCATATCAACATCTTTAGAGTGATCGTATAACAATAGGTAGAGCGCAAATCACCCCTGAGATTCGAAGGAACATAGGGACTTCTCTCAGTCAATGAACTGCACCATATTCTTTTTTAAACTCATTGAAAAGGACCTACAATTTAACGCCGGCTACGAACGGCAAATGCATTTAGAAAAGTTCTCAATAGTATTTATACTCGCACTTACTAACTAATGTTATGATCTTTTTTTTAAGGTGGTCTGGCCTGGTATTGAACCGATGACCTTCTGGTTGATAGGTGGGTGTCTTATCTACCATACCACAGCGGCACCTACAAAAAATTAGCGTAACAACAGGAATTATTCAATTGCATACTTGACGTTAAAATGTGCATGGCAACACACAATATCACGCCTATGACATATTCTTGCACTCTTTCAGTTACTTGTATATGCCCGAAAACTTGACAATGGCCCAGGAAACAGCCGCACAGGATAATCTAAAAATAAATCATCGGCACAATAAAATAAATGCCTATAAACGCCAACTCTGGGCAAACACTAGCAGTGCGTAGTGAATCAATACAGGAAGTGGCAACTTTTAGTTATTTAGGATGCATAATGGCTCATAGGCTGATATCACTAACCACATGATTAAAGTCCGGCAAGAATTCGGGCGACTTTTCGTTTATATCAAGACGAACGCAAATAAGAATTTCAACATTACTGTAAAGTCTCAGTCTCTCAGTCTTTTATATTAGTGCAAGACTTGGAATATCGCCCACTGTGACTAACAACCTATACAAGTCTGTGTCAACAAATGCCTTAGGAATGAATACCTTTATATTTACTGGCCGAAAACAATCTCAAACGTCTAGTTCTGGTTTGTTACCAATCAACAACCAACTCAACCTCAGTTCCATTAACGGTAGTAGAACTTCATTCGCTGCACTTTACGCAAATTGTTGACTGTATAGCACGACTAGCCACCGACTAGAAGAGCAGACCAGCCCGCGTATGGAAGCGGAGTTGTCTCGTTTATCTATGTTTTATGTCAGAAAAAAAAGACATAAAAACCATAAAAACTTATATATTTAAATGAAACTTTTTGCGCAAAATAGGTTGGGCAAAATAATATGGAAATTCAAAATATTGAATGATAACCGCAAAAATATGAAGAAATATTAAAATAATCAGTACTTACTAGCACCCCCTTATTAATTATGACCTCCCGAAGAGGTATTCTTGAAGAAAGGTGTTACATTACGTTCCGAGTGGGTCTTTGAGCGGGTCGTTCTGATCAGAAACATCATATATGTATCTGTTATAGTAGAAGATATTGAAGTGGAACAGTGAAGGTGCACAATCCGGCTAATCACTGTTTTATTGAATTGAACTTTTATTACATTCAAACTAAATTGTGCGTATAGCGATTGATATAAATATTTTCATAAAATATGTACGTATGTATGAAAAATAATCTGGCAACATAGATACATATGTATGTATGTATGTAGGAGTATGTATGTATGTAAATAAAGATTATATGTAGATATTGGCCAACATATAAGCACTTTCGTATTAAATTCGTGTACTTTGAACGAGAATAGAAAGTACGAAATGCAATCCACTGACTCACTCTATCGCACACAGTTTCAGTTGTAACCGACATAACTGCTCACAGCAACAACAACGATTTAGGAAAAGTCTACTTTATATGTTCGCATTTTGCGTTTGTTTCATTATTAAGTTTTTGCCTTCGCAAGTGTATGTGTAGGGACATGCATACGAGTGAGTACATACATGTGCACTTATGAATTATAAACACACACACATATGGTATACCTAAGTTATATCCTTTAGAATTATTATACGTATGGATATGCATGTATGTGCTGGTAGTAAGTACGAAGGTTCACCCATACACTTTCAATACATGTGCAAATTGTTATGCGTGTACATTTTTTTTCAACATAATTCACATACACACACACATATATATATCTATATATGTAAATACGTTTTATAGTTAAAAACCAAAACAAAACGAAAAAATGAATGCTTTGGCTGAGTAAATGTAGCAATAGAAGGAGACCGAAAATGAAACGAATCAAAAAGAAACGAGATTTTGACAGAAAATTTGTAGAAAATTGAGGCACACACACACACAGATTTGTATATACATACACATACTTTTGTCCAGTTGGACATGCACAAATAAAGAAAAAAACAAAATACAGAAACAAATAAAAAAATGGTAAATAAATACATACAATATACTCATGCCTATGTGCGTAAAATATTGACCACACTGAGGGTCATCTTTGTAGTCGAAATCTGTTATCCATATACTCGTTTATATATACATATTTATGTATAAGATAAATTTCTTTGTAAGTTTATTTGCTTGTTTGTTTGTTCGTCCGTCAATTATGCCTAAACGACTGAAACGATTTTGATGACACATTGGAACACAGACTGATCTAGCTAACGAAAATGTTATAGGGTATGCCTTTTCAAAATTGGACCTGGGAGAGTTTTAAGTCGGAGGAAAACATCTAACGAAAGTACAATTAATGACTTTTCTTTTGAAATAACACGTATGTGTTCAAAAGTTCCACTTTGATGGGCCATAAGTGTAAAAGAGGAATATAGTATTTGGTTCAATCTACATTCCTACACTACAAATAGTTATTAAGGTTAACCTTGGGAACTATAAAAGATAGAGTCTTCAAACTTTCCACATACTATCCTATTATCAAGTGTACATCATCAACCATCATTAGGTCTTTGGTTTCATTGACGTGAACACTCTTCGGGTCAGATTTGACCCATATTGAAAAGTCTATCTATTTAGAAGAAAATAATCTTTATTTAACTGTGATATTACAATTTATACTTTTTTGCTTATAAATATGAAAAATATAAGTTGTATTCTTAATAATATTTATTGTAAATGTAGAACTACATTGAGTTCAGAGAAGAGTTCGAGTTACTTGAAGAATTAAAAATTATCCAAAAAATTTAATTTTACAACAAACCAAACCAAATTCACATGGTTTTTTGCGTTTTTTGCTTAAAAACGAGATCGATGTTTTTTTTTCTTTTGAGTCCAGCACTCAAGGGATGGCCCCTACTCATGTATTGCATTGTGCTGGTAATAGGAAAATTGGTTACGGTATGAACGTTTGAATTAAATTTAGTTATGTCGTAAGTGGCAGGGTAAACTGTCAAGGGAAGATCATTCCACAGATGAACCGTGCGGCAAAAAAAAAAATTATCTCTATAATGCGTTGGGCGATTCATTGGACAATAACTAGAAAAGGATACGCTCTACGAGTATTATGTGAAAATATATGATTATTAGGAATTAGTTCCCTTATTTCGTCATTCCGTTATAGTGCAGATAGAATAATGAAACACACACCACATTGCGACGAGAGTTAACTACCTTACGGTCATTAATAAGTACCTTCGCCCTCACTTGTAAGCGGTAGAAAAGCTTGCTTCTTTGACACATGAAATATGTGATCGTTCCAAGGAACGCCACGGCGAATTCTCATGCCCAGAACATCAAGAGCATATGATTTCCCATGGGCATAAATGACAACACACCACCACGCTGCGTATTAAAAAAAAACTTACTTGCATTAAAATCGAAACTGTTTGCTCGAGCCGACCCCACTCGGAGATTTTCGACAGATCGCTTGAGAGTGTGTTGTTCACATTGTTACGTTTTTATCTTTTTAAAAACGTGTACTTATGAGTTTGTACATTGTAGTTAAAATAAAACAAATCTTGTGTTTAGTTTTTATTTAAAATACTTTATTCAACACAATTTTGTGCACCACTGCTTGTAACCTTTTCAAAGACAATAAAAATGTTCTATTCTTAGCACGTTAAACGCCACGATAATATAAGAAAAATTCTCAAATGGGTCATGGTAATTCTATTAGACAATTTAGTTAAAAATGTTCAAGGAAACTTAATGTATCAAAATTCCCGGAAAAACACTATTTTTTATGTTACACATATATGACTGACATGGTCCTATATTAAAATTTATTTTCGACAAGCCATGGCAGTCTTATATGTCTACAACAAGAAACATAATGCAAATGTATCGTTTGCAACGGACATCTGTGTTTTGACATGGCTCATGCAGAACTTCTTAGCGTCAGACACATATGACTGACATGGCGATTAACATGTTAATTACTCCGTCTGTTTACAAACTTGTAAACAACAACAATTACTTGACAGATCTTTCTACTTAAAGATTTTCCGACCCGATCGTAGTTATAACTTAGGTTCGATCACAACCTTTTCAACGAGAGGTTATCCACACTTAATTCTCTTTACTGAGTTATCTCCAACTAAACTGGTTTTGTTACTTCACAATTCACTTCACGAGCTTACTCCTTACAAACTCTTTTCACACGAACTGTACTCGCTGAGTTTACTTTACTTAAACTGATTGTTGTTCGCATCGATGTGTTTTTTATATGGCTGAGTAAACAATACATCGAAAGCTCTCGAACCCCTCGATATTTCAGGTAGATTCCATTTCTTTCTTTTAATTTCTTTTTAGTTCTCTTGTAGCCATACGTATGTAAACATCTACCTCTTTCAACTCTTAGTATTTGTTGTTGCTTGTTTATTGCCTGTTACTTGTTTTCCTTGCTGCTTAATTATTGTTGTTGCCGTGTTATTTTTATTTACTCTATCTCTGCTAATGTTTGTTGTTGTCGATTCTGGCTATTTATAAGCATCATGTATAGTTGTTCTTGCAGCTTTTGTTTCAATATAAAAATTTGATACCCACGACAAAATATAAGTTAAATAGTTTTATATTATTTTGGTTTAAAAAGATTTTTTTTATTTTATATTATTATTCACATCACTATCACTAGAATACAATTTTAAAACTGAACTTAGAATTAATTCTTAAACTTAATTACGGTTTGGTTAAAACTGCAAGATCTGCACAATAAACAATTTTCGATATGCGTGTTACAAAAGACTGCTTATTAAACAAAGACTATAAAAGGTATGTCTTGTGCAATATTCGATAAGTGTGTTGACAAAATAGACTTATTAATTAATATTGTAAAATGTGGAATAAAAGAGTTTGGTAATTGTCGGGAAATGTGTCAGCAAAAATGAAATTCATGTTTTTTACATTAACATATATAGGCATACTTGTAGCGGAATTCCCGAGTAAAGATTTTTTTGCCGTTTTTCCGGGAATAGATAAAAAAGTGAGGGAAAGAAATCTAAACCTAAATCTGACCGCCTTAAATGTAAAGAATTCATAACTGATTTTTTTGCAAATATACGTACATATTTCATAAAAAATCTAATTTTTGTGTTTAGATTTGAAATAAATTAAATGTCAAAACATATCAAAAATATAAACTAATAATTAAAAAAAAACTATTTGTCTGCAAAAAAAGGGGGCGAAAGGGTATGTATCGGGGAAAAAAGAGATTATTTATCTCCCATTTATAATATAGATTTCCGGCAATGCCAGATGGGTAAAGCTGGTAGTATTTACACACTTTTAGAAAGCTTTCAATAAAATTACTTACTATTACTTATGTATGTATCTATAGAAAATTAATGAAAAAAGATAAAGTCTAACACTTCTGTATTATTAAAACTTCGAGAGCATTTTATATTAAAGCGCAATATCTAGTCTCTTTGAAGTGAGTAAATTCAATTGGCTTCCATTCTAATTTTCATATCAATAATATCAAAAACCGATCAAGATTTCAATTGATATTCCAAAAGGTCACTAATGCAGTTGAACGTTAGTCATATCTAAGTATTATGCTGAAATAATATTTTTTGTATAGTATGAAATTAACTTAATAAAAAACCCATAGAATTCTAGTTTATTAGAAAGCCTTAGGGCCATTATTGCAATTAAAGTTAAATTTAGTAAAACGTAACTTTAGCTAAAGTGAACTTTAATGCCACCTTTAACTTTTTTTCGCTGTTACAACTTACTTGTAAAATAAAGTTAACTTTTTTTTAAATGTGACAATTTAACAAGTTCTTTAAAAGCGCAGTAGCAACGACGTGCTCTCTTTTTTGTTATGTTTGTTCATTTTGTTCATTTTGTTTATAAAGTTTGTGTGATGTGGTTTTGTTTTTTTATTTTTGAGTTTTTTTGTGATCTTTTTTTTTCGTTTTGATACGAAAATCTTTTAATATATCATATTTATGTTTGAAGTTGCCGTATTGAAAATAATAATGTATATATTATAACATAAACATATACATATAAACATAAACTTAACTTTAAAAGTTACAGGTAGGATACAAATTATCTACCCGTTAAAATACTCCCTTTAGTTAAATTTAAATAGTGGCCCTTAAAACGATAATAATAAGAGACTCTAAATTTGGCGCAAATAACTTTGTGGTCAATACACATCATCAGTCAAAATATTGGCAAAATTGAATAAGTAGGAGAGGTATCTCCAATACAAAGTAAATATTGATTTTCGTATATTTAGAAAATGGTTAGAATGGAAGGTTCTGAATTAGGTCTAAATGAATTCTTAGTTAGAAAAAACCGTCAGTTAAAAAGTGGGCGGAATTGGATAAGTGGGCATGGCACCTCCCATACAAATTAAATAATGATTTTTCTATATCTTGATAATAGTTGGAGTTAAAGTTTCTAAATTTGGTTTAAATAACATGGCAGTCAATACAGACCATCATTTAAAAAAAAAAAAAATATTGAATTTCGCATGTGTAGAGAATGGTGTCAATTAAAGATTTCTTTACATTTCTACATCAGACAAAAAGCAGGTACAACACAAAGGCTCCCAGCAACGCGGGAGAGATTACTTTTGTTTTATGTAAGAGTGAATACAGTACAAAGCGCTGTATGATTTATTGTATTAATTTTTTTTTTTTTTTTTTGCTGCTCAATTACTTTATCACTAAAAAGCAACTGACGAAAGAATTACAAGCTCCTAAAGCCTATTTCTTAAAGCAAAAATAAAATACGAAAATTAATAATTTAAACATATTCTTTATACATTATGTACATACATATGTACATATGTCTGTGGCTCTTTAATTCAACTGACACAGAATGTTATTCAATAATTGTGCAACTTCAACTTGAAAAAAAGATCTAAACATAGTACAGAGTTTTTAAAAGTAATATGTATAGATTTGTCGTTATTTGATATCTAAGCAATGCATGAATCAGTGTAGTCCGTAATTAATAACTCGATTAAAAACTGGATTTAAAAATGTATAAAAATATGCTTAAAATTTTTACTTACCAAACAACAGTCTTTTAGTGGGACTGAATGCGATTAAAGTTAAAGCATAAAAAATTTGTTTTCTGTTTTCATTATTTTATTATTTTGAAAATTGAAATTTGTTTATTATTGTTCTTCGTATACATACATACATCCATACATACATACATATGTATGCATTTATTATTATAATTTTTATTATTATTGTTTCTATAAAGAAACATTGTATGTGGAAATTAGTCTGAGCAAATACTGTATGTATGAGTTAAAAAATGTATTTTATCAATAATTAAAGTTTCGTTGATGCAACATTGTTGCAGCATATGTTTCACATTTAAAGAAAATATCAAGTTTCATTAAACCTGCAATAATATGCGTGTATTTGCTAACACCCGGGCACACACATTGGATTAATACAGGTGTTGGCCTAATTATTGTGAACGTTAACATATAAATTAATAAATTAAAAGAAATAATAAATCAATTTAATTTTTCTTATATAATTTTGCAACAGCATCGATTTTCTAATTAGTATTACTTAAATTAGCATTAGTATTACTCTAATCGTAATACTGGATGAAAGCAATCTTTTGTCCTGTTAAAAAAGAAAAAAATGTTTCTTTTGAGGTCCTCAATTCAGTGTCCAAAGACTGCTCAGTATCATAAACATATTTATATTTCTGTGCATAAATATATGTACCTATACATTTCTACATACATATGTTTTTCCTTAATTCTGCAACTCATGGTATGTATAGTTTTTGATACAAATACATAAACATATTGATTTGTTTAACATTTAAATATGTATTATTTTAAATATTTTATTGAGTACTTTTACGTCGAACAGGATCTTCATTTCAAACAAAAACGAAAAAGCAGCACACATACAAATACAATTACAAATACAAATAACAAAAAAACTACGATAAGAATAATAAGCAGTCAACAAGCAAACAAACCAACAAGCCATTTTATTCAACCATTGAAAGTGGCAACCAATGCGATCGCCAGACAGACGTTCATCCAAACAGCAGCGCAGCATACAACATTGTTGCAAGCAAACATGCGTTTACATGTTGAAAAGCCGCAATTCTTTCGATTAAATCCATATTAATATGAGGTTTTAACATAATTTTTAATAAAAATGTCAAATATGCAGCAAAGAATTGTCAATAAATTGAATTCTTTATAATTAAAATGTGTAAAGGCTGCAACGAAATTCATGCATTCATTCATTCATTTACTACATGCATACATACATACCTACATACATACATATGTATATGCAATGAACAGTTAACCAACCCATGTTTCCTACCGTAAACCAAAAATACAAAATATGTTTATTAAAAATATATTAAGAGCAGGTTATCAATTAGCTCATCTTATTCCTTCTTTCTTTCGCACATTACGAACATAATTTACCATTTTTTTATATTTTTTTTTGTGTTCTGTGTCACATACATAAATATGTACATATGTATGTATGTATGTATTTATGTAAAAATGACATGAAAGTAATTATCGATTGAATGGCAACAACAACAAATTAATAAATAAATTTATAATCACTAGCAGAAGTTTTCATTTTTTGTTTTAATTTTTTTTATATAAAAAGTGTTCTACGTAATTGAACCGTAAGTCCTGTCAGCCTTAAGAAATGATGGTAGAAATATGCATATATTCATACATACATATGTATGTGTGTATTGTAGATATTAAATTTAGAATATTTATTCAATAAATTTATTTTCTGCAATTTTTAGTTTACATTACCAGCCTAAGGAATTCAGAAGAAAATAAACAACAAATTTAGTAGATTTAGTGGTGGGACAAACCTGATTAAAAAAAATATATATCGAAACCGGCTAAAATGAAACAAACAACAAGAAATATTGATCTATCATTTCCCTTTAGATGAGTTTAACCCATTCGTAGTAGTAGTGGATATTCAAAAACAACATCGATGTTTTACCGATCGATGTTATACCGTTTTATCACAAAATACATCGAAGTTTTCTTTGCATCGATTGTTCTTACAAAAAGTTTTATTATATTAAAAAAAGAATGTGGTTACAAAGAAGTTTAACTACATTTCAAGTACAAATAAATATTTATATAAACATACATACATATATATTGAGTGCTCGAAACAGTTCGGTCACAAATTTGACCAAAACTTAAACACTCTGTTCTTATGTTTCAAACAAGATTTATTAAGCCAAATATGTGCCGTTGTGGCCGATAATCAGTGGGTTTTCTAAGCGTATAATTGATCGAATTACGTTAAGTTTACACTATTAACTGAGTTCCACAGCGATCGAAACAATTGATAATCTGTAGGTGCAAGGTTTGTACTATATGGTGGATGCAGCAAAACTTCCCAGCTAACCTCTCAAAGCTTTTGTCGAATGTGTGGGGTCCAACGTTGTCATTATGGACCAGAACATCTTTTCTGTTGATCAACTCAAGCTTGCTTCGTTCAAAATCTTTCGCATAATATTATCGTATGTGATCAATTTTTCAGCGCCCGTGATAATTTGTTCTATTTTAGCAGTATATTGGAAGTTGAAATTCGGTCCATTAAATTTTTCAGTATTAATTCATGTGGCATCCAAACATCGAGTTTCTTTATGTATCAGGCTTTCTTCAAAGGGTTGATAATTGTTTGGTGATGAATGCTTAGTTCCCTACCAACGTCCACACTCCTTACGTGCGTCATTTTTTTAGTGATTGATCGACCAGAGCGAGGTGCACCTTTGACATCAAAATTATCGGACCGAAGACGAGCAAATCAGTTCGCTGCTGGGTTGATAATTGTTTGGTGATGAATGCTTAGTTCCCTACCAACGTCCACACTCCTTACGTGCGTCATTTTTTTAGTGATTGATCGACCAGAGCGAGGTGCACCTTTGACATCAAAATTATCGGACCGAAGACGAGCAAATCAGTTCGCTGCTGGGTTGATAATTGTTTGGTGATGAATGCTTAGTTCCCTACCAACGTCCACACTCCTTACGTGCGTCATTTTTTTAGTGATTGATCGACCAGAGCGAGGTGCACCTTTGACATCAAAATTATCGGACCGAAGACGAGCAAATCAGTTCGCTGCTGGGTTGATAATTGTTTGGTGATGAATGCTTAGTTCCCTACCAACGTCCACACTCCTTATGTGCGTCATTTTTTTAGTGATTGATCGACCAGAGCGAGGTGCACCTTTGACATCAAAATTATCGGACCGAAGACGAGCAAATCAGTTCGCTGCTGGGTTGATAATTGTTTGGTGATGAATGCTTAGTTCCCTACCAACGTCCACACTCCTTATGTGCGTCATTTTTTTAGTGATTGATCGACCAGAGCGAGGTGCACCTTTGACATCAAAATTATCGGACCGAAGACGAGCAAATCAGTTCGCTGCTGGGTTGATAATTGTTTGGTGATGAATGCTTAGTTCCCTACCAACGTCCACACTCCTTATGTGCGTCATTTTTTTAGTGATTGATCGACCAGAGCGAGGTGCACCTTTGACATCAAAATTATCGGACCGAAGACGAGCAAATCAGTTCGCTGCTGTTTTGTTTTTTTTTTTTTAATTACAGCATCGTCTCCGTATACTCAACAGCCTGCGACGCAGGAAAGGTAAGATTCTGTTCTGAATTTGCACTCATAGCATTGCCTGATGCAATTAATTAATATCACAAAAGATACTACAATTTGCAGTCATCTACCGACAATTTGTAACCGAACTTTTTCAACTCCTTAATATAAACCTGAATTTTATTTTTCAACACTTTGTAGAAATCAAAATTGACCCAATCTTTTGCCAATCAACTCTTTGTTGAATCATCAGCTGCGTCAATTGCGAAAGTAGTATTTTAGAACAAAAATTATTTAAAAAAACCCCCCGAAAATATATTAGTCATACTTCTGACAATATTGATTTTCGGTTAGTTCAGATAATGTTGTGACAAAAATTACAGACAGATAGTTTATTTGTTGCATGAATCTTAAATTATTTTTTGTTGTTGTGGTATAAAATTTTGATAATTGATTGATTTGTATTAAGTTTCTAACTTTCAGGCATCAAATAAAAATAGTCGATGCTTCATCTACGAGTATATATGTGGATCCATATATCGAATTGCTTCGAAATGTTCCTGTGTACAAATTTAGATATGTATCTCTGCAACCGTTAAAGGTATTTTAAAGGTAAATTAAATTAAATTTTCTATAAAATGTTTTTTATTATTTTATTTAATTCATTTTAATATCAAAAATAAATCTTACTCAGAATGACTCAAAGTTCTTGTTTTAAATAGGCCACAGATCAAAATTTAGTACTTATTTTAGTCAGCTTTGCAGCTTTCTATTATATAATGGACTAGATTCTTGGTGATATTGAGTGGTATATTTGCCCATATATCCAGGAAGACAGTCTTGAGTTCATTTTTGCTCCTAATTTGGCGCAAACTTAATTTGGAGTCCATCCAAAAATTTATTATCGAATTAGAGTCATAGCTCTGTAGAGAATGTAACAGCACTTTTATACATTATATAGCAGCCATTATTCTACTATAGCAGTCATTATTCTACTATTGGGGAAAAATGTTTTGGGTCATTATCCCGAAACAAGCAATAGTTCCCATTTAAATTTGACTTTGAGGGGGATTGTGCAAAATTATTCATTAGTATCTTTAAATATTCCATCTTCTTCGTTGCCCTAACTATAAAAATAAGATTTCCAACTGCAATCGAGCTCATTGAACCGTGATACATAGCGCGGCCTTCTTGCGACCATACCAAAAGCCGAGTATGGAATATATTAAATTTTGATTCATCAAAGTGATTTTCTATGTCTATGTAAAGAATGGCAACTGACATATTATGGTGTGCGGATATGTCATGCCATTTTGGTCTGTTCATGTTTATCGATTTATTTTTACAAAACAAGTGCAATAAACAAGTTTTCTCAGTAAATGAAGAGCGAGTTAGTTTTCGTTGCGTTTTGCATATAAATTTGCTGCATGTGAACTGCATGTTCATCATTTTCTAACAGATTACATTTTTGGTACACCCTTCGCAGATGCTGCCCAATTTCAGAACAATTTTGAAAATAACCATATTGAAGAAATAAATGTTTTATTTTTTTTGTACTGTACCGATGTATGCCAGTTTCCTTTCCACAAGCTATTTTTCTAATTCAAAAGCGGAAAAAAGTTATAAGCGACGGTAATTTATTCATTCAAGACTTCAGTGAAATCCAAAAGGACCCGCTCCACCTATTGTTTTTCTTGCTGTTATTTTTCGATTTTATGGTGGGACTTTTCACAGCCCAAATTTTAGGCCATAGTTTCCAGCGATATCACATATCTCGAATAGGAGCGAATTTATTATTGCTTTGTGTCTGCGGTCGGGCCATAGTATCGTCGAAAACCAAGTTAAAGATTAATGACAAAGGACTTTCTTATTAATTCAACAGAAATTCTAAGCATCTAAAAGAGATTTGGGAAAATTGTAAGCTTTATGAAATATGTATGTATGTATGTATGTGCGTTTTATTAAGAAATAAATAAATAAAAAATTAATAGAGAATATAGAAGCCATTTCAGTTAATGTGAAAATTCCTTTTATTTTATTATGACCGTTAAATGATAAATGTTATTCTTGTTTTATTGTAAAATCATGTTGAATCAACATGATACGATAATGAAGCAAAATCATTATTAAAAAATGTTGAGTCAACCTTATTTTAATCGATTTTAGAATGATTTTTTTCTGTGTGTACAAATTGAAATATCGGATTTACAGAGTACAACTGATATGATTAACTAGATTAGAAAAGTTATTGATACAGAACTAGGGAGATTGATAATCCGACTTTTGTCAAAAACCGGTTTTCGAATAATTTGAAAACTTACAACTTTTAAAAAACCGGTTTTCGGTTAAAAATTAAACAAATAACCGGTTAACTGGTTCTTTTCTTCAAATAATTTTTTTTTTAATTTTTGTTGCTTAATTCGGTATAATTGATATATTTCCCTCATATACATTGTTGATTACGCCGGCGAGAGAGAAAGATACTACTTGATATAGAATCAAGTTTTCCTTGCTGCACAATAAATAAAGTCAATTTTATAGACATATTTAAGGTGGTTAATAATTCCTGGTGTCGAAACGTCTTTTCAACTGAGTATTTGAGGACATTCAAAATATCTAGACTTATCCTTTCCATCGTTTTCCAAATATTTTCACTCTTCAGAGAGTTTCTGTAGAAACATAAATCACGTAGTTAATAGTGTGTGGCACTGTGGTATGTAAGGAAGAACCCGTCTGCCAACCAAAATCTTCTCGGTTCATTCCCACACCATCTGAAAATTTAGATCAGGGGTATCACCGCTGCGGTATTTCCGCTGTGAAAAACTTTACTAATTAATACATCTGCCGTTCGGAGCCAGCGTTTGTAGGTCTCTTTCAATTAATCTGGTTGCTCTGCATTCACCATACATATATAAATTCATTATTTATTTACAGAAAATGAGAAAAAGTGGTTGTTGCTCAAGTATGCATATGTTTGTCAATCTGCCATGGTTTCCACGTTCTTTGTAAGACGTTCCAGATTGTCATATATATAAAAATAAGACTTTATGTTATAAATTTAGCAAAATACTTAAACGATGAGCAAATTTGCAAAAAAAAAAATAAAATAAAATAAAATAAAATAAAATAAAATAAAATAAAATAAAATAAAAACGTGTAAAAATTATAGATATATCAACAAACCGGTTATTCGTATTAAAATAACCAGTTTATTTGGTATTCGAAAAATGGACGTTTTAAAAAAACCAAAAAAACGGTTAAAACCGGTCGAATAATAACCGTTCCATCTCCCTATATAGAACTCAATATAACCCTGCAAACTGGATAAATTAAAAATATACATGTTTTGTTATAAAAAATGGATTGCTTTCAAAACAATACGGACCAAAATAGTAAATGTAGGTGTTTTTTTTTTACCTAACAGCAGGGATAAACATTTCAGTGAAAATTTAATTTTTAAAGAGTCGGAATACATACGTACTCGTATGTACATACACATGTACTTATATTGACACGAAAGCAAAACTTAGAAAAACAGCGAAAACATTATTAAAGAAATGATTTCATTGCATTTATATTGTACATACAACTAACAATATACTGATTAACTGATTGATATTCTAATTGAAACTTGTTCAAATCAAGTATCGATATCGAACGATTTGCTTGTCTTTCTGACTATTTGACAAACTATTGTTGAACTGATTGGCGGCAGACTACCATAGATCACTAGGTAGCTGGTTGACAATTAAAATGATAATTTTAAAAAATGTTGCACCACAATTTTAGTTAAAAAAGAAAAAAATAATAATAATAAAATAAATATAATTAAAACAAAAGAGAGAAATCGTTTATTATTGAAACCAAATAAAAACCAAACAATAAAGTTGTACTTAAAAACAAGAACAATATTAATAATAATAATAATGTCAGTGATAAGACAAAAATGACAATTTATGATAATACATAATTGGTAATTTTATTTTTATTGCTGTAAAATAAAGTTTTTTTTATTCTTAAAGAATATTTTATACATACATTTCAAACTACTCCTAACGCATATTAAAAGAAGTCATTTTAATTACAAATTGTTTTATTTTATGTTGGTGATAAGCAAACAAATAACAAAAAAATACAAATAATATTTAAGCAAATATTTGATAAATAAAAAAAAAAAACAAAAACAAAACAAAATAAAAACAAATTAATTTATTTTGAATCGTATATCATATGAAATGTTAAAAAAAATCTTAACAAAAATTAATAATCGATAACATGCAACACAACACCATACATACAACTTTATTATTATTATTTTTTGTAAAATAAACAAATTAAGAAAACGATGACAATAATGTTAATTCCGTACAATTATTAGTTCCAATCTCACACACATGCATACAACAGAAGTATTAATGAGAATTGTCGTTCCATTTAAAATTCAATGTTATTGGCTAAGAAATAAAGTCGGATAACTTTTGTTCTTTCTGAAACCAAGTCAAATTAAAAACACCTTGGGAACTAAATTTTGTTTTAATTTTTATTTCAACAGTCTCATCTACATAAGTCAGCGTCATCGTTAATGCATGCAAGACATTGTAGTAACCCTCTGGTTGGTTCATTTCCTTTTTGTATAAAAATTTATTTACATACACAAACGAAATTGCTCACATTTTGGATTGACTGACTGACAAACTTGCAATCAGACAGACAGTCAGACGGATAGACCGGCATTTAGACAGTTCTTCTGACTCTGACTGACTCTTTCTTGCAACTATTTGCGTTGCAATAAAAATTTATAGTTAATGTATAAACATTTAATGGCGACTCGTTTATTACAAATTTTATTTCAATTTATATTTTTAATGCTATTAATGCAACTTTGTTGCGGCATGCACCAACTTCAGACCTCATGGCTAAAACAGAGGCCTAAAAATCAAAAGCATTCGTTGTTATAACAAATAGATTGTATTTATATTTTTATTACGAATATGTTCTTATCTTTTCTTTTATTTTCTTTTTTGTTTTTTAATTTTATAGTCGGTCGCCTATAAAAAAATACCAGAGAGAGAGAGAGAGAGAAGGAGAGTGAGAGAGAAAGCGAGAGTATATTATTGCATGCAATTCCTGTAAATTAACTAATCTAAGTAAATCTCGTAAAGATTTTATTATGGAAAAAAAAGAAGAAAATATTAAATCTTTTTTCTTCCATTTTTGTTTTAATTCATCTTTAAAACCTTTCATTATTGGTTACAATAAAAACAAAAGAGAAACTACCTCTACAACTAACCTGTGTTCGGAACAGGGTTGGAAAAGTTGGTACAATTGTAGTTTTTTTTGTACTATTTGCAAGTCAAAAGTACAATAGCACCTCAATACGTCCGCAACTTCAAGCAAAAACGCTGTCAAAAAAAAGATGAACCATAATAAAATCTACAGCCGCAACTTTAAATACTGTCGATTGCCCTTTTTGTTTTTAAGTTTACTATGCTTTTTGTTGTTATTTTTTCGCTCCAAAACAAAAACATATGTGTTTTGTTTACAAAATGCATAAAATTCGGTGAAAGTACAACAACACCACATACAGATTGTGAGAACACAAGTGAGAGACTAAGAAATACGCTGTCAAAACCGTTTTGATCCGATCGGACCAAAATTGGTAGTTTTTCGTTGTTTAAAAATAATTTGGTAGTTTGGTTGGTTTGTTGCAATTTCCTCACATTTTTGATAGATTTTTGACCTCAAAAACTCCGTACATAATTTGTGGAAAAAAATGTGGCTTTGTTTTAAATAAACAACAATTTTCACAATGTTAACACTGTTTTAAAAAAATTTTTTTAAGTGTTTTAACTCTATGTTCTTTTGCTCAGAGACAGTTAACCCTGCCTTGGCACATGTATATGATTTCAATGGATGCATTCACAGATTGCCTCATATTATCTCCAAGTTAATTTAAAAATGCGAAGCGATCTATAGTGGTATCAATAAAAACTTAAAAGCCAATCTCAGCCGTCGATATGCAACTCCAAACCACAACCAAATAGCCTACAGCCATGCTCTATCGTTGGCATCAAGCTTTTATATCGGACTACTTATTTTTTTTTTTTCATCACACTCATAATAAGAATATTTTAGTTGCTCAAAACAACTTTAGGATGAGGTATGTAGCATATAAATGTATTGCTACTTTCAAGAAAGTGCCAAGGCTGGGTAACTAAATCAATTATCGATTGTAATTAACAAAATCATTTTTTATATTTTTACTTGAATTTTTGGTACGAAATTAATTTTTGGCGTGGTAACGCTGCTCAGACTGCTTTTTCCGACGATAAAAATGACATATTGTATGCAAAAAATCGTCAAGTCCCAATTCTGTTCCATCTCTAATTTAGCACTATTTCAAAATTTTCCCTATTTTAGTACTTTTAATGAAAGTACATATTTTAAAGAATTTTATTTCATCATTATCTCATTTTTTGCGTTTTTTCATTTTCATATGGCAACTTTTTCATTGTGAATTGTTTGGCACATTTTGTCCAATCATCTGTTGGTTGGAAAAGAATTTGTAGCATCGCAACGTTAATATTAAAAATGTTTCTTAACGCGAGTAAAAGTTTCTAGCTCTGACGGATGTAGAAATTATTAAGTCTTTAAGAAACAACAACATATCGCATACTTAATTATAAACAGTCACAACTCAAAATTCACTTATGTTCAGGAGGAGAGGCAAAAAAATAATTTTTAGAAACATAGTTGAACATGGATACAAACATAAAGAAAACAATGAATCAAATGCTATTTCCGTGAACTTTAGATATTTGAACTGCAAAGTGATTTATGAAGAAACCACTTTGATAAATTCTGAGTTCTAACTGTTTATAATTTAGTGTGAGATATTGATTATGTACAAATAAATTTTTATTTATATACATACATATGTACGTTTTTAGTAAAATTTAGTACAATCTGACTGAAAAAAGTACACTTTTGTATGAAAGTTGGTATTATTTGAAAATCTGATTTCGCGTCCCTGGTTCGGAACACAATATCGAGAGCCATGAGTGTAATTAAATAAATATCAAAGCGAATAATTGCAATCTCAATAACTTTACTTGCTCATTATTTATTTGATTATTTCATTTATAAATTAAAGATATCTAATCCTCAACAAAGCCTATCAAAGACTCCTGATACTTTTATTCCGAAAAGGCAGATGAAACACAAATGCGCTTGCATGTGATCTGAAGATTCAACAATACTCATATGCTACAACTAGCGTTGCCGTTGTGACACTAAATTATAGCTTTTGACCATTTTTCATGACAATGTCACTGTTGTGACACCAAAATATCGCTTTTGACCATTTTTCATTAAAATGACACTTTTAATGACCCCTTTTTTAATTTATCCCATTGTATCATTTTCAACTCCTCACGAAAATTCTCATTACACTTAGATTTTATACATGTATGACATAAGTCTTGTGAACAAATGTAGATATAAAAATTGCATTCGATATTATTATTACAACAACTGACTTTTATGCAACTGTCGTACTCTATGCATACTTTTTTCTTTACATAAAGTTTGATAATTGTGTAAAATGAACTGATGATCAACTGCGGGTATGCCATGATTTATGTATGTGGTTCGGCATAAGTTTTGACAGCGAGAATCTTATATAATTTTTTTTTATAGAATTTCATTTAATAATTGTAGTTAAGTGTGCCATCCATATTCATATTTGCAACAAAGCAAATGCAAATGGACATGTAAGTAATACATTCCCAAATATTTAATTATAAGATATCATGTATAAAAATATATTTTAACTTGAGGTTTGTGGGTAAATCAAAGAGAATGGATGAACTGCCCAACATATATATATTACCACGACGAAAGTAGGAGTATTATATCTATGTGTGACGAAAACAAAACGTTTAAAAACTTGATATTCACGATAGGGCATGTATTGGCGTTGTGAATAAAATGGGTGTTTTTAGAAGCTGGTATTTCCAACAAGAGAATAACCCAAAGCCTATCGCAAGCATTGTAAATGGTTGGTTATTATACAACGTTCATAAACTAGATCTGCAAAACTATCGACAGTCGGCCTATTCGATACTATCGAATGCTTTTAATGGCTGAGTTAATGAAAACAACGTACAACGAAAGACTTTGCACTATTGTCAAACTTCAATTGTTATTTAGTGAAAACGTATCGCAGCAGCCAGTTCAGTCAGCCATTTATTGTTAAGTAATGCCAAAGTTGACATTTGCAACGTAAAAATCAAAATTCTGTAGACTTTCTACGTGACAATGAAAACGTAAGCAGCAACGAGCTTTGGTTATGTAGAGAATTTCACCGCTGATCCCCAAGTACACGATACGTTTTCACTAACTCAACCTTAAGTGTTACTTGTGGCAACAATATTAGAATTTAAGTTAAAGGAAAATATTAATTATAAATACACAGTATTGAAACAAAAAATAGGGACCCTTTATTTTTTGCGGTATGTGATATAGCGAAAATTGTTCAGACCATCACTTGATGGTGGTCTAAAACTAAAGTAATTAATGAGGTCCAGTGAAGACAACTGCACAGACTATGGGAAGAAAGCGTGAAACAACTGTCAGTTTTGATAAACTTTTAATTCGTACTTCAAAGATTAATCCCTTCAAGTCATCTAAAAGCCTCAAAAATGAACTTATTCTTCTGTTTCAAGTCGCATAATTAGAAAAAAAAAAACTTATGGAAGCCAGACTTATATGTAAGAATCCTCAACATGTATCTGCACCGTATAGGTAGAATAACATGCTATGGTCTGACGAAATGAAGATTAATTTGTTTGGGTTAAATGCAAAATGTACGAACATTATTTACTCACGATTCATGCTTTATTTTAGTTTAATAAATAAAAATTTAAGAGACTGTTAAACTGTGTCCCCATGTACGGCTGACAAGCTACGTCGAACAAATTTTTGCAAGTGTGACTGACTACATTTAGTGGCCTCTGTATTTACTCATAGAATTTGACGATAGTATCGATAGTGCAAAAAAACTATCGATGGTCGGCCAAAAACAAAACTATCGATATTATCGATAGCACAATCGATTGTTTTGCAGCTCTATCATAAACGGCTTTATTCTGCTTATAAGTCACCTGACATAAGCTCCATAGACAGTTTATTTGATAAATTGGATCATCACCTTGTACAAAAAAAGTGCAATTAAAATAGTCTCTAATACTACTCTTGCAAAAGAATGGCACAATAATTCTAGTGAAACTACAAAAAAAAAAAAAAAAAAAAAACAAAATATTTAAGGCGAAAAGCAAATAACAATAAAACAATTCTTGAATTTTTTTCTTTTTTTTTGGATAATCAGTTACCCTATACTGCAGAGTATACTTATCTGCAGAAAATTGAATTTCTGATTTTTTTTTAAACTTAAAGGATATGTTATATAAAAGCTGGTATTTTAATTCCCATAACATTCCATTCCACTTTTTCGATTTTGTCAACGGCAATCCTGGCTACAATATACCTTTTTTATTTCTTTATTTACTCTTATACGAGGTATAGGTCTTCTACAAGGTAGACACTTTAGATTTGGTTTGGTTGAAAATTCGAGCTGAAAATATTTTCAAATGCAAAAGATTTTGTGTAATAATACAGCGTAAAAGTGAGGCAGCTGAAATAAAATCTCTAATAAAAGTTCGCTTAAAATATTAGTAATTCTTAGCATTTGAGAAATGTAGTCACCACAATTGTCTATACCATACACATATGGTCCCAGTGTTATGAAAATATTTGTCAAATAAAACTTTGTTGAAGGTGCTTTATGTCACACATTTGGCAGTGGTAGATAAAAGTGATATATAAGTAAAGACACTGTTGCAGTAAATTTTTCAGATTCTTTGGTAGAAATTTCGATGAGAAAACAACAATTAAAAATAATGCCCGAATACTTGAAGATGTAGCACGAAAAATTGTAAAAAAAATTTTTGAAAAAGCCCAATGCAAAATGCTATGCTACTAAGATACATACATATGTCGTTTAAGAACAAGAAAATAAATATGTTTTGGTTTGACGCTATAACTCAGTAGAATTTAATAGCACCTACAACTGAAATATTTCTTCTCTTAAAGAAGTCAATAAAAAAAGCCCAGATTGACTTAGAAATGGATAACATTTAGATAAGAGAAAATATACGTTTTTTAATAAGCTTTACGTTTTAAAACCGATACAATTGCCGTTGGAAGCACTGAGTAAGCGAAGCACATAAGTACCTATTAATTGAGTCATGAAATGAAAGGGGTTATCATATAACTTCCCTTCCCAGTTCTAGTACAATCTCTGGACTTAAGTATTATTGAATATAATTGATGGGTCCATGTTGAGGAAAATATCAGAAAATATGTAATTAAATCAGAAAAGCATCTTTTCGATGTGATGCGGTATATGCGGGGCGCCATACATCTAAAGTTTCTTGGAATCGATGCCTAGACGTCTGTAAGGTGTTATTTCAACAAAAAGTCGCCCAATAAAGTATTAAGATTAATACGTATGTATGTATGTATGTATGTATGTATGTAATATATGTAAGTACCAAAGCAAAATAATTCTTTTTAATTTAAAGTTAAAATAATAGCCAATCATTAGTTAGCTGTTGTTAGCTGAAACTTATACAGATTGAGTGAGCACTAACTAGCTCGCAAGACATTCTGTGTTAAAATCAAAAGCAACTTTTCTATGGAAATGAATTAGCTTTATAGTCACGTGTGGGACTTATTACTGATTATACTATAAATTAGTTTTAAGTTCACTCATGTCGAAAAATCGATTCATTCTTGATCTCTTGTATGTATAAAGCAGCGGTCACATTTGGAAGATATTTCACAAAAAAATCTAACCATTATTAATCAAATTTAAATCTTGGCACAGGTTCTTCCGGCAAAAGAAAGTGTTCGTATGCCTATATTTATTTCTCTTCTGTATCTTAAGTGCAGGGACAGCAATATGTTCTTCAAAAGATGAGAACAGTTTTATTCCTCTAAGCAAGCGAGAGAGCTGTCGCCGGAGGTGGTAAGTATGCTGTTTAGCTATTCCCTTGTGGGCAGACATTCTTACCGCCTTGGACATTGATGGATCGAAGTTGTGCTGTTATTGCTGTGAAGAGATGATAGCAACTGCAAGGCACTTGCTGCTGGAATGTTGGGCGCTACCGAGGCTGAATTGCTGCTAGAAGTACCGATGGGTTTATCGGTCGACCTGGTGAGCACGTAGTTCCGATTTTTATTTCAAGTGTCATTTTACTATGCGGCATCACAATGGATAATTGTGGCCTAAGTGACGTAACTTAGCATAACCCAAAAAAAAAATTTTATATCTCCATCTGGAATTAAATTATTTTCGACTCTAAGAGAAAAACATTTAACTGCAATGTATCAAGTGTGTGTACCAGAGATTTTGTTTGAAAATTAACTCCATTCACATGCATTCTTATTGAAATTTTGTTTACTTTAATACGTTTTGTTGAGTTTGTTGTAGAAAATGAGTTCAAACAAGTTTGCCGCTTATTGTTTATTATTAATTTACATTTTGATAAACATTCACTTGAAATTAAAAAAAAAATTAGTTTTTGTTTTTGTTTTTCTTTTTTAATTCGATTGCTACAGTATGATCGATCGAACAAAAAAGTAAAACAATTTTATTGAAATGCTGTTGTTAAAGGATACGTATTTTATACCCCAAAATAGATTAAATCAATAGCTGGATCAGGACTAATTTAGCCTCTATTTATAGCACGAGAAGATAAGAAATTATTACTTCGATGAAAAACATCTGTCTGCTAACGCTGTCATAAAGAACTGATGATATGCGTGTAAACAAATGTTTGTGAATAGGAAAATACACACACTCTCACACACACACACATACACACACACACGACAAAACATTCTCGTCAATTATAAACTTAAACATTTTTAAATTAAACAATAAATTTTGATGCAAACACTACGTATAATGAAATAAATGCGAAGTATATAGTAAAACTGATTTTCATTCTGTTTATTTAACAAAATTTTATATTCTAATGCCAGAAAAACAAACATGTCGGTGGTGTTGATGTATACAAATGAACAGGCACGCCAAAGATCAAAGGAGTGTGTCATTTTAGATCAAATCGTCTATACCTTGTAGTTCAAATATTTCCTGCGAACATAAGCCTACACATTATTATTTACATACTTACATACGTACGAGTACCATATTTATTATTTTTCACATGAATTGCCTTTAGAAAGATTGGTTCGTCCAAAATTTGCTTAAAGCAGGGACTGTGAACGAACCCGAACTCGATCGTGAACACGAACCGGAACGGAATGGTTCATAAAAGAAATATGAATAAACAAAAATAATATACCGATTGTTTGTAACGAAAAAATAGCCAGCGTACAATCTGTTTCTGTTAAAAAATTTGCAAGTGGAAAAGGAAGAGAAATTTATAGGGGAATCAATATTTTGTTTTTCAGAAAGCGATGAACATTTGCTCGAATTTCTTCGAATGTAAATGGGAAACGAAAAACATTTTACGGGAACACCATTATTGTATCAAACGGCTCAGATTACATGAACAGTACCTGCTGCGCAAGTAAGCGTAGGAGACGATAGGAGAGGAGAGGGTCTTTTCAGCCTTAAAACTTATTTTGTCGCCACAGTAAAGAAATTTTTCAAGAAGAAAGTTTCAAAAGTATTTTAATTATAAAAAACAAAAATGTATTGATAAAAAATAAATACGTATGTAAATTTCATACTAACAAAACATTTGAACTTTTTGAAATTTTGAACCCAACCCGAACCTGAACCCATATTTTGCAGATTTTTAGTCGCTGGCTTAAAGCTAAAAAAAATTGTATATTACTTTTCTTAATAAACTAAAACTCCTTATCTAGAAATGCTATTCGTCTATTTCAAATCTTTAAAGCTGAAAAAAACACTTTTAAAGTGCTTTACGTATTTGATGAAACCAAGAGGATCCCAATGTTATCCATACTGAGATCTAAGTCTTATAGTCGAAATGCTGATGTATTTTTCCCTTCTCTTGTTAGCAATTCTGGTAATTTAAATGGGCATAGTATTGGTTTTATTCATTTTGTTTTATTTGTGCTGGTGTTGAAAACAAAGACAGTATCGGAGTTTATGCATCTACCATTACTAAATATACATGAGGAGTATGAAAAATTTAACTTACTGTTCCTCTTATGGAGGCAGCAGTTTTCTGCTACGCATGTACACCAACTAGTACAGACTATTTAATGTCCTCCTCAGATTACAATACAAGTTTTTCTTACTTAACTATAGCCTTAGTTACGTATGCCTATGCCTCCATACGCCTATCAACACCCATAAGCGCCTTCACTCACATTACATCTAACGGACTTAGCAGAAAAATTAGAAAAAAAAATAACGTAACAAAACTGAATATGCATCCAGTGAAGATGCCTCACATTTCTCATTCAATATACTGGTCACTAACTGCCACAGCAAATACCACCATCACTGAACCCACTACGCAACTTCCGTATAGATCTGGTGCCTCCTGCAATTCTATAATATACGACAAACTCGAAATGTACGTTTCGCTTTTGAATCTGTAAATGTATTTATTTTTCATTTTTATTTTGCTTCATTTCCTGCTTTTGCATCTGCCATCATCATCTACAGTATAGGCCTCCATGCAAAAACATTCACATATCCTATGGCTGCATGTATGCAAGTGTTTGTTTCCACATCAACATAAAATGTTCGGAAAAATCCTTATTCTCTGTATTTACTTTGTAAGTATGTTCGTTTATTTTTGGTGCACTTGTTTGGTTGTCATCTAAGCAAGTACAGTGGTGTCTCAGCGGTATTTCATAAGTCAGAGAGAAAACTACAAAATATCTAATAGATGATAATAATATATGTAACCAGTTTTGGGTCACAAACAAAAGATATTTAAAATATATACCGATTTAAAATGGCTTCGAATTATATATAGAAAATAAAGAATTTTTTAAGGACACTGTGTGAATTAATTCGACTTCCGTACTTCGTATTCAGATAAACATGCACATACATATGTATGTATATATCGTATATTGAATTTCATATGAATTTTCTCAGTTTTCAATTCCAAATTCTTTTTTTTCGTTATATTTTTCTAATGATTTTGTTGTTACTTTTGAGTTTTCTATCGAGATATTTTCTATCTATAAAAATGTGTGTTTTTGAATGTCTATCAATATGTATGTATACGTATGTATACGTGCATTAGGGTGGTACTTATTTCTCAACTTTGTTGTTTCGATTATTACCATTGAGCGAGATTAAAACGTGGCGCATTGTTCTTGATATGTGGCTCTCGTATCACCAAAAAGTTATTATTTTGAGTTGATACAAAAGTGAAAATAGAAATGTATCGTTTATTTTCATAAAAAGCACTATTTTTTTTCCTTACTATGAAGTAGTCGGATCTTAAATCAAATTCTATTAAAATGTAACCACAAACAGTTTTTGTCCTCTACTGAATATCTTAAAATTTTGAGTTTATATCCTCTTGTTGATCAAGTGCGATATTTGTATATGTACGCACATAAATAACTGAATAAAAGAGTTTCTGAAAGTGCACGTGGATTGACCGTGTACGCAGTGTAGTATATGGAACAATCTGTATGGAATCAATCGTGGCCTATGAGCTAGATTTTCATTATTGAATTTTCGATAAATAAATAAAAAGAAAAAATAAATATTTGACAGTTAAAACCCATTTAACCATCACTTACAATGTCTGTAGCATCGGGCCCATCTTACCTTCGCTTACAATATCTGTACTATCGGAAGCATGCAACTTTCGCTTACATCGTTTGTTCCATCGGACTCATCTGACTGCCTAGGCCAACGCTGTGTAAATGTAAATAGTCATTCTATACAGACTTTGGATGGGTTCCACTTACATTATCAGTGGTCTCCGATCGAAGATGTGTGTGGTAAAAATTTTACTGCGTATGTGTCTTATTTTATTTCAAAAGAGTACATTTGTTCATATCATTTTCCGATAATCCGCTAAAACTGTAACTATTAATGGCTTTTCTTCTTCATTTTTGGATAAAACTAAATTAAAATTTTTTATTAACTTTCATATTTTAAACGATATTAAGGCCAACGTTCAGAATAAGTTTATTTTCCCAATTTTTTAATTCAGAACAATAGGATTTTCCAGACCATAAACTTTATCTACTCATATAATACCTTTGGATCAAAGAAGGCCAACGCTGCTGTTTCTGGAGTTAAATACCACATATGATTACTTAATTTGCTTAGCGACACACGACTTATCTTGTCATCAATATTCTTATAATCATTTAATCTTTAGGCAATTTAAGTCCTGCATAGAGGATAAAATAATAACTTCAATTGTGTCATTTTTAATTCATTTCAAAATAAATATAACTTAAGACAATACAATAAATAGCGCAATAAGCAGCTTTCGACATTTTACGGAAGGTAAATAGCGAAAATGTATCACCTAGGAAAACCATACTCAATTGGAGAAGTTCATTATAATCATCAAGTGGTTGAGATGCAAATTTAATAATCTCAGATACACTCGCAATTATAACTCTCACTTTCCGATCATCAGTACCAGTCATAAAGTTACTTAGTTTTCTCCATTTAATTCTAAGCGTTTCTAAATCTGCTTTGTAATTGAACAGTAGACCCTGATGATTTTTTTATTTTTTCATCGAAAACTCTTCTTTAAATAATTTTATAGATGTGATGACGGAATGGTATACCTAGAAGGCCCTTTCTGATCGTTTGCTCTAAAAAACACAAGCACCCAGATTTCGAAATATAAACACTTTACGTGCTGCCGCAATATTTAAATTCCAATTCCACATTAGTTTTATAATCAATTTGTTTGTAACAAATCATAGCAATTTAATAAAATTTTAGCAAAAATATTATACCTTCAGCGTATTCTAAAGCAAAAAAATAAATAAATAAATAAATAAATAAAAAATAAATTTTTGATTATTTCACCAACAGCGGCCATCCTTGGAGGCGATGCGCCACGCCTTTCCTTTATCCGACGCACACAACGTATTTTTACACGAAACCACAGTTGAGGGTGAGTTACGGTCTCTGACTTGAAACAAAATTTCTTCCATACATCTAAAGAGCACCCTAATGTACATATATTTTTATGCATTCTGATCCTGATGGGGGCTTACAAATGTATGTCGTCGGCAACATCGTAGTCATCATTGTCGTTAGTTTTAAAACTCCAACTGCTGTGGTTGCACTTGTACGAATGAACGTATTGCAGCAGAGGAAGAAGATGGTCGAGGTGCTCTATTTTTGCTATTATGCTTGTTTTTTTTATTGTTCGTCGTTGTTGTAGCCGTTATTGTTTTTGTATTTCTAATGTCAATTCTAAGCGAAAATTCGTTTTGTTGCGCTTAGTTTTGTGTGCGAATGCAATTTAGAAATCAAGTATTTTTGCATGCATACGAAATACATATAAAATGTTATGGAATGGCAATGACTGACTGACTACCTCCTGCCTGCGCCTGTTTTGGGTCTGGTTTAACGAGGTTTTCTTCTTTAAAAAGTAAATTATTAGTCTGTTTTCCCTTAACATACAAAAAAATGTTATACTACAGCCCTCGTTCGCATTATTAAAAAAAAAAAAAACAAAAACGTATAGCAGGACATCCAACAAGGCCTAGACCAAGTTACCACATACGCATCAACACACCCTTCTGCGAATGAGTTTATAACTGAGGTCCTCTCTACTATGCCCCTTTCAATGTGATGATTTCTACATTTTATACCATAGATTCAGACTCCCGATGTTGGCAATTGTTGTTTTTGCATTTCCTATATTCATTTATATTCTGGCGCTGTTGTAATTTAAATGTGGCTTGTGGTAGCAACTCGTATTGCCTCCACCACTTTTAATAGAAGGAATATTTTTCAAGAATTGTATGCATTGGGTGAGTGGGTGGATGGATGAATGAATGGTAGGTATACCATAGTTTAAATTTGGCAATTTTGCAAAGAAACTATAAACACTATATTATCTATTTTTATGGCATAGCCGCCACAGAATACAATTCTCTATTCTTTTTCAGCTCCAATACATTTAGGAGACGTACTTATGTATGTATTTGCATTCAAAATAATAAATAAAAAATAACTTTTACAGTAATCGTGGCAGTAACAGTAACGGGAACTAAAACACCCACCACCAGATATTACTTTACCATACTTTCGAATCCCGTTATTTTCATGTTGTATTCATGGAAAAATCTGCACATTTAGAAAGTAAATTTTTCTAAATAGAAAATCAATCAGACCATTCCATCCATCCTCCACTTACCCATCTGCACCACTTAGTCGTCGATTGTAGTGTTCGTGCATCTCTCCGAGACGAAAATAATAATTAGAATTTGAAAATGTGATTTATATGCGTTAATAACTTGCGTACAAATTTAAATGAACCTCTGAATAATAATGATTAATTAAAAAGAGCAAATAAGGAAACCAAATACATATATACAGATTGTATGTGTATATGTGGGTACCACTCAAAATCAAAAAATTCTCGTGTCATATGCGTATGAGTTTTTATTTTTTCTTATTTTATTGTACAAACTGCATAAAATGGTTTCTAATATACTCGCAACTTATTCAAACGTTATTTTCAGATAAAAGTAATTAATAAAAATATAAACATACATCTACGTATGTATATACTATAATGTGTGCATATATTTCATGCTTTTACCGAAGTATATAACTTATTATGTACTTTTTTGCCATCCAATAGGTGACAAGATTATGAGCTACACTGATCTTATTCGAGTTAAATTAAAGTTCACTCCCAACTGGTCTTGCTCTTGATCTTGCCTTAGTAATTTTAAATTTGTATTTTTATAATAGAGAAGAATTTGATCAAATTTAGCATAAATTTTTCAAATTTCTGTCAATAATATAATATATATACTACCTTGATCAAAAAGTTTCCGTATAATCCCCGTGTGGCGCCACACAAGTGTATATAATGTAAAGGGCCGTAAGTACAATGTCAACAAGTGTATTAACCATAAGCAATTTAAAGAACAAAACCTATTCGAAAAAAGATGCTAAAATCTTCAATTATATATTCCGATGGTTGTATCTATCAAAACTTTTCTAACGCTTTATTATCTCTATGTATTCAAAAAGACATCATCATAGAACATAAATATCTAAGGTAATAGAGGAACACACACAAAGAATTGTGATTCCACAAACTCTCTCAAATGTCATTAAGAAATTGCAAAGGAACCCATTTCTTCTTTAAGTTCACCATCTCGGTTATAAATATATATTTTTTTTTTTGATTTTGGCAGAGTTCCTAAGCGATAGATATATTTCCATTCGACTTTATATACTCACCTCGTATGTACATATCTAGAAAAAAGTATCTTAATTGAAGGCAAAAAATATGACACGCGCCTTGGGACAATGTATACAACAATCGTTTGAGGATGTCTTACCTATGCAGTGACATACAGAACGAATCAAAGAAATGGCATCATTTTCAAGAAAAACAAAATTTGTACTTCCAGGTGATTGCCTTCCCATGTAGGCAAAAATGAACTTTAAAAATTGAACTTAATTCTCTAGTAATTAAACTTTTTCCCGAATTTATTCAACTCCTTAATAAGGTGCTTAATGAGGGTGAAAGTGTCATTCTCCTTCTAAATTAAAACTTTTATTAATAAAATTAATTTTATTATGGCATTTTTGTTTCAGATAAAACGATTTTAAATTAAATTTTTTTTTGCTATTGAACCAAACCCGTATTGATTTTTTATTTATGTTTTATTCTCAAATTTGGCTGCTGAGTTAAATTGTTTTTTGCTTTTCCTGCTAAAAAGTAATATGTGCACTTACTGCCTTTTGGATTTTAGGTGACGATATGAAAGTTTAAAGTTTTGAATGCAACAGTGTTCACGTCAACGAATATGTAAAAGTCTCTCTCTCCCTGCCACGCCCACTTTTAATGTGAAGTCAAATTTCTAGCTTAATGTGTACCATGGGGAGAGTTTCAGTACCCTATCTTTCATAGCTTCCAACATTTATGTATCTTAATAACCACTTGTTTCATATTAATGGACTATAAACAAATATTCCACTTTTACCCCTTATTAACACCTTAAAGTCCAAATGTTTTAAACGTATTTTTGCTTTAGTTCAGCATTTTTTAGTGGACGGTGGATGTTAGCAAACAAAAAATTTTGCTTTAAAAAGAGAAAAAATGTCGTGATTTTATTCTGTCCCTGGTCAAATTAAAAAATCATACCCTATAGGATTTTCGTTAGCTGGTTCTGTAAATGTATCTGTGCTCCAAATTTCAACAAAATCAGTTTAATAGTTTTCGTGTGTTTGATGAACAAACAAATAAACTTACACATATGTGTGCGTATGTACATATACGAGTATAGTATATGTACAATTTACATATTACCCCGCTTGACCTAGATTCGCAATAAGCAATTGTTCGCTAATAGCGAAGAATTTTCGAAACAAAAATATTTTAAAAGAACATAGAAGCATAGAGCATAGAGCATAGAACATTTGCTATTTATTTCATAAGACTTTTGTTCCTTTTAGTCGCCACTGAAACAGCGACGAATGAACATGCGTATCGTGTATGCGAAAAAAGATGAGAGCAAAAGCAAAAACAGAAGATAACAAAGCAAAGTTATTCGCTTTAGACAAAAGTTCGCAAAAACATTGCTGTTGATATTAGAGTCAAGCGTTCGAGTTCGAAAGATTTGCTGCCACAACCTATAAACTCTGAGAGTCCTTTTTCGTCGTTTTCGAATGTTTCATCAAAAAACATTCGATATTATTATCGATTGTCGTGGTCAAGCGGTACATAAAAAGCTTGCCAAACATTCGATATTATTATCGATTGTCGTGGTCAAGCGGTACATAAAAAACTTTTACTATTCTTTTTTATGCGTATGTGTATTAAGATACGAGTAAATATGTGTGTAGCATCAATCCTGTGTTAAGTGAATTCAAAATTTTAACGAGTGTACATTAGAAAGATAGTGATGTCTGATTAGTGATTTTATCGAAACAATCTTAACATAAAAATAAATAATTAAAATCAATTTTAATAAAACTGTGTTTTCATTTTTAGTCGGTGTCTTACATACAAAAAATAGGTATACCTACTAACACATATATGAATGTACTTGTATTTATATCTTATATGTAGAAATGAATGTGTGCTTGTATCTATTTATGTTTGTTTATATGTACTTTATAAGCAACTAAATTGCTCAGCCGTTTTTCTTGAAATTTTTAAAAGATCCCCCTGTATGTCTGGATTGTGCCATACCCATACAATGTAATTATTTATTTGTTTATATCTTCACAATGGTAACAAAAAGAGTCTCTTAATTTGGCCCAAATAGATTCATAGTCAATACAAACTATCTGTCAAAAATGGGCGGAATTGGATAAGTGGTCATTGCCACCTCCCATGCAAGGTAAATATTGTTTCTGAATATCTTGAAAACGATTCAAACTAGAGTTTTTGAATTTGGTCCCAATGATTTCGCAGCTAATAAAAACCTTCGGTTAAGAAGTGGGCGGATGTGAATATGTGGGAGTGGTACCTCCAATACAAACTAAATATTACTTTTGGTAAATCTTGAGAGCGGTCAAAGTGTAAGTTTCTGAAGTTGTTCTAAATGGCTTCCTAGTCAATACAAATTATCAGAAAAAAAATGGTCGTGGCACCTTCCATTCATATTAAATATGTAATATTTTTATAAGCGGAGAATAACAATTAAAGCTTCGTTATCTATCCAAATAAGCTGAAAAGCGAGTATTGCACAAAGAACATGCGAAAGAAAGCCATCTACAGTGAGTTTCGCTTAAAATCGTACAGCATCGTTTTTGATTAACATAAAATTAAATAGGGAATATAAATTTATTGTATAAAATATTAAAGAGCACATCAATAATTAGGACAAAAAACATGTATTTCAACAAAAAAAAAATTAACAAAATTCAATTTTTTCAAATGGTATTGACAAAAATTAAAAGAAATCGCAAAATTCACGCTTCACTTAAAATCGTACACTTATATAAACTTATAATTAAAGCATAAAAAATAAAAAAAATATTGATGTAAAATAATTTTAATATTTTTTCGGGTATTCTTTACTACTTTTTAGAGCCTTCTTAACATGGACTCCACCAGATTTTTGCACCTTTTTTTGTCTTTATCAAATACTAAGTTACCCACTCCAGCAGTTGATATACCACCCCAAAACTATTTCTGATATTCCACCATGTGTCACAGGTAATCACAAGTTGGAATTACCTATTTATCCACGTTGGTGTTTTCCTTAAGAGCAAAATATATAAAATTTCTCCTTTTCAATTAATATTACATCGTTCCAGAATTTGGTTGACTATTTGAGATCGTCATTTGTAAGCAATAGTATTCGAAGTCTACTTTAGTAACGGTTTGTTTGTTTATACGGTTTGTTTTCATTAATTCGGCTATGATAGCCGTTAGGATGGAATAATTTTTAAATCGTAGTCGCGCTTACTTGCTCATACAAGTATATTTTCAACTAATTTTGGGGCTGAAAGCTGGGATTTTGATTTATTTTCTGGTTATCTAGCGCTCATTAATTAACGAATTAACTTTAATTTAAAAATTTTTTTAGTTTTTTTAGTTTAATTTGTTATCCGATTTTCTTTTTCGTTATTTTTAATTACGTATTAGACAATATCATTTTCACTATTCAGTTTAATTTTTTACTTTTTTCACTCAAACTCTTTCGAAATGCAAATAAGTTCAATAGAAACTTTTGATAAACAATCTGTTGACGATAAATTACACTGAAAAGTCACTTTACTTAACTAATTAATTGGTATTAAAAATTAGTGAAAACATCTATGATTTCTTCTGTATGATTTTAAATGACGTTCTGACAGTTTTACGTAATTTTTTATATTTCGATGGGACATATAAAATATAATGTATGTATACAATATAAAAATAGTAATTAAAATAATTTCTAAGACATAAATGGCCGATTTTAAGTGACATACACTGTATATACATACGTTTATTATATAAAAAGGAAGGTGCTAAAAAGTAGAACATAAAGTGTCTTTCTGGAGGAAGTATAGGTTGTATTGATATGAACCGGACGGAGAGAAAAAGGTAAAATATTTAACTAAGATAACTTTTATGACAATACTTAAGGTGAGGGTAGCGATACATGACGGATTTTAGTTAGTATGTAAATAAAATACAAATTTCGTTCGTTGATAATCGCATTATTTGAGAACGACTGGACCGATTTAATTTAATGTTTAATTTTTTTATGTTCGTAGTTATCCAATTTTAGTTTTTATGGAAAAAATTGACCGCACATTTTCACGCCTTCTTTTTTTAACCGATTTGACTATTTTTTTATGTTTTCAATAGTTCACAAAAGTTTTTTACGGATAGAAAAATTGTCCACGCCTACTTCTACGTTCATTTCAATTTCTTTTTTAATGCCGGGAAGCATGATCTGAAACAGTTTGCACGAACGTTCCACTGTTGAATCGACCTTCAAAATATGCGAAAAGACAATACTCTTATGAAAGTTGTGCGCGAGGGAACTGAAGGCACCAAGGCGCTCTCAGAGTGATATTACACTTGAACTGAATACGGAAATCAATGATGGCCGAAGTTTTGCAGCAAAACTGAGAATTTAAGATGAGTATAAAAGTCTTTGGAGGCCAAACCCAAGTTTACTAAGAATATGTGTGTCGAGCTGCAATTGTTAGAAGCAGTGCAATGTTGATATGGTCAGCTAGTGTATGTACATATATATGTACATACAAATGTATATTAATGTATTGGTTTATTATATTTTTTGATTCAAACAAAATTCATTGATTATAACAACAAATTAATCAATTATGTTATTTCTGTTGCCGTTTGCGATCTTCTTTTACATCACGACTACTTTGTTGATGTTGTATCGCCAAAAATATCCCGGTGTGATATCGAAGTAGTTGTTGAGCCTGTTTTTAAGCTCTTCTTTATCGTCATTTTCATTTTCCCCTAGTCTCAGCAAACGTAAATCATGGCCTTCTGTACATTGAGGTAAGGCTTGAAACTTTGCATTGGCGTATCTTCTGAAGCCACGCACTACATTCTTTTCTTCATAATTATGTATATCGAAGCACCATTTCTTATCACTCATGACGGTTCAGTAAAAAAGCGTTGTTTATGACAGCGTGTTGCTCTGTAGCGGTGGATATATTTAGAATTAATTTAAAGGTGATTTTAGTTTTGTTTTCGGTATATTCGTCAGGCACCCAGACAGCCTATTTTTCAAACAATCCTATGGAATGAAGATCGTTGAGAATTGTCTTATGATCGCAGTTCATTCTTTCGGCCAATTCGCGACTTCCTTTTGGACGAACTATTCTCAAATGAATTATATTTTATTTCAATATACAAATAAAATTTTTTTCAGACCAAGTCGGTTAATTGTTAACAAAAAACATAAATAAAAGCAATTGAAAAACACTTTTGAATGGAAGTTGTCATAACTTCACAATTAAATGTAAATATTTTTTCTCTTCTCTTCTTTTCTTATTGTTGTTTTTTTTATCTTTTTCAACAATAAGTTGTTGTATTTTACATAATGCATTTACTGAAAACAATGCAACAACAACAACGAGAAGAACATGATAATAAAAATAACAAATCATTTCAAAGACAATGGCAAATTTATGTTGTTGTTACTCGTACTAACACAAGCACAAACACAAACATAAACAATAAATATTTATTTACTTATTTCGACAAATGCATTTAAACACATACACATACATACAGTGTCGGCCAAAATTAACTGAACATCTGACGGAATAAACTGAAAAAACAACCGTTTGGAAGACGATTTGTTTTTTGTTTTTTTTTTTTGGCGGACAGAACTTCTCGTTCATATTAGCGGTAAATATTGTGAAAAAGAAGACTAATTCAATATATCATATCACAATTTGCCAAAATTCATATATGTAAGACCTACACGCCTAGTTTGGTAGGTAAGACAATTTTCTAACAACGTTATCACCTCTTACCATTAACTAGCGACTGATTATGAGTAATACCATATGAAAACTACTCTAGTCAGTTCGAACATATTTGGGTAACACAATTGTACATGTTTAAAATTACGAACATAAAAAAGAGGATTTGAGAGCGTTTGAGACATTTCCGGAACTTTCCAACCTATAGAGAGTTAGGCATATAAGGGGATTGCTTTGCCTACGTTATCGTTTTGCAGTCATAAAGTAAAATAGTGTTTAACCGTAAATAAATGTGTTGAGTAATTTGTATATAAGTAAATATTAAGTGGAAGATAAATAAGTTGCTTTATTCACCATTTATTGCCCAAGACTCTTTAGCATGGAAAAACTAATACTTTTTTTAGAGAATATTTGCTTTTGACATAGTTTAAGTTCAAAACAAGTTTCATATTGCCGATCGGGGAAGAATATAAAATCGTCCTAGTACTCAAAATTATCGAGGGCCAATATATCTTGATTTTATTTAAATATTTACCGTATTTAAAAATACGGTACTTTATAGAACTGATGATAATATATCGCAAAACTATATCTGTATAAGTGATGGTACTTTTAAGTACCCTCGGGCAAAAAAGAGTTAAGATAAAGTGTATAAAGTAAAAATAAAGAAATAAATACTGCAAAATAACAACACGTGGTCTTCACTTTATTTTGACGCAATTAAAAAGAACTCAAACGTTTTAAAAAGGTAAAAATGTTACAATATATTGTATTTATATATGTCTGTATGTATGTATGTTTAACGGTAATTTTTCTATTTGTTTTACCATTAACCAGTTCTGTTCGGTTTGTTTTGTAGGGTGGTAAGTAAGATTTGTTCAGCTAGTTTTGACCGACACTGTATGTGTGTCTATGTGTTCGTATTTGTTGCATAAAAATCAAACATAAAATATATAAAATGTGAAATAGAAATAAAACTGCAACAAATCAAATTTAGAAAGAAGAAAAAAATACACACACAGAATGCAACACAACAATTCGTTATAAACGAAATAAATATGTATTGGCAACATATTTATGTATGTACATATGTGTGTATTTACTTATAAATATACATAAATTTGAATTGATCCTTTTGTTCTTCTTTGCGACGCAAATTTAAAACTATTTGCTTTGGCAATGATACAGGTGGTCGGAAGAGGGGCTTTCCTGTTCTTTTTTTTTTTTTTTTTTGTTTGTTGGATAAGTATAAGCGCCACAGCATAATTCGGCGGTATTGAAATGAACAGATTTGAATACAAGTTTTTTTTTCGTTTTTCGTTTTTCGTTTTGCATCGCCCACGATGAACACGAAAACGTGAATTCTAAGTCATAACCGAAACATAAAGAATAGAAATAAAGTCGAATAAAGATGAATATGACGGTTACCGCAAATGGGCATAAACGTTCAGCATTCAGCATTCAGGATTCAGTAGCGTTAATAAAGTAACAACATAAAAACGCAGGCGCCCATGCTCAACAAAAAATTACAAGTTGCAACGATTCGACAATAATGCAAATGCTACTGTCTTACATGTTTCAACAATGCAACCGGCACATACACACAACAATATTAAATTTAACAACAATCAGCAACAGTAACAAACTAACCAACAATAACAACAACAATAAATAACAAGTAAACAATTACAACAATAGCTCCTTTGTTAGTCGCGTATTGTTTTTGTTCGCCAGCACTATTGTGTCCTTTAGTTTGTTTGATACGATGAGAGATGCACTACTTCATCACTGTGCTTCTCTGTATATGTAATGCATTTATGAACTTCAATGATTCGTCTTAACATTACTTCTTGTTGCTGTTGTTGTTGTTGTTGTTGTTGTTATTATTATTCATCAATTTTTTTTGAGTTTTATATGCATTTTATTATTAGTATTACTATTATTGTTGTTATTGTTGTGTGTGTGTGTTTTTTTTTGTATTTGCTATAAACAGAAGAGAGTGACGGCGACCAGTGTTGTTGTTGTTTCCGCTACTATTATAGATGTGCATTGTTTTGCATGGCTTGTAATATTTATACTAAAAGTCTTATTAAATTCCTAACTTCATGCTTCCATACCTGTCTTCTAAGGTACTATGATAAAACAAAAAAAAAAAACAAAAACAAAAAAAATGAAATCACTCCCCCTTGGCTCAGCTCAAACAAAATATGTACTCTCTTGATACTTGGATTTGCGAAAAGGTGGCGTTGTTTTTCGTTTAAATATAAATTTATTTTATAAATTCAAGTCTGTTTTCTCTTCTTCTTCTTTTTCTTCTTCTTTTTTTTTGTTTGTTCGTTTGGTTCATTCATTTTTTGCAAATATTCTGCCTCTTAGACAGGTTAAATAAATATGTTTAAGGAAATGTTGTGTTGGGTAATTGTTTTATGATCGTTACATGCTGCTGTTACTCTTTTGCATAACAGTAGACACTGGAAGAAAAAATCTTCTTGATTAAAAGCAAAAATAAAAAACAAAAATCAACTTTATACCAGAATCGGGGATTATGCAAAGAATAAAATAAAAATACGCCAAATTATGAAAAGTCGTTATTGTATCCATTTAGAAATAACCATTATTCGCACGGGTCGAATAATTCGCAACGCTAGTGGTCATTTTTGTAACATAATAAAGTGAAAAAACAGTCTCATAAAACTTCTTTCAAAGCAATGCTGGAGGTTATGACTTGATCAGCGGTAACTTTAACACAAACAAATACATCTTTAGATGCTTAGCACAATTGCCAATGAGATAAAACAGGTTCTGGTAGTAGCCATAGCGAAGGGAATATAGGGAATTCTTTTCTAATCATTCGGAAAGTCACAGTCGTTAGTTTGGTAAGGTAAACTTAGTTTGGGATATGAGTTCAATTTTATGGGAATGAATAATTTTGTATGTCACGATTTACTTTCTACCATTTTCGTTAAAAACAATTTATGAGGCGGTAAACCGAATGCATATAATAAATTTAAAAATATATTTGATGTAACTGAGCATTATCTGTCTCCTCCTGTTGAAATGTTGAACGCAATCAGAACTAATATAGATATCTTTCTCTCCAAGTAATAAAATGGATATAATGTAGTATGTTCATCAATTTTTACACAATCATTGTATTTTGGAAGCAAAAATAACGTTGAATGAAATTGAGAACTAATTTGTTCATTGATTTCTCTTGCGTTAATAATAATGGTAACAGGCAACACTTGAGAAACGTCTTCACCAAACATAATTATTTTCCCTATATCAGGATGATTATTATTCATAATGTTCTTCATAGTGCGCGTTTGGTTAGCATTGAAATTGATGCAAAATAATTATATCTGCTTTAGGAGGAAGCTGTGCATCCTTTGTGTATTTATGTTTGTATATTAAAAATCGAATCTGATGTTCGTCCCCCTGGTAGGATTCGCTGTAATGACGATTCATATAACTGCGATAAATTTTGACATCACCTGACACCTGCCGGTGTCCGAAATGTTTAAATAGGTTTTCTTTAAAATTAAATAACTTTTTTTTTTAAATCAATGGCAAAATTAACCAAGTAATTACAAAACTTTGCTTCTCTGAAGCAATTTAATTTTGTTTTTGTGAAATATGAAATGTTCATTTATAGTTCACAGGGAATAGTTATCGTTTTGAATATTTATGCATAAAATAAGCAATAAAATCTGTTTATCCAATTTTGAATTTGAATTTTTGTAATTTCAATTAGAAAAACGTTTAAAAACGTTTGCGTTATGTGTAAATTATACGGTGTTACTACTTTACTTTCGTGCAATATTACCACCAAGAACGGTTTTTCCAACAATTAAATATCCCTAAAAGAACAGTGACAGCCATTTGACCGGTCAATTGACTGGCACTGTGATTGAAATATCTATCACTTCTTTCTACCAAATTATTAAGGGCAAAATGAAAAAAATGACCGAATCATTTGTGTCATGTGATTTTCCATCCTTCTCTAACTTATGAATTCTGTCAACTATAAAACATACATATATCTGAGCTTCTCACTCTGCTGCTGCTTACTTATCAAAGGTGATGTAAATGTTAGTCAAAGTTGACTTATCATATTTGATGTATAAACCCGTCAAAGTTGATATGTGTACACTTTTTTAATAAAAGACGATTTGTTATTTTTTACATTAACAATTTAGTAAATTAAAAGTATATTTTATAATTCATTAATAATACAATGAACATCATTCAATTAATTTTTTTCATTTCACTCAGTACCAATATTTGGCATTCACATTACATTAATAGCACGGAAAGCAATACAACCTTTTAAAAACATATGAGAAAAAAAAATTAATTTGTACATGAAAATTACCAACAACAAGCGTACAACTTATGAATTTCAGTACAATCTAACAATGATACAATAGCTTTGTGAATTCCACAATCGATTTTATTTTTAACAAACACTTATTGGTTAGATTTGTACAAAATAGTCTTTTCCCGTTCTGCTGTCTGTTCAGAACTAAATTCTAGAACTTTATTTTATATGTTGCTTAGTTTTTATTTTAATTGCCGTCATGTCTCAGAGCCGTAGTATCAGCTAGTATATCCGTCCGCTTCCAGTCGTGTCTTCGTTGGGTTCACGTTACACATGTACGTACATACATATTTTGTTTTCCAAATGTAATTGTCATTGTTTCTTGTACAGCGTTTTAATTCGACACAATCAATTAATAAAGTATAATAGCTTTTGCTTTTTATGGAAAATCTATATAAAATCTCCTAGATTTTAATATAAATTGACAACGACCAGGCATGATTGTAAGACGTTTTCTGTACACTTTTCTGACAATACTGTTAGATCTGACAATAGTCTAAACAGAGCAGAGTAATAGATTTCATTAAAGTGTAAATTGAACAAATATAAACGTGTAACAAATAAATCCTTACGATTTTATAAAAATTAAGAAAAAAACGCAATGTAAAAATGTATTTTTTTACTTAATGTCAAACGTACTTGAATAGTTAAAGAGGTTGCCTATACGCATTGAGGTTTCCTTGATTTCAACGTACGAAATGCTGCATGGTAATATTGAATTTGAAAACGTATGTATGTATTGATGTGAAAATATTATGTTTCTTAACAGTAGTCGCTATAAATTTCAAACATGAATTTGACCTAAACTAAGTTTAGATGGAAATATATTTTAAGTAGGGAGCAGTAAAAACTGCTGAACACAAAGTTCAGCATTTTCAACTTTTCCATTTCATTTTAAGTTTCTTAACTTCTTTCGACATGTATATAACACTTAAGAACACCTAGCTTAGAAACTGAATTTTTAAGTTTCAAGTCAAGATGACTTAAACCTGATCCATTTTAGACTCGTTGAATGAACCAAAAGAACCTCTATGCAACCATAAAACAGTATGCCATTCTCGTAATTAGTAAAAAAGTAAGTCTTTATTTTGTAGTTTTTAAGGATTCTTCAATCAATGTCATTGACCGTAACAGGTCGTGCAAAAAATGCTCTGTTCCAATTGTGGTAAAAGCAGAGCATGAACACGGATTTTCTACTAAAAAACACATACACAAAAAGTATTATTTTTGTCTAAAATGTTACATTGAGATTGTTTTAAAGCTGTTTGATTTTGATACCCTCAGATTGAAATCTAAAACTATAACAATTTATAAATTACGATTGCTACAGACATAGCCCTTCTTTTTAATATAAAATTTCTTTATTTATCCTGGCTTCAGTGTCAGTAATTGTTTTCGGACTTCCGTTTTTTGTTCGAAAACTTGCATCTAAATTAGAATTTTTGTAATTAGCGAAAAATATGCGAATAGCCATTCTTAGCGTTTTCTAGAACTGCGTTTATTAAATCAATAGATAATGGCTTCATTTAACTTTTTGCTTTTACTTTTCACCTTAGTAAGCACGCAATCCTTATGTTTTCCAAACTAATCATGCTCAAAGCAAGAACTTTTCTACTAAAGCACCGATAAATGAGTATTTTTGGCTGGTGCAAAAGTGAACCAATGCAACTGAGTTAAATAGATCGGAATGTTCTGAATAAAAGAACCGAATGTAGTAATTATTTACTATTAGTTTCTTAAGAGAAGACAAAATATTGTATAAAAAAGAAAACAGACTTTTTTTACTTACATTGGCTCAATTTTGCACCACAGTGTAGGAGTATCAGAATAACCAAAACGCAATTATGAAGTTTTAAGCGACACTTTAATATTTCTTTTCACTTCGCCATTTTCACATTTTACTTCCGATATGCTTGACTTAAATGGATATTTTTTTAAGTGTGCCGGTGTGGCATGCAACAGACAATCAAAAAAAAATTTAATTTAGCAAATAAATGGTAGTATATTACAATTATAAAATTAACTGCAAAACTTTGAAAAAGGAAATACTCCGCAATGGACCTTCACTATCTAAACAAAACGATCTTTGATTTTTTTAAATTTCAGTGGTATTTTTGGTTGAAACAAATGCTACACAGTCTCGAATATTATTGGCAAATATTACTCTATTATGTTATGTACATATTATGTACATATACTCGTATATGAATGTATGGATGTACGAGTACCTGCATACAAATTTTAAAAGGCCGAAATAACTTAATGTTGAATAAAATTAGAAAAAAATTAGAAAAAATTAGAAAATTATGCAATATTGTTTTCAATAGACTTAATGGGGTGTGCAAGCTATAATATTATTTATCTTAGAGATACTTTTTTAGGAAAAACAAGACAAAAACAAGCATACATTTAAGTAATTAAAGATTAATATAGAACTACAGTCGCTCAAATAAGAATACGTACCCTCAACAAAAACGGTTTTTAAGATAAACTTTTACATTTGAGAATACAATGGCACAGGCCTCTAAACAAACCATAAAATATCCGACTAAGTACGCGCTTAAAAGACCTATGACAAGGCAGATAATTAATTCAAATTTTACGAAAGAATTTCTATATTGATCCAGTCCAATGCAAATTTGTATAAGAGTTTAAGAGTTTTCTTGTCACCGGTAGTAAAAAAATACGCTATTTTAACCGAAAATAAGTCGAAAATCGACCTAAAACAACGGAGCAAAATCGTAATACATTGGAAAATGATAGCAATATTAATGTGCCTTCGGAATTTGTTCGTAGTGTTTTGAGAAAAAGCGTAGTCTACAGCAGAGAACCACAAAAAAAAACATTTATAAGCGAACTCAATAAAAGAAAGCATTATCCCTTTCATTAATTATGGTTTTAATTTGATTTGCATATATTTTTCAAACAGATATTACTCGTATATCGTTTAGGCCATTTAAAAGTTTAAATTTAAAAATGAAATAAAATAAAAACGGTTTACAATTTTGCCAAATTTATTACAGTAGTTTTGATTTACCTGCCTTTAGCTTACGCGCACATTGCCACTGCCTGCTCAACATTATTGTGTTGTGTTCTTATTTCTCTAAATTTAGTACAAAAGTGGACCTTTTATGCCTGTATGTGACTTATGTTTTTAGAACTTTAAAGCTTTTTTTCGTAGAAAAAACCACTAAAAAAACTAAATTGGACTTTAAAAAAAACGAATAAATTGCTTTGTTGCTCAAATTTATTCCTTAAAATAATCACTAGATTGCAGGGACCAAATACTCATCATTTAATTTCAGATGTTTTGCTAGTCTGTAAAGCAGTAATCGTTAACTATTCGCATACCTGCACGACAAGGCGTATAGATATATAAACACATTTAATTTAGCTGCGCTTTTGGCTTATCTGCAAAAAAGTTCTGGCAAAAGTTAATTGTGCAGGTAAGTCAAAACTATTGTATTTTTTTATGAAATATAATTGTTCGGTTAGAAATGATATATCATTCATATGGCTGCCGCGACTGCCTCACATTACCACATTCAATCGGACCAATTTTTGAGAATGTTTTCGAGTGTATGGGATCGTATCTCTGCAAAGGCATTACGAATGTTGGTCTTCAAATGCACAATTTTCTCTGGTTTGTCGGCATAACACTTGTCTCTAACGGGCACAAAAAAATCGGTTATTATGGTGTGATAGGTACCTCCATCGACCGTAATGGTTGCGTCATCCTCATTTTGAAAGAAATATGGGCCAATGAAACCAGTTCCACGAACTTTTGAACTTGCGTATACCGGGCACTGTTGGTCCTTCTCTGAGAGCAAATTTTGTACGACATTTTCCTGCAATTTCCGACAAATCGTCTTTGTTTTGGAAATAAGTTTCCAATAAATCGCAACGTTGCTCAATCATAAATCGATTCATTTCGTTCAGTGGAGATAATATACTGAATTTTGTGATAGTATTACCAGATTCGAAATAACTGCTGGTTCAAATTGAAACCGGTAGGACCTGTTCATCCACAATAGGCTTCAAAAATATTTGGCTCCATGGTAAAATTGTTAAATTCATTTCTCGTGAGGCGAAATAAATGTTTTTAAAATCTCTAAACACAATCATTTGTTCCTGAGAATAGAATACAAAAGTGGTGAATGAAACGTAGCCGAACTTTCGAACAATTAAATTCACCAATGAAGCTCATTTCTTACTCGGTGGTTACATCAACAAGCAAAATTATTGCATATGGGGCTCGGAGAACCAAGAAGAGATTGGAAACAGTGACTATATGATGCCCCTTATTGCCTGAAGATGTTTTTGGGCCATGTTTCTTTTTCAAATTTACGCTCGAAGAACCGTTACCGTTATTCAAAGCGCTCTGGCCAGAGGTGGTCATTTAAATTACTTTGTATTTTGTACATAATAACCAAAGTCCGAGCATTATAATAAATTAAAATTTTCATCCATATTATGGCCTTATGTGTGTTTTATTTAATTTTACTTTTAAAACCAAAAAACGGATAACCCATTATTAGTAAATTGATAACTGTTTGACAACAGTAATTGACACTCATCGTCTTCTGCAGTTGCTTTGAAAATTTCTAAGCAGATTCTTGTTAACTCAGTAGCATCTCAATGGCATCATTTTTTGACGAGTAAAAAATGGATTACCTTTCGATCTAAGCTTTTAATACAGTTTTAAGGATATACTAGAATAACAGTTCCCGCGTTTCTGAGAGCCTTTGTGTTGTATACCTATTAAAATGTTTTTCACATTAGAAAAATGTAAAGAAATTCACACATTTTATATGGGAAAGACACACCATCACAAAAGGACAACCTTTTTCATATATATACCATATAGGTAAGAATACATACAGTGGTAAATGAATGCTGTATTGAAAAGCCTATATTTTTTCCTAGTAGTCAAAATTGAGTAAAGTATTTTATTTACCTCCATGTGTTGTCTATAATGTGCTCAGTATGTATCGTAACTACTTTTATTTTCTTTAGCGGTTTTGATTTTTATGTTTAATTTATATATAAAAAAAATAGTTAACCTACATTAGACAGTAATTTAGCGCATTTTACAAATTTCGATATTTTTCACGAATTTTTTTTAATGAAAGTGTCAAATTGGTAAATTTTGTAAATATTTAATTTCTAAAGTTTTCATAAAAACTATAAAACAATAAATAATATAGAAATGGGTCAAGGCATAGCGTGAAGTTACTCATCAGATAATCTCGAGAGAAATCATCGTTTGTGACATTGCTTGACTATTAAAATGCTACAAAAAGACAGTTAACAACACATTAGTTCGTATTCAAGCTCATGGGACATACAAAAATATTACACAGTCCGCTTGGTGTAGAAAATAACTCAGAAAGTGGAGTCTTTTTTAAATAACCTCAGTTAAAAGCCCCTTAACACTTTCAACTGAAATTTGAAAGGAATTTTCAACAAAATTTGGTATTGATATCTCCTCACGAACAATTAGAAGAAGGAAAAATGACGAAAAAAATGCTTGGATGCATTGTACAACATAAGGCACACGATTAAACAAGCCCCGAATTTCATTTTCTGTGAGTATTCAGAAAAGCCATCGCGCCTTTGACAAAATGTCCTTTGGAGTGACAAATCCAAGTTTTCTCCATACGGATCTGATGGAAAATTTTATGTTTCACGATCTGCAAAAGTGCAACACAACTGTAGGTACATATCAGTAACATTAAGGCATGGTGCCGGAAATGTCATGGTTGGAATCGATTTTCCTAGGCACTGTGTTAAACCTTCAATCAAAATCAAAAGGCAAATGGATAAGTACTCTTATACTGAAATATTTTTGAACATAATGTCTACATTTGCAGAGGAAAACATGGCACTTACGAGTAGATGGCATTATACTCATGGTAAGTAATTATCCAAAACACACGTACTCTGAGTGTTGCTTAGATCAAAATAGAAACGAATTTTTAAAATTTTTAGTGTCTTATGGACAGAAATTGAAAATGAATGGTAAGCAAAGACAAAGTAATGTTGTGTGGGACTAATGGACAGTAAGCCAAGGAGTGTTGCGAAAATGTTAATAAGAAAATGGTTTATCCTACCAAATACTTAGTTTAAATAAAATAAATAAGTAGTTTGGTTTTTTTCTTGCAAATTAAACAATTTGGAACGAACAATACTAAAGTCAACTAATGCTGCGTATTCCTGAGACCTCGAATGATACATTCGGAAATAGAATGATTAAAATAAAAAACATGTAAACAAAATTTTGATTACGATTTTTTACACATGGCATGTGCACATTACATGTGCTAACCCAATGTCCACCACTGTATATAAATAGCTTTTACTCGGTGTGTTTTGTACAACACCCGTTTATCCAGTCTCTCCCGTTTTTTGACTGATGTCGATAGATAATAAAGCTTTAACTGTTACCGTATACCACAATGCGAAGTTCCATATTTAGTATGAATGGGAGGTATCACGCTCACTTACTTAATGCTCAGTTATTGACTAATGATGTGTCATGTTCAAGAAGTTGTTTAAATCAAATATCGAACCTTCTTCTTTTACTGTTAACATTTTCTTTGTATGGGAGGAAAGAAATATAGTGTATGTTTATGTATATGTACGAGTATGTATGTATTTCTTTTGGCATGACAATCACCACAATGCAAATATATTTAATAAATATTTAATAATTACAAGGTTATCGCTTGGAATAAAATGTTCGTTTTCTGGGTTAAAAATTTGCTTTTAATTTACTTTTAAAGGAGTTTCGAGACATTTTATTTTGCCTGTACAGACTAGTGAATTAGAACGTTAATATACGTAGATATGTATGGAGCAAAACAGAAATGCTATTAACAAACATCAAATAGAAACAGTTGTCAATATACATACATATGTATGTATGTATGTACATACCATACAAATAGATAACTGTTTCTAAAAGTGTGTGTGTGAGTGTGGGTGTGTTACTTTTTGAATTCTCGTTGATGTACATACATTTATTTCAATACTTATGTGTATGCATTGCATGTCTGTATGAATGTATGTATGTATGTACCCACACATACATAAAAATTAATTCAAACCAATAAAATATATTTTTGTATAATTCTACATACGCTTACACATAGAGACACTTTATGCAGATTTAAGTCACCATCGAACATGAAAGAAACAGGCTCCAATTTCCGGCTAAAAAAGGATAAAAAAAATATGGAATAAAAAACTAAAAAAATTAGATACATAATGGAAATCACTGTCTATTTTTTGGTAACGAAATAAAATAAAAAAATTTATACGTTTAGACGGACAAACAGAAGGGCGAACAGGCGAATATGAATGCAGATACATACGAGAGGGAAACAGTTAAAAAAAACTTCAAATATTAAAGAGCAGAATAGAAGACACGAAGAACAAAGTAAAACAAACAAGTTCATATTTTGTCCGCATCACAGAAGCAAAAATAAAAGCAAGAAACTATCTGTTATTCATTCAACCAACCGAACACTTATGGATAAATGGATAAATGGATGGCTGTACTATCCAACCAAGGCAAAGTTAGTGGGAAGAATGTCAGTGATGGTACCGGTGTCGTTGTCATGTCGCTTCTGTATTTTTCTAAGCAATATTACCTTCTTTCCCTTACAAACATAATACATTTTTTGTTTGTTTTATTCATTTTTTTCGGATACTTTTTTATTACATACAAAAATGTGTGTATGTATTAAATGGTAAATATTTCTTAAGTGTGTGGCACCTAAAAATGCACCATTTAATTAATAAGGGTTTTGATACATTAAAAATCGTATTCTACGCAAAGGAATATGCTTAATATGCTTAACTACTGCGTCAAAGACTAAAAGATTAAATTATTTCGTGAGATCATATTTAATAATGGGGGTGGGGCTAGGTACTAATTATTATAATATCCCTACAAATTTCTGCGATTATCATCCAATATTTTGCATTTTCACTTTATTTTGTCCAACTGTCGACAAGCAGCACTTTAATTTATGTTCTTTGTTTTGCTGCAAAAGTTCAAATTCCTCTGATGAAATATAACAAAAGTCATTTGCACTTTATTTTGTCCAAGAGTGTACATATGTATTTTGATTTAAAAACAGCGGTTTGGTTTTCTTCGCAAAACAAAACTGCCGTATTGTAAAATATGTATGTAAATAGACCATTACCGGAATATTTATAAAAATTAACAAATCAAGTCATATTCGAAAACAGAAAAATTTGTCATTTCTTAAGCTATGTATGTTCGCAACCTTTTTTCATTATACGCTTACGCATTCATGATTCAACCGCTAATTATAAACCCAATTATATAATTCCCATAAAAAAGTATGTAAGCGAATCGCCTAAATTGTAAGTAATTCAGTTTCAATTAGCCTGTGAATTATTAACAAAAAATCAATTAGATCTCAAATTGTAATCGGTGTTTTGTCATGACTAATTGACAAGCACAAAAAAAAAAAACTGAAAATCTGCTGATTGCATTTGCTTACAGTTTAGCAGATAAAATTCTGCATCGTTCAGCATGTAGGCCACTCATAACAGAAAATGTTGCATTAAAGCAATAAATTAATCCAAATCAACTCTGAACTTAAATAAATTTAACTGTTTCGGAATTTCAAAGAGAAGATCAAAACAATTTCATATTATGACGAAATCCATATCTATAACAATAATAAAAATAATAGAATATTTTGTTAAAAATATTAAACCAACCAGCTCTGTTTTACTTACTTCACAGTTAAAATTGCATTTACTGCATCAGTTTGCAAACAATTTCTGAGGAACGATATGTTGAGTGCTGGTGTAGAGAAGTTGGCAATTTGAGTTCTATTTCTAGTCTAGAAAGTGACATTTTATATTTGACTCAATTATTTGTGCAATTAAGTACTAGTTAATCAATTCTTTATTAATTAGCTTCACCCATCCGGCTTTGCCAGAAAATCGATATATAGTATATGTGTGTATGTTATAAATGGGAAATAAATTTCCTTTCCCCGATCTTGTCTGTTTTTTTGCCTCTTGCTTAGATGACTTTTGACATGTCTCGCTGATAATTTCATTCTTTTAAAGTTAATTTTTTGACTTAATATAGAATTTGATAACAGAATAACATATGGACTCTACATTTTATAGTATCCAAGACATACCGTAACAACTACGTGTTTCGTAAAAAATTCCCCTAACAGCCCTTATTAGGCCCAACAACTACAACTTTGGAAAATGGACTCTTGTACAACACATACTAGTAGATGATGAAATTTTAATTTAAGAAAAAAGTAAATCATTAATTTTGATCTACTTATTGCCCTCGAATTTAAAAGAGCACCCTATTGCACTTTTGTTAGCTGGATCTATTGTGTACATGTATCTGTGCTCCAAATTGCAACACAATCGACTTAGTGTTTCGTGCGCGATTGACACACAGAAAATATTAGATATCAAATTCAGTAAAGAAATTCAGAAAATCTAATAAAATTTTGTTTAAAATGGGATCTATCATCAAAATCGCAAAATCAAACAAAGCTATTGCAATAATAAAAAATACATTTTTTTTCGATTAAACTATTATGTTATTAAGCAAAAAAGTAACTTAAAACCTCATTAAAATTATAGCAGGTAAGACACCCGCCTACCAACCAGAAGGCCCCCGGTTCAATATTAGGCCGGATCACCTGAAAAAAGAAAAAAGTTTTCCAACAGCGGTATCGCCTCATAACTTTAGCTAGTAACTGGTTATGAGATTTACTACTATTGAGAACTTCTCTAATGTATTTGCGGGTGCAGCTCATTGAATGTGAGAATTAACACCCCCTCCTTTCCATGTTCCTTAATTAACATATGTTAGTTGAAACAAACAAAATGTTTATTGAATTCGGAAGATATTATCTAAGAAACTTTTGCTTGATTCTATAAATAAATTGTTTAATTATATTCGTTAATTTGGAACAAAGAATTAACAGAAAGAAACAAACAAAATATTTACCAAATTTCGATGTCATTCTACAAATATATTGTTTGATAATTTTTTTAAATTTAAATTTGTTTAAGTCTATATGGCGGTAACAAACTCTTCAGCGGTAACTTTATCACTTTTGCGGTACCCCAAAACCAATTTGTAGTTTTCCTTAAATTCTATATCAAACTATGCAATAAATATGCAATCGGTTATCGGAATCGGTTAAAGTTAGAATTCGGTCTTAACGTCTTCATAGTTCACAAAAATCATAAGTTAAACAATGGGAGAAATTGGACAAGGCTTCCAGACATTAAAAATGTAAAAATTTCAATCAAATCAGCCGTCCAGCCGTTTAGCTGTCTATAAGGCACAAACAAACAAACAAACATACACAAACACACACTCTTTTTATTATTTAAGAAAAGCAAATAAAAGTTACACATAAATATTTTTCGCGGATTACTCATATTATTGTTATTGCTTTTGAATGTAAGCGCTTCTTTGAATTGTGTTTCGACCGCCTAAAATCCATATCGTCTGAAGTCTTCATCACTTTCGTAGACAAATACAATAGCAATAGCAATCAGAACCAATAAGGGAACTTGATAAGATGTAAGTGAAGTTAATGGGCTTTCTTTCAATTTCAATTGTGTTTGAATACGTGTTTTCCGAAATCGGTGTCACATGACATAATAGAGATCAATTTGTATGTGTACATGTTTGTATGTGTGTATAGTGTATAATGTATTGGTTAGTAGGTAATCGACACCCTCTAATACATTCACATGTATATATGTATGGACGCATGTATGTGCTGAATGTGAGTGTATTTGTGTGCTTCATATTTTAACATTTTCATTTTTTCTGCGGTTAGTGAATGAAAAATTGTAACGCGTGCTGTGTGATGTGATACATGACATTATTGTTGCAACACAGGCGTTCTATAGAGAAAGAGTATGTGGAAATTTGTTGCACAAACATGCATACAATCTGCATACAGTATGCATTTGTTGCACGTGTGTGTGTGTGTGTTTGTGTGTGTATGTAGAGCACGTATGAATGTAGAAATGAATGAATGGATGTTATTTTTCGCAGTTTACTAACCGCTAAAAAAAACAAGAGGAACTAAAGCAAAAAAAAGTATGTGTAAATCGCTTTTTTTATTGACTGCAATTTGCTGATGACAAACTGTCTGCTTTAGTGTAGCCAGATGATAAGATTTTATCATTTAACGATTTTCGATAACTAAGCAGAGTATGAGGAGTGCTCGAATTGAATTCGTTTGTAAAGAACGATTCTTTTTAAGAGCCGAATTTTAAAAGAATTTTAAATACGACTCGTGAGAAGTTTTAAAAACAAAAGAATTTAAAAATAAAATTCTGAACGCAAACCGAGTCGAAAATCATCAAAACGAGTTGAAATCGAGCAATTCTCTTTAGTAAATGTTGTTTGTGTAATACAAAGCTTGCATGTGTGTATGTGATACAGTTATTGTTCGCATACACACATACGAATGCATGATATTACGCATTTAATCTTTCACAAACAACATGCATTGAAATGAATTGCTAATTTTCGGTTCTTTTTTGCTTATTTTGAATTCGTTCACAATATAGAATTCGTGCCCACGAGCTAAAGAGCAAAAAAAAATAAAAATAAAATGAAAAAAGTGTGACAATGTTGTGAATAACATTGGCATTTAGGCGTGCTTGGAAAAAGAGCGAATAAGGAAAACATAGAACTACCAAAGCTTACATTAAACCAAAAGCTAGAATAATTGAAGAAGAAGTGTTCAACCAGGCAATTTCCACTACTAACGCATTAGAAATCTGATAAAAAAAGTCGAAAATAGTTTCAGGAATTACTCAAAAGTGCAACTTAAAATAAATAATAATGCAGCTCTGCGAGCCCCGGACCATTTTTGAACAGTCTCATTGAGGAAGCGCATTTTTTAAATGATGAAATGAAAATTGTTGAGCTACAATTTCGAAACTTGTGCTGTGATACACCAGCAAAATCTTTCATATGCTGTGTTCCCGGGCATAGATTCGCACACTACTAGTAACTTTCCAAACACAGTCAATGCTTATTTGAGCATTAAGATGGTATACGAAAGTTTATAGTTGAGAACTAGTGCTGGCGATTTTTGTACCAGATCAGTGCTAGTCAGGCACTTGTTTAATCTTCTACAGGGTAGCTAAATAGTTAGCGTTAATAAGAATTTCACAGTTGTATTACTTCCAAAGTATTGAACCGATTTAAATAAAATTAATATTGTGCACATCTGTACAGAGCTTTGAAGCTTTATGCGCATATACACACATATATATATATTTCCAAAATCAAGGCAGTAGCACGGGCGTAAAAGAGTTAATGAGAAATGTGAGAGAGATGTGTTATCTTATTAATTATATACATATACATATATGTAGATATGTTTGTATATACAAACAGAAGATTCAGAAAATGAACCAAGTGTGGTTGCTATACCCTGCGAATATGTTACGAGGATACTAATAAAATTTTGCAATGATATTTTGGGCACTTCGAGATATATTTTGGGAACAAGTAGACAGATTTGTCTGTCATCTCTGCTTTGGTGCAACTGGTTGTATCGTTTCGCTTTGATTCGTTTTTTAACGTTCGTTCTTAACGTACATATATATTGCCTTTCAATTGTTGTTGCTGTTGTTCTGCATATGAATGCAATTGCAACTGGTGACTCCGTGACTAACTATGTATGTACAAGCATACATACATATAGTATGTATATGGCGAGTGTGATAAGCACAAACAAAAAATACAAATTTTTATTTTGAGTTCTTTGATGACGTGTTTCTGTGATTTAAATTCGCTTGGATTTTTACTTCCTTTTTGCTGTTGTTGCTGCTTCGTTTATTGTTGTTTCAATTACAACAAGAACACCATGGAAATGGAAAGTGTTGCACTTTTTTATGACAGCGTGTAAATATGTGAATGTGTGCTGTAATTCGCTATCCCATGGTAGCTGCAGTTCTTTGCAACATTTAATGCTTCCAATCGTTGGCTTGAACTTTTGTATATTGTTTGGCAAAAGATTTGTTTCTTTTTTTTAAGTGAATGATTCATATCAATCATTGCCTATTAATCGCTTAAGGTGTATAATGTTTAAATAAGGATGGATTAAAAAAGGCGTCATAATTTCAATAATTTATTTCTAGAGGAGAATGTATTGTTGCTGTATCTGAAATATTTATGTGTGTATTTTATAGACACAAACAGATGCAATTGTTATCTGCAAATACATAGAAGGGCATATGTAAGTTTTTTAATGTCGGTTTCAATGAAATTTAAAAAATAGTTTGTTTTTTTTACCATTTTGGCACCTGATTGATATGCGCGTATCAGAAAAATACTCTTAAACTTTCTCGTTATGTCAAGGGAATATGTAGATTTGTATTGTTGGTGGGTGGTTGCTGATGCATTTACATTTACACGGTATCCACGTGCAGTTTCACATTAAAAATGCCATTTGTCAATGTGTATTTGTGAACGTATAGATGTATGTGCAAACTTCATTTTTTTTTCGTCGATTCGCGTTTTTTCGTCGATTGCATTTTTGCAGAGCCACCGACCGATTGATGATACACAACTCGTACTGCATACAAAGTGCATTGGCCACGCGAAATAAAGCAACAAATCGACAACTCGTAGTACATGCGTACATACATACATACAATCACTTCATTGACGTTTTAGTGTATGCACGTGGTACATATACATACATACATACTTACATACAAATGTATGTGTATATATGGGTACATACATAAGCACGTGATGTTATCACAAATACAAAACAAATTGGTGGCAATGAAAGGAAGAGAAAAACATTTTAAAAAACCAAAGTGTATTGTAGCACGTGAAAAAATGGATATGAGGCGCCAAAACAAGATACTCCTCTTCACAAAAGCAACAACAACAACGATAACAACAAATATTCCAAACAAAACGAAAAACAAAAACTAAACAGAACTGATTTTCAAACAACTCAGTGGATAAAAAAGCGCATAAAAAACAGAAAAAAATAACATAACACACACACACATATACATAATTACATACTCATACAAATGCACGAGTTTGTATACAGACAATCGTACTAACAAATAAAACCAACGCGAGACAAAAGTGCAGCAGCCAGCATTGGTACCCGTGTTGCAGCATGTGCATTCATTTGTTCGACCAAACTTCGAGTATTGGATGGCATAATTTTATCCAACGTGACCTTGACGAGAGTGGTGTCACTGATGCGTGTTTAACAATCATCTAGGTCGCGGTCAAATCCTGTTTTACGTTGTTGCTGTTGTTGCTGTTGCTGTTGCTGTTGTTTTTTGTAGTTGCTGCTATTGGTGAATAATTTTTTTTTATTATTTCGTGAGTTGATTTTTGTTTTTTTTTTGTTTGTTTTGTTGTTATATGCGTGTATGTGTGTGAGTATTTTTTTATGCTGCATCAAAAAGGGGTTCCCCCACTTTCAGATTAAAATAATAGTGTTGCAACTGCATGTCTGTGTGAATGAACTTACATACTTGTTTACGTGTTGGATTTGTTTTTTTTTTTTTTTTTTTGTTAAGGTTGGTCATGGCATGTTTGTAAATTAACTTTTATTTTTTTAGTTTCTTAGTTGTTGCATTTCGTCCCATTTCTTTTTGCTTGTTTGTTTGTGTTTTACAATATTATTTATATACATATACTGCTACAATATTATTTTTTAAGTTTTTCTAATTTCTTATGCCACAATTTTGAATGTAGTCAGCAGCAGTTCAACAATTAGAAATCATTAAGATTCGTTCGTGAACTGTGCATTGTGTGTATGTGATCAGAACTATTGATTGCACGACTTTCTTTAAGATCCATAGAGGCCTTTCACATTATCAAATGAGCATAACTTTAACATAATTTTGCCAATTTACTTAAGATTCTGCACCATTTAAACGGAAAGCTTTGAAAAGAACAATTGCATAAAAGTTTAAAAACTAACAGAAATATTTATTAGTAAGTAAAAGAGAAAAAGAACAAGTGTTTACTATAAGTTTACTGAAAATCCGTTATAAAGTAAAAATTCTTTAGTTGAGCTCCAACAGTCCACCAATGCTTTGTCGCACTAGTCAACATAATGTTGTAAACAATACTAAGCGAAAGTAAAAACTATCGTCTGAAATTGTTTCCGATCCGTTATTTATATCTAAATCACTTATAATTAATGAAATTGCATGTGTTATCTATCATTCGAAACAAATTGAAAAAGAAATGAATCAACTGTAGCCTAAAATATGAAAAATCTACAAGCAGAACCCAAGCAATGTACACACTACACATTTACCTACATATGTACATATGTATTCCTAAAGCCGCAATGTCTAAAATTGAAATAATGAAAAAGATTGAAAACAAAACAGCTGGTGTTGATGACATTTGGATTGTGATTGTAGACTTTGATAATTCATAAGAATATACTCAATATACAACATTCCTCCCCTAAATATGTGAAAATGGAATGAAAATATAGTGGATCTACGACTCAAAATGATCAGTGGATCTACGACACAATTATCAAAATTATCGACTAAATGGTATGATTTATAGCGAAAGTTTTCCAAATGATGAATGGTTAACGTAAAATTGTTTATGTTGAACACTCCTCTACCTTTCGGAAATGCAGTCAGAGCAATTTGTTTTAACGCAGATGCTTAGACTGGAATAATAACAACTCTTGGTTTTTGGCATTTATACCCGTAATTTCAACGAATAGATATCTAGCTGTGTATAGTTATCTATGGTGTAATACATTTTTCATAATTCTGACCTTACTTACCTACGGGTTAAAGTATGGTGTGTTTTACACCATCGATTTTCGATTGCTAATTCAAAAGGTAAATTCACATACGTTTTATTGAAGTGTCAAATAATTTTCAAAAATAACAAATAATCGTATATGTATATAAAAATGAATGTGTGTTTGTATGTTTGTAGGCAGAAGCAGAAGCAGAAGCAAGAGCATTCGACTGGAATGCCAAAAACTGGGGAAAAAGTGTAAAAAATTAATTCTAACAAACATTAGAGTTAAAGTCATAATTAAAATAGAAGGAGCGAAGCACTCCGGGTTTGATCTAGAAATAATGTAAAATGACAAATATATTGAACAAATGTTGCCATATTTTTAAAGAGAAAAGTTTTTTTTACCCAATAGATAAAGATATCTGTTTGTAGAAATTACGGGCATTAGTCTTGTTGTACATTACGAAGAATTTCTTGCAAAAACTATCGCTAATTCTCTTTTCAACTTGCATTCGTTACAACTTGCATTCTACACTACACTATTTATTTCAATTTAAGATTTTCAAAACAACATTCTTGTTGTTTGCCATTACGAATAAAAAAACAAAAAAGAATTTCACGGTACACGAAAGTGAGTTTTCCATTCCATTATTTTCTCCCCTCTCACCCATAAATTCAGATTTGCTGAAACAAAAATTTCATACAACGTACAACGAGACTTAATACTTTTTTATACATACATACACATACATATGTATATATAAACATATATTTTTTAATTGAATCACCTGATTGCTTTAGTTTATCTAAATTCAATAATTTTATTATTTTTTTTTCTTTTTGACATAATTTTACTTTTCTTAACATTCTGCCTCAAAATTAGACATTAAACATCTTCATATCCTTTATGTTAATATGTATATGAGGTCTAGAGGCAAGGTCATCGGTTTTTGGATGTTGAAAAATTACTGATTACACTGTGCATCATATAAAAAAATGTTCTGATAACAACCATATTTTTTTTCGATGCGCTATGGTCGCCTAACTTCAAAAATCATCATCATTTCAGATTCTATGGATAAGTTTTTTTTAGATTTTTTTTTTCTAAAATGTGATTTTTTGAAGAGGCTGCTTTATACATCTTATGATAACTTTGAAATCATTTATTCGATTTCGTTAAGCCATATATAAACAGATTTCAAATTATATCAGCTTTCATTTTTGAATATAACCCGTATTTTTCAAGATATTGAGAAACAAAACCAAAAAATTAGTTTTTTGAAAAATTATCATATTTTTGATTGTTAAAAACTTAACAAAAATAATCGAAAGCAGCAAATATTTACCAGTTTCACTATGGGTGTGTGTAATGGGTGTCGTTTAAGTGATATTCAAAAATATCACTCATATACTCAGTGGAATTTTCCTATATATAGTATAAATAGAAGGTGCCACACCCACTTATCCAATCTCGACCAGTTACTGACAGATAATGTGCATTGTTCACGACGTTGTTTGAACCTAATTTAGAAACTTCTGCTATTGCCGTTTTCAAGATATTCAAAAATGATTATTTACTTTGTGTGGTACCACGCCCATTTTTTGCCTGATGTTTTTTATTGACTACGAAGTCATTCTGATCAAATACTGAGACTTTAGCTTTAACCTTTCGTAAGATATAATAAAATCAATATTTAGTTTATATGAGAGATACCACGCCCACTACTCCAACTCCGTCCACTTTTGAATTAATGACTTGCATTGACTGTGAATCCATTTGGGCCAAATTTAGAGAATCTTGCTTTAACCACCTTGAAGATATCGGCAAATAAATATACACTTTGTATACAAGTGGCACTGCCCACCTGGACATACAGAGAGATACTGTAAAAATAGTCCATAAGGCACACACAAACCAACAAACATACAAGCATACAAACACACATTCATTTTTATATGCATATAAGATGAAAAAGGCAATAAATGAATGAACTGCACAGATTGATGTCAAGGTAACCCATTGTTTTGCCAGATCAACTTCTTTGTGGCAATATTGACCTTCTTGCTGCATCGAGGGTAGAAAAAAACTCAATAAAAAATATTAATTCTAAACGTACTCATCCCAAGAATATTGACATTTCGAGGCTTTACTATAATGGACAGTACACTGTGACTTATAATTATCAATTTAATTATAATTTTAAAAGATGATGGAAGCAACAGTGAAATTTAAAAGACACCAAAATTTCAGTGGCGCAAATGAATTTTTAAAGATGCCAACTTAACTTTTTTATTACATTGTTTCTGCTGAATTCTATTTAGGTATGTATTTATAAAAGCCAACAATAACGAGTGTATATCATACACATATATTTTTGGTTAAACAAAAAACAACAACAAATAAAATATCCTTTGTGCACAAGTAAAGAGTAGTAATGGGAAAAATAAAGGCAAGAAAAGAAAAGAAAAGGAAAGAAAAGAAAAGAACAGAAATAAAAAGAAATGAAAAACGTTCTTAATTATTTATTTTTGCATTTTAATCAACCAGAAAAGAAAAGCCAATCTCTTAATCAATGCCAACGAGAATTATTTTCATACCACCAATGAAAGTACAAACAAATGACAATAAATGGTCACATTGAAAATTTTAAATTTCCCAACATACCAAATAGCGACGAAGCTTGAGAATAAGCTTACAAAAATAGTAGATTGAAAGTTTTTCAAAATTTCGTTTAAAAAATGTTTACAAAATTTGAATACATAAGTAAATTTCAACTTTAGTTGATTCTAAAGAACGCCTTAAACAGTGGCACAGAAAAGTGTATGTACCCACCTCAAAACTGAACTTTACACAGAACTACATGGTTCTTGCACTCAAAAACTTAATAATTAGGATCTACACACAGAAAAAACCCAATTCAAAATTAACAGGAAAAATTGTCAATTTTAAATTGTCATAAAGTTCTAAATAAAATTTTATTTTAAAGTTGTTTCATATTTTATCAATAGTTGTACATAATATTTTCATACTCAACACTGTTGATTTCAAAACATAATTTTAAGAGTTTATTGTTATTTTCATGACTTGTAGAAATGAAACTTGTCATTACTTTTTTATAAAAGGTGCAGACGTTTTTTTTTTTTTGTTCGATATACAGTCAATTATTCCGACCATCAAGGTTTTACTGTAATAATATTGAAAAAAATAAATAAAATAAAATAAAAAATTAATTCGAAATAATATTGCTTATATGAGAAAACAAAACCGACTAAGCGTGACATCACATTTTTTATTCACCACGCTATTGAGCAGACATTATTATTGGACCATGTTTACATATATACCATAAAATTCGAAAAATAACGTGTAAGTATGTATACATAGAACATGAATATTCACATATTGAATATTTGTACATATGTATGTATGTATCTATGTATGTATATGATTCATATATGTAAACGTGCATATATGTAGAAATCTTTTTAAATCAACATGAAATTTTGTGTTGTTTCAACATGTTTTCATGTTATTTTATTATATGACCATCATATTTGAAGCGAATTCATAGTTAAGTAAACATTAATTTTCTATTAATTCAAGGTGAAACTGACGATTAACTTTTTAACTTTTCACAATGTTGATTCAATAAGAATTTCACATTATTGTGTTTCAATGTGATTATCATTTTGATTTGACTAGAACTACTCTACTAATTCTATTCATGATTTCTAGTTGTTTTTACATGCAACGATAATAATACAAAATTGTGATTAAATAATGTTGAATCAACATTGTTTTAATTGATTTTACAATAATTTTGTATTCTGTATGCAAGTGAAAAATAAAAAAGAAATATACTAACTTTTGTATGAAATATAACTTAGTTATGAACAATAGATTTTCATTCTTCACAGGACACAGGAAATTCTACATGCTCTGCAGTGTTTCGTAACAAATTTCCGCTAAGAAAATTCTTAATAAATCAAATTTTAAATAAGAGCTTTCTTTTAGCCCTATTTGTTCTTAATTGTTTTTTTTTTTTTTTTTTTTTTGGCATATTACAGGTGACTGGAAAGGGGAAAGAAGCTATTTGGACACATTGTATAACTTCTCCTCCACTCTACTCTTTTACGAAGATTGCTGTATGCTTTAGGTTTTTGTGAAAATACACTCTTTTTGTTCACATATTGCCTCGAATTATCTTCAAGCAGGTTCAAATTTTCTAAATTATTTTTCAGGTTTAAGGCTTATAATTAGTAAACTTATTCTAAAGTCATTTGGTATGTTGGGTACTCACCCGTGTAATAATAATTAGAATTTTTGAAAAAAGACAACGAAAAACAAAAAACAAAAAAACAAAAAACAAAAACATTCGTTTTCTTCATTATTAGTTACATATAAAAAATATTACAATTTCAAAAACAAAAAAAACAACAACAACAACAAAAAATGATGATTAGAAAAATTTAAGAAAAATTGAATCTTTATTGTCACCTGAGAAGCGCTACATTAATAAGGAATTAAATTCTAAATTCATTTAAATGTCCATCTACACCACAAGATTCAATTGAATTTCTTGCAAAGTGTAAAAAAGAAGAACGAATAAGAAAAGCCCTAAAAATGGTTATTTTTGTTTTGTTTGTTTCTTAACTTATTTAGAAGATTTTGCTTCATTGTATCCTGGAACCATGGATAGCGATAAGCATTCATAATTTCATATACTACTACAGCATCATATGGAATTATGAATACAACTCGTAGTTGTTTTACTAATGGTCTAGACATTTTTGGCCACGTACACTTCCGCTATACCTCTCAAATAGAAAATTATTGTTGCTTGTATGTGTGAGTGTGAGTGCGAGTGCGAGTGTGAGTCTGTATATATACATGCATATATATTTTTAATGGCGATACATACGTTCGTCTATACAAATTTCTGTATGACAACAACAACAAGTCAAACAAAATATGAAACAAAAATTGTACAAAAATCAAACTAAAACAAAATATATAATAAATCTTAAAAAAAAGAAACTAAGAATGAAATGAAAAGAACGAAACAACAAATCAAAAACGAAAAAATCATTGAAAACAACTGCAATAGGAAGCAACCAACTAAAGTGTTCCCCCCATTTTTGTCACTAAAAGCATGCAAATGAATGAAGCTGATTTGGATGGGTATGTACATATGAGAGTGTGTACACTCGTACGTACACACTAAGACATATTCTAACACACATGCTACATGCATGCATACAAATAATGTTATGCAGGATGTTAATAAATCTGTGTATGTGGGAATGTGTGAATGTATGTGTGTGTGTGTGTGTGTGTGGCTCAAAGGACAGTGTCAAAATAGAAGAAATCATCGTCACCGCTTTAAAAGGATCACTTTTTCGATTTTCGATAGAAATTGTTTTTTAGATTTTTAAATTCTTCTTCCGCTCTCATTCCCCACCACTTTGCTGCTTCATCTTTATCATGTCGAGTATTCGTGTTTTTTAGTTGTTGTTTGCATTTTCCAAGAAAATAAATATGCAAAAATGCTTAGAAACAAATTTGTAACCGAAGAACAATGAAAATCAAACAAGTCCAACATGAGTTTCGTTCATGGACATTGAAAATATATCGCCAAGATGTGGTATAGGGGGAATTGCTGGAATGGTTGCGAATGTGGATGTGGGAATCGATGTCGGCTGCATAAGAATGAATATAAAAGTTTAGGCGATAGAAACAAAAAAAAAAAAAATAGAAAAAAAATAAATAAATTAAAACTGGAGTTGAATGAATGGGTGTCATCGTAACCGTTATGGTCTGAACCAAAATGACGGTTTTTAACAGTGACGCCTTAAAATAAAGAAAATCATCCAAAATCAAACTATAGAACGCTAACTTACTACTCGTACATACCTGCCGGACTGCCTGCCTGCATGCCTGCCTGCCACACCAAGATATCAAATACAAGTATACGGGAAACTTAATAGTCGGTGTCGGTGGGCAAGAAGTTCGTCACATAAGTATGTACTCGTATGGTATATTGCACAATACAACGACATCACATCGCATCGCATCGAATCGCACCGAACTTCTATGTATGGAATAATAAGAAAACAAAAACAACAATAAAAAAATAAACGAAAGGAATATGAAAAGCTAAAGCAAAGCCCATCACGGTATTTGTTCTTCATAGTCAGAGGAAGAGTATCAACTAAATAAGAGTTAAAAAAAGAGCCAAATGGAATAGAACTGAACTAAACTGAACTGAACAGTATAGAACTGAAAGGAATAGCGCTTACTGTGTATGTGTAGTGTATGTGATATAGAAAACGCGTATCGTATCCTACCCCCTATAACGTATCGAAATGTTGCAGACACCAACATGCAAAATAATAAGTCGCCAAAAAGGAAATGCAAGGATGAGAAATACTACAAGAGTGCACAATAAAACACAATAAAAGTGCACGACTACAACAAATCTAATAACACAACAACGCTTCCCTCCCTCCTCGTCTATTCACTTATTACACTCGTAAGTCGTCACCAAGAGCTGTGGATATTTTGAATAAACGCAACTACCACCACCACCGCATCATCAATACTACCTCTTCTCATCGGTCCATCACTGATGCACACTCACACTTACATACATACATACATACAAACATAGATATGTTTGTATATCCTACGATGATGATAAATGTATCGCCTCTATATCTGCATACATGGTTCGTTTGCTATTGTTAAGTGTGGATGTACATGTGGAAGTAGATGTGGATGGGGATGTAGATGTGTTTGGAACTGGTCAAAGTACTGCAGAATATAACATTTTTACTTAGTCTTACTTTACTTACTTGTCTATCGATGGAATAGCTCGCACCAGAGAATTTCAGCCATGGGGTTAGTGTTAGTCGTTGTTGATGGCTCCGTCGTTATTGCCCCACCCATTAGCATTTGAAGTTTTTGGTTTCAGCAAATTTTTGTTTTTGCATTTTTTTCATTTCGTGCATGTATGAAACTGTGTGCGTATGTTTTCTTTTAGATGTGTATGAGAATGAGTGTGTGTGTGTGTATATGTGTGTGTGTTTGTATCGTAAGTAGCATCTCAACTACCAGCATCATGGGTACAAAGGCAACATTGGAATACTTGCATAATGGAATGGGGACCTGCATTTAACGAGGAATTTCACTTGCGGCACATTATGGCGTACGAGGGTTTGAAATGTTTATTAGATGCTTCGTTCTATCCAACCATCCATCCATCCAACCATCCAAGCATCCATCCATCCAATTCGTATGTTCGTTTATTCATTTGTTTGTTTGATTGTTTTTATTTCTTTGTTTGTTCGTGTATATGTGTTCAAACACACATGCTGCGAAAGACTTGACCATTGATGTTAACGTACGTCGCTCGAACTTTTGCCTATTTTTCATGGCCTTCTTGCATTAGAAATCAAGTACAGTTTCGCGTTTAATATTTCGCGCGTTCATATTTTAGACGAATATTTGTAAGTTTGCAATCGTGAGTACATTTTCTATCTTCATCACAACTCACAACACGTCGTTTACATGTTCGTCTATTTCCCATGCATTACGTATGTATGTACATACACATGCACATACATATATAAGCCGAAAAAGGGTGCTGCATTTGAATAAAAGCGCAGAGAAAGATACGCATATACTACTTACATACATACATACATACATACCTACACACATACATGCATACTGCATGTAACATTAACCATGAGCGTACGACTAGGCAATCCGATAATACATATTAAACTCTGATAAGAATCATAAATTTCTGGAAAATTACAAAATAAAAATTAAAAATTAAAAATAAAAAATAAAAATAAAAAATCAGTTCACAACTACGTTTGAAAAAATAATAATTCCCATAATATTCCAAAGAGGAACAAGTGGACTTCTCTCAGTCAATGAACTGCACAAAATCAATTCAATAGGGTACTACACTTAACCAGTTACTAGCTAACGTTGTGAGATAATACCGCTGTAAGACGGATAAGACAAGCATTCATTTCCCTTCTTTTACGTTTCTTCAATATTTGATACGCCATTGTAGTGCACAGACCATCACTACATGCATAAACCGTTAAACTTGACAGCGACGAAAAAGATATTTTGCCCAAGCTAAGTTATAGGGAGACATACATACATACATACATACATACATTTGTATGTACATATGTGCAAAGCCTTATTTCGTTTACGAAATAAAAATAATAATATCGGCTCTTCGTAAGAACTCAACCCAGTTTCGAAATATCCTGGACAAGTGTTTGTCACCATTAGACGATTTAAATAGCGAGAAAGAGAGAGAGAGAGAGAGAGAGAGAGAAAGAGAAATAGAAGTGGCCAAGCGCTTTCATTTGAAATGTTTGTTGCATAAATATGAATGCATGCATTCATCTATGACTCTATAGTTATACGATGCATGCAAATAGACGCACAAGCACACAAACACATGTTTTAATGCGCGTAGTAATGGTGCAGGTCACTTTTGCATATATGAAAAGATTTTCTAATCTTTTAGGGTGACACTAAGAAATGGATTTTCGTTGATAAAATCAACGATTTTTAGTTTTGCAAAATCAGAATTAGGGATCTCGATTTCAAACTAACTGACCACAATATGAATTAGCATGGAATTTTGTAAAATCCCGAAATGTTTTTCACTAAATAATCCTCATACGTAATGTCTAATAATTTCCCTTTCAGTTGTATTGCAAGTTAACCAAGAACCCTAATTAGACATTAAGCTCTTTCTACCGTTTGTCTTTGTGCTCGTCTGTCTTATACTTGCATATGCATACAATATATGCATACTTACCACACACCAACTATCGTAGTCCTGAAAACATCATCAACACCCCGAAACAAGAAGAAATTAAAATAATATGAATATACATATATAAATATTTATGTATGTATGTATGTATGTATGTATGTACATACGTAAAATTATTCAACCAACCAATTCAATAGTTTATTTGAATATTTTTGTTTTCCAATTGATGTGCGTTAAAGAATATTTTGATCATAAATTTCATTGTGTCCTCTTGGTAACAACTTGCAACATCAACACATGTGCACATGTGAATTCTTCAGTAAACTAAGCTTGGCCACCTTTCTTTACTTCAACAATTTAATGCGGTGCACAAACACTGGACACAATTGATATTAAAATTCCTTTAATAATTTTATTTCTTTGTATGTTTGTTTGTTTGTTTCCGCCTTACAATCATCGAATTAATCGAAAAAAATAGTTGAGCATAAATTGTTATCAATTATCGATTAAGTATTATACTTAGAGTAGCCAGACGTATTGTTTTCAGCAGTACGCGTACTGCTTTCTGCATAACACCTACATAAGTACGCTAAAGTACATTTTTTAGCTTTTTTACTTCTTTCTGTACTTTTTTGTTTTTATTGAACGTTTTTAATACAAATAAAGGCTTTTTTATTCTATAAAAATGTATTACACTTGAGAAAACATATTTGACGAAAAAAGCGTAAAAGCGTTTATTATTTATTTTATCAAATTAATCCATTAAAACATTTTAAATATTTTTTTGTGAAATGTGGACATAAAAGGAAATGTTCCCATAAAATGTTTGTATAAAGTAGTGGTTAGGCATTTATCGTGTAATCTTCGCCTCAAAAACAATGTACTTTTATTTTATTAATTGTACTGCTTTTTTCCCACAACGTACTTTTTTGTTAATTAAGCATCTGGACACCCTAATTATACTCAATCAGCGGTATGCATTCGCAATGCCGATAATGCGAGGAAGTGCTATGTGCTTTATCGTGAGTAAACTGGACAGGTTCTCTATTTGTATAGGTTCTACTTGAATTATATAATATATTGATTCCCATGAGTTCATGTAACAACACACGTCCGCTACAAAACTCTTCGCCAAAACTTCTACTTTAGCTCAAGTTGTTCCTGTAGAGTTCGATTCATCAGTCTTCTATCTTCTTCTACTGTCTTGTTGGTCTCATTCAATTACTGTTCTCAAAACGTGGTAAATTCTATTCTACATTCTCTTAGCTCTTTCAATGAACATTGGTAACTCACCCGTCCTTTCTCAAGGCTCCCGGTTAGTGCTAAGGTTGGGCCAGCATATTTTTAGCAGTTTTCTTTGCAGTACTTGTCAGATAGCATCATGGTGTATATACATAGGCCGTTTACATTGTCCACACAGAAGCGTTATGTCCTAAATTCAAACTGTTCGTGGCCGAGCTCAGATAAGGGACGATGACAACCAGCTGTAAGCTTATTAACCATTGCGGTGCCACTTCTTTGGCATTTTGATTATTACCTCCCGCAAGTTTTTCTCCTCTTATCATATTTACAAGTGTAAGCACATGATTTGTACAAAAACCTAAATGACTAATTGTGATTATTTTTCGGTAGAGTCTGTTTAACAGCAAGTTGATATGATCTATCTTTGATCGTACATTATTGGCAAAGGTCAGCCATGTTTGCGATGCCCTTATGCAATGTGTGCCCAATCCAGGCCCATTTGCGGCAATAGAATTCTTTTTGAAATAAATTGGCAAAAATTAGATTATCTTTACCTTGTTATTTTCGATCAAAATCCTTTGAGTCGTAATTCGGTCTTCAAAAGCTTTTAATTATTTAACTGATCCGAGAAGCAAGCTTTATTATAACCTTACTTCAGTGAATGCATTGTGTAATCGATTTTAAGATCTCGATCATTCCTATAAATTTATAAATTTTCAAGTTTATTTACTAAAGGAATGCATAATATTAATTCGATTAGCGGCTGCTGATGGTTGATTATTTAATTAAGATTTGGGATTAATGGAAATAAGTGGTATATATGCTAAGATTGCTATTAAAATGTATGTATGTACGTGTAGTTTATGTGTGAATGTAGTTTGCTTATTACCCGCGATTTTATTCAGTCGTTATAATCAACTGTATTAGTCAAAACAAAGTAAATATTTTCTAATTTTGATATTACAACGCCAACTACAAAAAGAGAGCTTTACCTGACTTTTATGGTATCAAATAAAATAAATCTTTCCACACAGACGCACAGACGATTTTTTATGAAAACTCTTCGCTTTTTATGAATGTTAAGCGACGTTATACGTTGTACAGCGTTGAGTAGTTATTAAATAATGTGCATCAAGTGATATCACATTTTGGGAACACAAATTTTAAAAGATTTCCGTTATTAGAAAGCCAAATCAAAATTGAAAATTCGCTATTTTGTTCTCAGGGCAGTGAACGACATCGTAACCTCTGATGTGAAAAATGTACAAGGACTTAATCGGCAAACTGTATATACGTATAGTGAGCGTAAAAAGAAAGTATGCAGTTTTTAAAATACGATGAATTTAATTTACAAAATTCTAACAAACAAACAACAAAAATATTGCTTCAACAAAGCTACTCAACCTTTTTTTTTACGAGTCAAAGAAAATACACAAAAATAAAAAGAAAAGAAAATTAATGCAAAATCAATATAAAATATTTCTAGAAGAAATATTGTTTTGATATTAACCCATTAATGCCCACAGCGATTTAGATAAGATAAAAGTGTGAAATTTGCAACAGTAGGGTTAATTAGGTATAAAAAGCTAATGGTATTGGAAAACTTTTTGTTTTTGAGCTGCAACGAGTCTTAGAAGCCGTTACATAAATGTAACAGACTACACCTTTTCACCTATTTTCTAAGTAAAATTAACATTAAGAGAACAAAAATACGCACTTTTGAAAATCAAATCTAAAATTTAATGTAAAAAATAAAAAACGTATAAACTTGTTTGCTGTTGCTCGTAAAAATAGTACTTTTCAAAACATTTGATGAAGTAAGATCTGATTGACGGTTGAAACCTGCACAATGGCGTCGTTTTTTTTTTGTTTTTTGTTTTTCAGCCATCATATCTGCATGAGTACTAATTTTCACTCTTAGCTACACGACGATGACTTTGTGGTGGCCTTTCGCTTCGGAAGAGTACCTGGCACACATTTTCTCCTGCTTTGAGGCGCAAGGTTTGAGCGTTTTGTGGAGATTAAAAATCACTATTTCTTTCCGACTCTTCCAATTCTGTCCCACGTTTTGAATACACTCAATAATAGAACGCGGGACCATGATTTGCTTTCCCTCAGCTCGGGAAAATCTTCCTACTTTTATGATTGTTAACTTTCCGTGAATAGTAAATGCTACACTGCGTAATTATTATTGTAGTATCGACGTGTTTTGCGCTTTAAATATGACCATGTTCTAGAATTTAAAGTCTTGCTTTTATAACGATTTGAACATACAATTTTCTGTAATTTCTGTCGCGGTTCCATGTGGATTGAAAATATTCAGCTCGAGGATGTTTTTATGTTTACCTTTTCGAATAACTTGTCATTACTAATATAAATACTTTGTATAGCTTCTTCTAGTTTTAAATGACCATATTTGCTAAAAAAAATTCGTATAAAACATATGAAAACAATAAACTGCCAATGGTAACTTCAGTGGGCCAAAAACTACTGAGAACAGCATAGTTTTACGTATACATAACACCTTTTTTCTCTAACAATTTTTAAATTGATTTTATAAATTTTTAAAAATATTAATAGTGAAAGCACATGTTCTACTCTATCGGTATTAAACATGTAGCCTTTTTCTATTAATTAATAAATAATGTCGACATATTATATTTCAATATTTTAGGCATTTTTGTAAACAGTCTTCGGCACAAAACCAAAAGTTAAAATAATTGAAAATACTTCTGGTCTTTGAACATACAGTAGACGGCATTATATTAAAGAAATTTATAATCAACTTTTTATAATTTAATTTTTTTAGTAATGAGCCTTGATATTAGACATAAGAGAGTTACATATACGTAACAGTGGGCAGTAATTGAACATGTTGATTTCATATTAAACGTTGTTGATGTAATCAAAATATAAAATATGTAAAAATAAAATAAAAATATGAAAAAAATTTTAAATCAACGAATTCATATTGAAAACATTCGTTGCTTGTTTCAAAAACTTTTTCCGTAATATTCTCAGCTTTATGTAACAAGGTAGGAAAGCAAATGCTAGCGATTGGGATAAATACATAAACTAAAGAGGGAAACGTGTGCCTTCATTAGGCGAATTAACAATTAATTTGGAATCTTCATATTCGACAGCCTCGGTAACTCCTTCAGAACTTGACGGAGCAGCTGTATGTAGTAGGTATGTTTTATAATCAACTAAATGAATAAATAAATAAATGAAAACAGGAAATTCTTGTTACTTTAAGTTTGCACAATGTTGAATGATTACAACACTAATACCTCGGTTTGCATCGCGTTTCTCCGATTCCAATTAGCGACTTTTCAAACATTTGTATTGATTTTCATTTATTTCAATTGGTATCAAGATTCATAATTTTGGCTGAATCTATATACGATTGTAATTGATGTTCTCTGAAATGCGCCAACCGATTTTATTTTTTAAGCACGTCAACGAATGGTGAAGTCAGTATCAAGGTTTTTATGTATATACGATTTTTGTAGGTCCATTGGTACGCATCATTTATTGAACTCCTTTGTATTGCGTAAGTTTGTTACAGTATTTATACTTCGTGTAAGTTCGAAAACATTTTTGGAACTGTGTGTGTACATATATAAAAAGCATATGTAGAAAGCTTTCATTTGGTGTATGGCTTCACTATTGTTCAACTTGGCGGTGCCCGAACCCATATAAAATTTTTATCTATATGTCTCTGTATTTAAAACTGTAATGGTAAGACTCTCTAAATTTGGCTAAAAATAACTTTGTGGTCGATATAAATCGTCAGTCAAAAATTGGGTTGAATTTTATATGTGCGGGTAGCACCTGTCATACAAAGTATATATTGATTATTGTATATCTTTGGAACGGTAATAGTGGAAGGTTATGAATTTGGTCTAAATGATTTCTTAGATAGTGCAAACCATCAGTTCAAAAGTGGGCGGAATCTGATAAGTGGGCATGGTACCTCCCATACAAATTAAATAATAATTAAATTAATTGTATATCTTGAGAATGGTTAGACTTGAAGTTTCAAAATTTATTTTAAATAACTTGGCAGTCAATAAAAATCATCTTTAAAAAAGAATGTGGAATTTTGCACATTTAGAGAACGGTAAGAGTTAAAACTTTCTTATATAAAATAAAATACAATTTGTTTGTTTGTTCATTTTACTTTTTGAAATGCAGTTCTTATTAAAATTCCATAATTCATGAGAAAAACCAAAAAAACGTGCATAAAATTAAAATTCAGAATGACGAATTCATAATATAGAAGCAAAAGTCTATGTATTTGCATTAGACTTCAACGGAAAATCCAATGTTCATATAAACCACGCAAATTGAAGCAGTAACAACGCCATGGGCTTCGACATACGATACAAACTGAAACAAAAGCAACGTAGCTTCGAAATCGCAGAAATTTTAAGGAGACGCTACTTCGATACAACGCAAATCATGGTACTGATATATTTTATTAGCGAAGCAGATATAAGTACGTAAATGTATGAGTGATATTTTATTACTGAAGCTTAAATATCACTCATACGTACGTACTTAAGTAGTAATGTGATCCCACTGTTCCTTTCCCAAAATATATATGTAATTATACGAGTATTTCTAAAATACTTAAATGCGAAGAGTAAAGGTACGCGAATATATGTATATTGTGTAACCTGCTCCATTTTCGAAATAACGTTATATCTTGAAAACAAGAGCTCACCTTGCCTCGCTTGTCGGAAAAAAGTGTCAAACCCAAGCAGAGTGTTATTAAACTAATCACAAAAAAGCGCAAGTTTATAACAATAATGATAGCAAATAGTAATATAATATTAAAACAAAAAAAACAAAAAACAAATCAATAAAAATTATTTTCAATATATGGAGCCATATTTGCGATTAGGATCACGTACAGGCAATTTTATCATAAGCGAGACTATAAGTATAGATTTTTACTGTAGTTGCTTAGTAATTAAAACTGTTTTTGATCTACAAATAGAGGTCATTATATCCCTCACTGTGGCAATGAGAATTTATATCACTCCAAGCAATAGCCCAAGAGTTTGGCACAAAAAAACGAAACAGACGAGAAACGAGGTTGTAATGAGATATATTCAATAATATACAGTCAGTTAATACAGCCTAGTAGGACACAATCGGAATTCAGCGTTCACAAGTTTTGTTACTATTTAGTATTAAAGTAACATTCTTACTGTCTTTATACACCATGATGCCAATTGATTCGGAATCTATTATAAGAAACCAAAATAATCACATGGTCTCTTTTATGGCTCAATTAGACGTGACTTGACCGTAACCATGGTCGTTACGGTATGTCACTACCAAATCGAACATATTATTGCCCATAAGGTTGGTTGGTTGCGTTGCAACTATGATGTTATGTTGGATCACGACTAATTAAGCCTTTAGAATGAGCAGCCTTAATACGTAACTCACTCACCAGTACAAGAATCTAAGTTATTAGTTGTATAGAATTCTGCGAATACCGAGATTGAATATAATTCTCTCAAGTATTTCCGCCTTCTACGAATAAGATCACGTTAAACAGTTTAAGCTATGCGCAGTTTCACAAGACTAGCCTTTACGAAAATTACGTGACCACTAATTCGAAAATAAATAAATCCAGACGATTAATGCGAGCACTTTATTTTTCTGAAAAAGAGTCACATTTTAGTATTTTATTTATTTAATTTTTAACCGGAACGAACCTTTTTGTAATTAATTAAAATACAAATATTTATTATTAAAATGATACCTAAATTTGGACACCCTATATAGGGAACATACACAATTGAAGTTCACCCTAAAATAAGTTTTCTTTTGTTGCAATACTTACTAGTAAAGTCTAGTCTCAAACTATGTACATACCTACTATGTATACGTACACTAGGAAATTGGACAGAAAATGTTTCTGTTTTTATATTAGCAATCTATTCACATTATCATTTACTTTTCCAACAAATATTTTGTTATCGAAATAATGAAACAGGTCAGAAACATGCCTGATCAAAACTAAAGTAACTTTCTTTTGTATTTATGTCACAAAACTTCAAAATAAAATTAGTTATCGTAGCGTATCGGAAAGCACATCATTTTTAATTGCATCAAGTAGGTATTTACTGATACAACTCCTCACAAATGTGCTGTCATCGTTCAAAATAAAAGTTACGCTACGAATACTAGTTTTGTTCTGTTACTTTAGTTTTGACCAGACATATTTTAGGTTTGTTTCATCATTTTGATAACAAAATATCTGTAAAAAAAATTTCCGTCAAAATTTATCAATTATTTTATTCATAAATTAATTCACAGATTAGTTCCCTAACGATCACAAAAAAATATCGGTTGCGTAACTGACTTGACTATCATGTTTCTTGTGTCGCTTGAACATAATCAAAGAAAAGTTCAGTTAGACGAGACTAATTGTAACGTAATAAACCAACCTTATGGGCAACACCATGATCGAACAGTGGTGACATATCATAACTTCATAACCGGTTAATTTCACTTTACAACAATGCACTGTGGGGCAGGATTACGTCATTACTGGAACCAATTAAACCACTGAGTTAAGGTATAAGATATGGGTATCATTGAAAAGCTCTTGATCTTGGTATTATGAACCAGTCAATAAGACCTTAGTTTTTATTGAAAAATATAAAGAAAAATATAAAATAAAAAATATACTTTTGTTCTAACGGGTCCGCCATCTAACGTTTTTTTTCAACTTATTCCTGAACTTATATGCTTATTTCGTGAATGGTAACACTTTGCTCATGTCTAATTTGACAGATAATTAGTTTTATTCTTCCGCTGAACGAATATGGTTGTGTATACGCTTGAACTTCGCTTCGCTAAGTGGGCCTGCGCTCGACTTACAGAAGATGCCGATTTTGCCAAAAAAAAAATCATCTTTTCAGATGAAGCTTAATTTCGTCTTGGCGGGTATGTAAACAAGCATAATCGTCGCATTTGGGGCACGAAAGCCGATACACCCAAGACGAGTCACTCTTTGGTGCGGATTTTGGTCATAATTGGGCCATTTTTTTCGAAAATGAGCAAGGAGTGGCCGTTACAGTCAATGGCGATCGTTATCGGGCCATGTTGAATGAATTTTTGTTCACAAAAATTGAAGAGGAGGATATTAGCAACATTTGGGGTCAACAGAACGGCGCTACGTGCCACACAGTCGTAGCTACACTCGATTTTTTGCGCCCTGTTTTCAAAAAAAAATTAGTCGACAGACCCTATATTAAAATCATTCAACCGGTTTTTTATCCATATCTCAAGATTTCAAAAATTCTGTTGCGTCATGTTATTTACCTTCGTAAAGCAAAACGAAAATTGTAATAAATCAGGTCTGAAATTTCAAAAAGCGTGCTCTGGTAGGCAGCGTTGGGCAGAACGAAATCACTACTGCTGGAAACTACACACTGTGAACCCAGCCAGAAACAGGACCAAGCCTTGAAAAATTAAATTTTGATTTTTTGATAAGAAAAAATTCGTTTTATTTAATTGGTCCTACAGCCGTCGTAAATGTAACGACGTGTATATGGTATACGTACGTATAAACGTTATTTTTTTAATTTGGCGTGCCCTCACCCTTCGTCAAACACGAAATACTTAATGAAGAATGATTAAATGTAGTTCAACTAAGAAAAGTGTAAGCTAATAAATCCCATAAAAATTTGTTCTCAATAATTATTTTAAAAACTGACTTTTTTCCAAAAGTTTGTTCGGGCTGCACCAACATGCAATGTTTTAAAAAACAGTTTTTTGCATATCCTGAACACTTGATAAATTTGAATTGTGACTTCTTTTGCTCTAGTGTGCGATATATACTTTTGAATTTTATCAGTCGATATGAAAGCTGTATTTTTAATAAAAATATTTTTGGTTTTTGTAAGTAAATTACATCGATAAAAAAATGAATTCCAAGAAAATTAACTGCAGAACCAATTTAAAATCAATCCATTGAAATGTATAAATTGGTAAAAACATATCAAAACTTAGACCCAACATTTTATTTCGGAATCGAATTTGAATTGTATTTTTTAAAGATTTCATTTTATTTCTCAAATGTCATCTTTTAATATATTGGTGACGTACGTATCTTTGTATTTGTAATGTATAAAATAATACATAGGTAACGAATAAGAGATAGAATTAAAAAACCAACAAAAAACAATAGGTAACAAGAGGAAACACTTTATTTGTCACAACAAATGGCATAAATCCATTCATTAACTAAATTTATTACAAATATATTGTATTGTATGTATATACATACATACATACATACATACATATCTATGTAAACAAATAGGTATATGTGTGAAAAACAACAAAAAGTGCTACAACATAACTTGCACAAAAACCAATAGCAATACGAGTAGTTTTTTATAAATTTCATATTCTATATACCTACTATTGTACAAAATGTTAAATAATAATACACAAACAAAACAGACATGCAATATAAATGCATACATGCATGTACATGTGTGTGTGTATGTATTTACACCCAGTATTTAGATATATAAAGAGATTACGTTATTATTCTCTATACATATGTATGTATGTATGTATGTATGCATGCATAAGTATGTGTATGTAGGTTTATTAAAATATATTTATTTTATTATTTGTGTTGTGTTTGTTGTTGTGCATAGTATTTTGTAGTATTCGAGTAGAACATATTTTTATAAACTAAATGTATAAAAACATAAAGCAACAAAACAACAAAACAACAAAACAACAAAAACAAAATATAAAAAAGAAACAACAAAATAGACGAATAAAATAAAACAACTTATTCAGCCAGTAGGTACGAGTAGGTAGGTATAGAAATGAAAAACATCTCTTCATACCAACCCGTCATGCAATCATCATTCGTTCTCGCTTACTCGTTTTATATTTTAATAGAATAAAATATATTTTTAAATGTACTACATACAGGCATACATATATGTATGTGTACATATGTAACTATATACACATATCCATGCAGAAACACATGGACACACGATATATGTACTCGTATGTATGAATACGACAAGAGTACATGCATATGGTTTTGTAAATACAAAATAAAAATATTAGAGAGGATGTGCGTATAAAAAACGTTTGGTTGTAGAAATATGCACATGCATACATATGTACACACATACATAATGTATAAGGAAGGTGGGGGGTGGTACAAAATATGTAAATATAGTATAGCAAGAGTACAAAAAATGAATATCTAAGAGTGTGAGACTCTTAGAATCACAATAAGCAATAACCAAGGAACAACAACAAAAGACAAAAAAAATTAAAGAAGAGAAAAAAGAAAAACTACACGAGTCAAAACGACGAAACATGCATTCATATACAGCAAATTGTTGTTGTTGGCTCGCTATATCGCTGGATAGATGGCTGCTGGCTGGTTAGTTTGTTGGTTACTTGGCTGACTGACTGACTGATTGACATGCAAGCCTTTACTTTGCCAGCAAGAAGAACCTGTTACGGAATCTGTGTATGTGCATGATGGAATCAAAAGCAGTAGGGGCCGGACTTATTTGAAGGCGTTGAGTTAAAGAAAAAAGAAATCAACAACAACGATAACAATAAAAACAGCCTGTCATTATTTATTATTTTGCATATACATATGTACACATGTATGTACATATATAAGCTTACACACACATACACACACACACACATACGCCATATCTAATATTATATGCAAAGGCACCTACGCATGTTGGTGTCGTACTTCTTCTATTTGAGTAGGATTTTTTGTTAGCCATTAAATCGAATAGGCCTAGAAAAAAAAACAACAACGACATTAGCAAGAGTAGAAAACCTGTTTTATTTTTACTTTTGTGTTACCTTGCGTCACGTTTTCATCTCTTTTCTTTTTATTCAACTTTAACGTTTGAAAACTTAAGAGCGAGCCAAAGAAAGAATTAGCCATAGAAAAAGTACTATCGTACTTCTATTCACATTTAAGATATAGAAAACGAATCAATCTGAAAAAAAAACAACAACATAGGTAACCAACGTTATATTTTAGTTGTCTAACGATGAGAATTGTTTCATTTCATGTCGTTTCTTCTTATTACAAAAATTAAAATTTCCAAAGAGTACTACTTATTCAACTTTAAAGAGAACGCAAAACATTGAGAGAAAGAGAATACATTTAGAAGAGAATAAAGAGTACAAATGTCAAAAAATAATTGTGCTATTCAGAGTTAATTATCATTTTTTATTTTCTTTTTAAGGAATAACTAATTTAAAAACAACAACAAAATATTAAAACAAGACAATAACAACAGACTATATACTACTACGAAGTAGTGTAACAGACCAGAATCTCTGGTGAAATAAGCTTTCAATTATTGATTATTAATTGATTTATTGGTAAATAGAAATTACAAAAAATTGTTTTATTGTTGTTTTAAAAATTATTAATACGTACCGTCGTACGAGCAGCCATGTTTGTGTTTTAGTGTGTTTTAGTTCAAAAATGAACTCAAAAATATGAGAATATGCCTTAACAATGTTGCCATCATCAACACACACGTACATTTCGCTGCCACCACAATGCAGTTACAGTTACGGCTACAGACCAAATACAAGCAAACGCAATTATAATGCAATTCTCTCATAATTTTTATTGTTTATTTTTTTTCTTTATAATATGCCTTATTTCGTAAACACACGCATACACAAATACACATATACATACTTATGCTCAAATGTCTTCATAGGCATTTCGGCAGCATCATTTAACGCCGTCGTAAGCAACGACGGTGGTGGGTTATAAGTGAAAATGAAATTTAACTTGACTTTGCCAAGACCCAGCTGGTATTTGAAAACATTGAGAACATAACTTACACACAACACAGATGCAGGCACAAGCAAAAATATACATCACGTACTCTCGCTAGTGGAGAGCGAAAAAGAACGAAATATTGTACATAGAACTGGGAGAAAAAGAAAAATCAACCAAATGAATGAGACAAGAAAAGAGCGTTTAATTGTAATACTTTTCTCTGGTCCTTTTGCTGGAACTTGTTTCATATAATTTTATCATAAATATGTGTTACACCACTGCCGTTGATATTGACTCCTCCGTTTATGAGAGCAATGCCGGCTACGTTTACGGCATTTTGCCGAAAATTCCTTAACATGGAAAACATAATGCGACGCAAACTTGACGTCACGTTACTTAGCTTGACTTTGGCTTTTATTTCGGTTCGACACAAAAGAAATCTTCTGTTGGTTGGTTGGTTGGTTGGTGGCTGACGACGGTTTTCTTGCATGGCGAGCATTGAGCGCGTAAAAATTGCTCTTCATATTGACAACAGCACACTGTTTGTTATTTTTTGCAACGCTTCTGTCGTTGCTGTTATTTTTATTCTTGGGCATATTTTGCGAACTGCATTCGATGCACATACATATATGTACTCTCTTAATTGCGCGTATGTATGCCTAGGTGCACACTCAACACATACGCACACTAATACAAATATATTTTTTAATGTGAATTAATATTTACACACAAGCATGCATGTGTGAATTGGACTCCTTTGCGCCAACGTTTCTTTATTTTTTCATCTTTTCGTGTTCTCCGCCGTCGTCTAGGTACGAATGCAACAACATTTGTGTTTGAAACGTAGGCACCGTCTAAGCGGAAGGACAGACAAATAAACGGGAGGACTTCATGCACGATAGGTGAGCATTGAAACGTTATTACGCGAAGTTCAATACTTTTGCTTCGCTGGCAGGCAAGCAAGCAGACAGGCAGGCAGGCAGGCATTAGTTTGTTTTTATTCTTAACAGTGCCACTGCGAACTGTTGTACGTAAAGAAGCAGTGCTTCTAATTCTTCTTGTTGGTTAATTTTAGATTTAGACGCCTATTGCAACGTCGTATAAGACGCATTTGCGTCAAATCACATCGGCATCGATATTGTACGATAAAAAACAACAAAATTGAAACCGAAAAGAAAATGCGCCATCAGTGAATTTCTTTTCTGCTGTTGCCGCCTCGAAAATTGTTATTGTATTTTTTTAGTTTTACACATGGTCCTCGTAATCGTATCTCTCCTTAAATGCGAGAGCGCGTGGTCATGTATAAAAGTGTGCGAATGTGTATGTGTGTGTGATATTAAAGGTTGTGCAAAAATTAAAAGGAAAAAAAAAGAAAAATAAAGAAAAAACTAAAAACAAAAACAAAAACAAAACCAACTGAGAAAGGAATTTTCTATGAAGAGCTGTAAAAGTAGCAAAAGAATTTCGAGTAGCCGTTGGTTATTGTTATATGTGTTATTGAGTGTTGGAGAAGAATTGAAAACTAGAATTGCTTAGCAAAGTGCGCCTTCTCGATAACGACGGTCTCATTGTCGTTGTCGTTTGAGTCATCGCCACCATCATCATATTGCATTGGCGTATTGTTTTGTTTTCGTTTTCGTTTTCTTTTCTGTTGTGTATGTGTCTCAATTTTCCCCCATGTACACAACAGTAACAATAACAACAACAACAAAACAACAACAACAATAACAACTATAATAATAATAACAATACTTTCAAGTTTCTTTTGAGTTTCCCGTATTAAAATGTGCGAAACATTTTCAGTCTAAATCAGACGGTCGTGCTGAGAAGACTTTTACGTTCACAAATAAATAAACGTTTTACGAACAAGCAACAACGTTGTATTGAGGCATTTAAAGTTCTTTCTGCTTTTCCCAGAATCATTGGGTTGTCGTATGTTGTTTTTTTTCCTTTTACACTGTTCTTACCACATTTTAAACGTTCTACTATTTTTGTTGTTCTTGTTACCTTTATCACTGCCATTGTTGTTGTTTATCACTGCTATTGTTTGTGTGTTTGTGTGCGTGATTGTGCGTGCGTGTGTGTGTGCGTGTGTGTGTTAAAGAGGGATAGAGCTTGTGTAAGTGTGTGTGTTAGAGCATTTAAAGTATTTAGTTTTAGTCAGAGTGCAATAATACTTGTTCCAAGAGAGATTAGACTCGGTACTTGTTCTCGCACCAGTACTCCTCGTGCTCACACATACACCTATAGATATCGATTTGCCGATCTACGGTATCAGTCACATGCCACATCAATATACGACAGCAATTATAATAATAAAAATAAACAATGTTGCGACTTGTAAAGTGTAAAGCGTTAGCAGCTCTCACAGCAGAAAATGATGAAATAAAGAGCGCAAATTTACGTTTTCGTTAACGGAGTTTCGCAAATTTTCTTTTTGAACGAATTCGCGCGTGTTAAAATAAAAAACAGAAAATTAAAAACTTTAAAAGGAAATAAAAAATTCTCTATTTCCGGTAGCTAAAGAATGAGTGTATACGCGATTAAAAATGGCAACAGAGTGCGTTTGCTTGTAAACTAAACTAATAAAATGGGTTTCCTGATAAATGTGTCGCTGAATAATGAAGTTCGCGAGATTATTCGTTTGGCGATGAGTCTAACAAGCGATGTGCTTATATCTGCAATAGTCAATAACTCTCTAAGAACATAATGTATTCAAATAGTCCACCTGTACATCCTGAACCCACTCAGCCTCAAACCGGCACAACTACAGCTGGTGGTCATGGTGAAATTGAGCCTTCATTTCGTGAAGGACAGAGCTTGATATCAAAAACAACAACATCAGTGTCGCCGAGACCTCCGTCACGACCAACTTCAGTGTTGCCCAATATTTTGAGCACATTCTCTTCCAGTTCTGCAGTAACATCGATCAGTAAAAAGCAGAGTACAGAAAAGCAAGATGAAAGTCCAGCTACAGAAATACCTTTAAGATCACCCACGACACTTTCTGATACTTGTCCGTCAACACCGATTTGTGGCGTACCACCGTTTTCTCCCGAATCGGAGCGATCGTCGTGTGGATCGACGTCCGGTAATGCATCACAACAATTTTGCCTCCGATGGAATAACTATCAAAGCAATCTGACGAGTGTTTTTGATCAGCTTTTACAAAATGAATCGTTGGTGGACGTGACATTGGCATGTGATGGTCGATCCATTAAAGCACACAAAATGATTTTATCGGCCTGTTCTCCCTACTTCCAGACACTCTTTTCTACAACTCCCTGCCAACATCCAATAGTAATAATGCTTGACGTGAATTGGTTCGAGTTGAAATCTATTGTCGATTTTATGTATAAGGGAGAGATAAATGTAAGTCAAGAACAGATTGGTCCTTTGCTTAGAATTGCTGAAATGCTAAAAGTCCGCGGATTAACCGATGTTAGTAATATCGGTGCAACCGGAAATACTGCACAAATTAGTACAAAGCAGGATCACTCCTCTGAAAAAGATCAGTATTCTGCCCGATCAGTAACGGAGTCACCGAAAAAAAGTGAAACAGTGACGTCACCCTCAACGAATAGACCCCCGAGCCAATCCCACAATTCTGATAACAATCGAAGCGAACATGATCGTGACACCAAATCATTAGTTGAATTTGAGAAGAAAACTCATTTGGAGCGATCCGAATGGGAACCTAGTGGATTTGGAAAACAAGCAGAAAGTTCTAATTTAGAATTTCGTCTTTCACCCGTGCCACACCAACATTTACTTGGAAGAAATATTAGAAAGCGCAGATGGCCGTCCGCAGATGCAATATTCAATCCGCCCGAAAGTCCGCTAAGTAGTCTAATCGCTGCCGAGCGGGCCGAACAGGAAAGGGAAAGAGAGAGATCAAGGGAACGTGATCGTGAAAAGCCAAGAGAAATATCACTTTTTACACCTGCAATACCGGTTACGTCTGCTTCTTCCGGCCCAGCTTCAAATCTTAGCAGTTGTATGAGTACGTCCGTACTAGAGACTGCCGTTCACATGGATATAATATCCCCATCGCCGACTCCTACACCAAATTTACTTCCACCTGCACGACCGCCATCCGGTATGCTTACGCCTTCGCCTCATTTGCAGATCTCACACCATCATACACACCAGCTTAGCTCTCATCAGCAACACCAGTCTCATCGTTCATCACCTGCCTCGTCTGTCACCTCAACTCACCCGTCCAGTATGTTGAGTAGACCTTTAACGCCCTCATCAGCCATAGGTGGACATACTGCATCCTCTAGCCGACTTGAAACCAGCCACCTGACGACAGGAGACTCCCATCGATTTCCACTGGGACCAGCACAAGCAGCAGCAATGGCTGCTGCAGCAGTGCAAATGGATTTGGGCTCTAGCTCATCAATAGGCATAAGACCACATCCATCTACAGGTCCGCCTATAACTTCTGGTTCTGGGCCTGGTCATCACACATCTTCACTTGTAGAAGACCTTGAAATTAAACCAGGAATAGCAGAAATGATTCGAGAAGAAGAAAGGGTAAGTCCACATTATAATTTAAATAAAACCTTATAAGATTTTGCTAAAAGTCTAAATACAAAGATATCTATTACTTGTCACTGTAACACTGTTATCCTCATGCATAAGTACATCCACTGCTAGCCACTTAAACAGAACACCTTCTATGGTTTTAAAAATCGTCTTAGATCTTAAAAAATCAAGTACCTGTCAACGTATTATCATCTGTGGATTTTAAGGTTTTAGTTATCTCTTCGTTGGAGAAAAATATTATTACAAAAATATGTACCGTTATATACATTTTGCTAATTTGTTTGTTAGCTTAAAAATTATTGCGAAAAAAATGCGCCACTGGAGTAGAAGACATCATTAGAACTTAACTATCAAGCAGTATTTTATCGTTAGAAAAAAGTAAATGAAAATGACCGGTAGGTGAAAAGCAAAAGCTTAAAGGGATGTGGATTGATGGATTGAGTTTCAGGCAAGTTTTATGACTCTGGAATACTTAAGTATTGTTTCCTATTCTCATTTGCTACTTTGGATAACTATCCCATACATTTTCGATTATTATGTAAATCAGGGGAATTCCAATATTTTGATTCCCTGTATAACTTTGTGTAAAATTTGAAATTCGGAAAAGCCGTTATTAGTACCCCAATATATATTGTCGTAAATACCATAATATGAAATTGCCCACCATACCATAACACACCCCGCGTAAAGTAATTTTTTCTCATCTGAGAAAACCACATGATTCTACTCTGTAATTTAGGTTATGTGGGTGCAGCAAAAGTTGTGTAAATTTCTTTCAGGAATTTATTTTGTTGTCTTTTTTTCTTACGTTAGGTTAGATTGGGTTTCATTATGTGGGTCGGAGGCCCATTGTGCTACCACTTATGAAAGAGGCTGAAACACCAGACCCACCTGAAAACCCGAAATTCCTATCACGAGAACCAACCGGTAGCCCTGACATCGGTAGCCTTAACATCGACAATGTCACACTCCTAAGACAGTCCAAGTCATGGAAAGGACATGCACCCAATTGCCTTAGTCTAAGCTCGCATAGAGCAGGGTGGTTTTACAGAGAAGGTGCTATACTATAAAAATATAAAGTAACACTCAAAAGTAATATTTCTGATATACACTCTTGGACAAAATATTGTGCAAATTAGCTTTGTAATATTTCACCACGAAAAAAAGCGACAAACTCAATATTATTGTTAAAAGATTAACTGAATCTATTAATTTCTTTTACATTTCAGTGCAAAAAACATAAAAACATAAATATTTCAATTAAACATTCTCAGAAAAGAATCTTAAATTAAAATGCTCCCTGCCAACGGTTGGACGAAATAAAGTCTTAGTCTCTTAGTCCCTTCCTCCTTATAAAAAATGACCTCACAAAATATTTTAGTCTCTTAGTCTTCGACAAAATTGCCAAAAATAAATTACCATTTTCTCAGACATCTGCACAAGGCATCAAACTGAAGGCGTTGTCGAAACTAACATAACAAAACAACTCTTGAGCTCTGCAGGATTCAAAACTCGATAAGGTCTGAAAGAAAGCTTAAGACTACAAAGCATAAAGATGATCGTATAACAGTTCTAGCCAAAAATAACAATTATTTTCTTTTTCTAAGGAGATTTAGGAAGAACTAAATTTAAGTGTTCTGTCACGTACAATACAGAGAAGGCTTAGCCAGAGCAGTCTAAATAGTTTTTACACAAAGAAAAAAAAACTTTACTACGACACGCAAATAAAGCGTCTTTTTTGCAGAGGTATAGAACTTTAAGTTGGCATTACTTTTCAAGATGGTGACCGATTTAACAGCTGTCAAGTGATTTATTCTCAGTTTGGCTTGGCAATTCATCATGAATAGACCCACGCCTGAACAACGCTTGCAAATAGTGTAATTTTCATTTCTCATAAGCGAAATTTTTTTTTTCAATTTTCATAAGCGAATTTTGTTAAGCGATGAAGTGCACTTCTGGTTGAATGGCTACGTTAACAAACAAAACTGCCGCATTTGGAGTGAAGGTAATCCTCAAGTGTATGTGGAAACACGTTACATCCAGAAAAACTGACTGTTGGGTGCGCTTTATGGGCTGGTGGAATCATTGGTCCGTACTTTTTTAAAAACGATGGTGGCCAGAACGTTACAGTCAATGATTGGTATAGAGCCATGATACTAATTTTTTCATTTCTGAATTGAATAACCATGATGTCCAGAAAATGTGGTTTCAACAAGACGGCGCAACATGTCACATAGCTTGTGCCACAATAGGTTTATTGAAAGACACGTTTGGTGACCGCCTAATTTAACGTTTTGGATCTGTGAATTGGCCTCCAAGATCTTGTGATTTAACACCACTAGACTACTTTCTGTGGGGCTATGTAAAGTCATTGGTCTATGCGGTAAAGCCACAAACGCTTGACCATTTGTGTTATTGCCGATATACGGCCAGAAATGTTGAAAAAAGTCATCGAAAATTGGACGTCCAGATTGGTCTACATCCGCGCCAGCCGAGGCGGTCATATGCCAGAAATCATATTTAAAATGTAATGCCACAAGATTATCTTTCGGATAAATCGGATAAATTCATGTCAATCGAATAATTCGTCGTTGTTTTATTGCAACTTATAGTTCTATACCTCTATAAAAAACACCCTTTATAAGAAAGCCTTTGGTCTTTGCCAAATGTATGTAACTGTGCCAGAATCATATTCGAATCCAGATGAGTCGAAATATAAACTAAAAAATTTCTAAACATTCAAAAGGAGAACGGTGTGAGCCCTCAAAAAACTTAAATCTAAACGCAAAGCATGTTGGAGGAAATCTTCTAATATAGGGCTGGTTTCCTTTCTTCGGAGTGGATCAAATAATTGGTGAGCATTGTTTTCAGAGTAGTGATATGATCATGGGCTTGTGCTACTTTATATTCCAGCAAAATAATGAACGCAAACATACAAGCAAACTATACCGACACACTGGATTGACCGGCTCAGAGCACCGATCTCAATGGCGTATGAGACCTATGGAGCAAATTAGATAACAATATTCCAATGGAATATCAGACTAACATCAAACGTTTTGTGAAGAAGAAGAAATTTACCGAATTGAGAGAGATTCCTACAAAAAATTTTCGATAAACTATTCGACTATGTGAGGTCATATTTAATAAAGGGTGAACAACTAAGTTCGGAATATTATAATATGCCATCATATATCCGTGGTTATCATCCAAAATTGGCAGGGAGCATTTTAAGTCATAATTCTTTGCTGAAAATGCTTAATTGAAATATTAGTGTTTTTTTTTTTTTTACACCGAAATGTAAACGAAATTAATAAATTCAATTAATTTTTTTTTTCAATAATATTGAGTTCGATTGTTATTTTGTCCAATAGTGTACATACATACATACATACATACATACATACATACATACATACATACATACATACATACATACATACATGCATATACATATTTATATCTATAAAAGAGGGCATTAAAATGCGTTGTAATTGAGGTTATCTGAAATGCGCCAACCGAAGTCAATACCAAGGTTTTTATGTATATGCGAACGCCGTGAACCCCGTTGTATTGCATAGGTTTTACGAGTACTTGAAAACAAAATTTGTTACAGCATTTAAGCTTTGTGTGAATTAGAAAATATCTTTAGAACTGTGTAGTAAAAAGCATATATAGAAAGCTTTCATTTGGTGTGTGGCTTCACTATTGTTCAAGAGGACAGTGCCACGCCCATATAAAATGTGTATTTCTATTGGTTTATCTTTAAAATGGTAATAGTAAGAGCCTCTAAATTTGACCCGAATAACTTTGTGGTCAACACAAAAATCATCACTCAAAAATTGGGCCAAATTGGATAAGTGGGAGTATCGCATCCCATACAAAATAAATTTGATTTTAATATATCTAGAGAATGATTAGAAAGGAAGGTTTTCAATTTGTTATAAATGACTTCTTAGATAGTACAAATCATCATTTAAAAAGTGGGCGCAATCGGAAATGTAGGTATGATACCTCCCATACAAATTAATTATTTAAATAACTATCATTTAAAAATATATGGAAAATTGCATCTGGATATCCACATCAGTCAAAACGCAGGAACAACACAGAGGCTCCCAGCAGCGCGGGAGGGATTACTCTAGTGGATGTATATATAATGATTAAGTTCTTTATTTGGAAGATGAATCTGATTGTAAAGTTTTGTTGGGTCCTTATATTGTAAAAATTGATAATAACTCTGAAACTACTCTGAAAAAATATGAAAGATTCCGATAAAATAAATATTCATAATGATAATTCGAAATTATTATGGATACATGGCCTCTCCAGGATCTGGTATCCATTTACTGTACCGATTCCTCTTTCTCCTCATCCTGGCAGCTTCTGCAGTGGCTATAACTAAGGAGACATACGACTTATCATACAATGCCGAGTAACTGTGCCCCCAAGAAGCCCGATCTATCGCCTTCTAAACCTAAGAAGATATATTATAGTTCATATAGTTCACATAGTTCAGCTTTTCTTTGTCCCATGGATAAAATTCTCACAATCTCTCAATTCGGATTATGATAAAATATATATTTTTTGAAAGCTTTTATTTGTTACTTCTGTATACTGTCACAAGAGGGCGCTGAGCTCTACTAATTTATTATAAAGAATACAATGTAATATTCATTTAAGAAATTTTTAAAAGTTGGCTTTTTTAATTACTTTACAATATTGTGTATAAACAAAATAGAGAAGGAAAAGTTTTGAAAAAAACGCACTTATTTCAATAAAAATTTTAAATTTATCAAGTTTTAAAGGAGTATTTTAGTGTCATAAAATCGTATGTCCTATAATAATAGCGCAAAAGAATAAGACGATTGTGTACAACCCTTTACAATATGCTGATGATGTTTCAAATTATAAGTAATGTGCTAATACAAATTGCGGATAATAGAAACAGCAACACGTTATCCAGGCATAACGTAAAAATACTTTTATTTTTTAAAAATTATTTTTTATTTTTTAAATACGACAGCACAAAAAACATATCAATGAAAGTTTTATTATTTTTAAACACTTTTTGTTTGAAAAACAAAAACAATAATTTGAAACCATTTGAAAATTTTAAAACATTACTACAATATGACACGATATCACATTTTTTAAACTACATATGTAATATGTTCTAACGAATAAAAAAATATTAGAACGAACTTTGTCTTACAACTTAAACAAATTTTTAATTTTAAAAATGTGTAGCTTAGAGAATTTTTCAAATTGAAAATAATTTTCATTATCAATTACACAAATATGATATGCAAAATGTATACATAATATTAACCCACAAATAATTAAAATTATTATTCAAACTCAAAATTTGAAGTACATATGGAATTTTCGCCAGATTATAATAGTTTTCAAATTTATTATTATTATTTTTTTTGTTACGAAATCTATGCGTTATATGAGTTAACAACTTGTTATTTGGAATTTTTTTATTTATATCAGTAACTAACACACCTTTATGCTAAAAAGAACCTTTTGTTTTATTAAAACATTTAAATACAAAAAACTGTCTTCAGAGAGGCTTTTCTTGATTTAAATATATGTGGGCGGTGGGCGTGTTCGTTGCGTGTATTTTGTGCCAATAATTGTCGGTATGAAATTTCATTTATCTACGACAACAATTTTTTTTTCATTCGCCCTGCGTTGCCTCTGTCTTTATTTTCGTTATTGGCTTCTGTAAATTAGAAGTTTCTCTTAGTAAATATCTTCTGTCTGCATTAGACAACACACTTTGTTTTAATATGTGGAATGATGTTGTTACCGTCCGACTTCTATAATTTCTATATTTTTCGATATTTTAGCAATATATTGGCTTATATCCTTGTAAGCTTTGATTTTTTCCCTTTTCAATCTCTGGCACTACTCTGACACGAGTCTATCTCAATGATCTTATATATAAAAGTGAATGTTTGTTTGTACGTACATATGTATGTTTGCGTTTTATAGACAGCAAACAGTAATAGTCTCTAAATTTGGTCTAAATGCCTTCATTAGCCAAAAAGTGGGCGGATTTGGACAAGTGAGCATATTGCCTCCCAATCATACTAAGTATTGTTAAGAGTAAAAGTTTCAAAATTTGGTCTATATGACTTCGCAGTCAAGCAATGAACGGAAATGGAAAAGTGAACATTTTGCATGTGTAGAGAACGAAACAATAAAAGTTTCGTTATCTATTACATCAGCCAAAAGTTGGAGAGATTTAATAATCGAAAAAGTGACCTAGATAGGGGTAGCGAAGCACATCGGGCCTTAGCTGGTTCCTCTTTTACCGACTTATTAACCTTAAGGACGGTACATGCCTTTGTGAAAAAAATTTTTTTTCTCTTAAGAAAGTTTAACTAAAATTTGAAAAAACACAGATGAAAATAACACGTCTTTGAGATATAAGGCGAATTTTCAAACCAAAGAAGGAGTGTGCAATTCACTTGGCGAGTGGTGTATGTACGTACAATAATAAAAAAAACTTTGCAAAAGATTGTTTTTCAAGGTACCAATTATCACACTCTAATGTCACTTTATTTATATTAAACAGTGCTCCGAAATTTATTTATTTATACATATGTATGTATGTATGTATATTTGTATGTACATCATTTTTTTCTGTGTCACACGTCTGTCTTTATAGAGAAAATGCTAAAACCTCGTTTTACCCCTTATTAGCCACTCTAAGTGCAACACATTTTAGTTTATGATGAGTGTGAACAACCAAGAAACCTTACTTTAAGAAGAAAAACATGCCTGTCATTTCAAACGAAAAGTAATTAGTTTTGATAGTTTCTCGAGATTTTAACCTTCCCAATGCCCAATGTCGCTCTATGGATCTATGTATCTGTCCTCCAAATGTCAACAAAATCGATTTAGTGGCAAAGAAATTATTAGGAAATTTATAATAATACATACATACATATATATGTATAAAGGGTGTCCAAAATTGAGGTATCATTTTAATTGTAATAAAAAAAGACTTTTTTTTCGGATGTTAAAAATATTTTTATTCCAGTTTCTTGCAAATAGGTTCCGGTTAAAAATAAAAAGTTATGACGGTCAAGTGACCTCCCGTACTGGCTCGACAGAATCTTTTACCAAAATTATTAATCACGTTATTCAATAAACTGTTATCAATGGTTGATATCTGCTCGATGATCTTGGTTTTAAGCTCTTCAGCTATTGTGGGATTACTGCTGTACACTTTCAATTTCAAAAAACCCCAGAAAAAAAGTCTAAAGTTGTCAAATCGCTCGATCTTGATGGCTAACTTACCACTCATCTACGAGAAATAATGTGATTTTCGAACTTGCCATTGTTTCTTTTGCTGTGTCACATATTCTCTACTCTATTGATGACTTAGACATCAATTTTCTGACAAAAAAAAAAAAAAATTCGGGTCATCTCCCTGTAGAGATTTTCATTGATCGAAATCGCATTTCGATTTTCGTTTTAAAAATATATGGTCCGATGATTCCTCCGGACCGCAAACCACATCAAACTGTAACTTTTTGTTGGTGTAATGGTTGCTCTAAGATAACTCTTCGATTCTCTTCACTCCTAATGCGGCAATTCTGCTTGTTAAACTTTTTCAGTGAAGATTTTTCGTTAAAAAAAATTTCTTAATTACATCTTGAAAATTTTTGCCAGTTTCTAAAAATGTTTTAATAATAAAAACACGTTACTAACTAACCGGAATGTATTCGGAAACTGAAAATACAAATTTAGAATAAAAATTACAAGTAGAAAAAAATGGCAGCAAAATGAAAATGCTCCGATGAGTTCTGGACAATAAAATCTCTGTAAACAGTCATAATATCATAAGGATACAGGTTGTATAAGCAAGGACACCTTGAGAAAATTTAGGCATATTACTATGTTATGTTTTAAATAAGTTTGAAAATATTTATCTCACGTGCGTTTTTATTCTTAGCAACATTATCATATTATTCAAAAACTTATGCTTTCAATTGTCGCCCATTGTATCTATGAAAAAAACATGTCCGATTATGCGTTGAAGTCAGTGTATTTATAATAAAAAAATAAATAAAATATTTTCTGTTTTTATCGGACTTCAAACAATCAATCCTTTAAGTCGAGGTTTCTATCTTTCTTCCTTGTGAAATGTATTAAATAATTATTATTACGTTTTTATTTTTTAATTAGTTTCTCTTCTCTTCTATATTCATCTTCTTCTTCACTTTTTATGTATTTCACATACAACTTCTAAGAATATATTCTAAATATTGAAAGGTTCATTGATCTTTTCCAAGACCAGATAAACAACTAAAGATGAAAGACAATAAATAATTTCTTATTTTATTTTATTTTATTTTATTTTATTTATTTTTTTTATTCTGTATGAATATGCATATGTGTGTATTCGTTTATCCGTTTATAATAACAATAAAAAAAAATAATAATAATGATAATGATAAAAATAAATTATATTATTTATACGAAATACACATATGTTGTAAGTATATGTGTATGTATATGTATATACATGTGAATGCATTAATTTTGTTAAGAAAAATAACACACCAATATAAAAATGCAATTAATCAAAACCTAAAAGGCATGCGGTAAATAAATCCCTCTGCTTCCACATTCATTTCAAAAACTCACACTCATAATCACATCGAATACTACGAGTACTGGCCATTCACATCAAAGATGCATAAATACGAGTACAACAAATAAATTGTTTAAAGATACTCGCATACACAAACTTTGTTGGAATGTGCAGCATATTTATTTATTTATTTATTTATTTCTTTTCTTTATTTTGTATTATTTTTATTATTTTTATTATTTAATTTTTCGTGAATGTGTTCATTCTGACAACCAAATCGACCAAACGACCTGACACTTATCTCTTTTTATCTGCATTTAAAATTTATAAAAAGAAAAAAAAAAATTAAGTAAAAGACGAACTAAAACAACAACAGCGACAATAATGTGTGCGAGTTATAATAAAAACAAACTTATGTGGCATATGGACATAAAGACCCATTCGATAAATTGATTCTTTTACATTTAATTCGTTCAAATGAATGATGTTGACTACACACATACATACATATATATGTTTATTGGCATCACATCACATCGCAACGCATCGCATCGCACTGCCGATAGTCGTTCGTTCGTTCGATGATGACTGAGTTTATTACGTTCTTCGTTTATATTATACACCAATACCCCGGCTTGCGTTGCTCTTTGGGGCTGGAGAAACTAGAAGCAAACGGAAGCACGTTATTCCATTCATTTGCATTGATTTTCATTTAATTGCTTTCGAAATTCATAATTTTAGCTGCAAAAATAGATTTTTCAATTTAAAAAAAAAAAAAAACGTTTTTCTAAAGTAAAAATATAACAATTCATGAGAAAAACGCAAAAAAGCATGTGTGTGTACATATGGACTTATTTATGTACGATATGTAACAAAAATATTATAAATTAACACTAAGGAATTCATAGTAGAAAAGCAAAAGTCTATGTATACGCATTAGACTTAAATGGGAAATCCCCTTTTTCTGTTTTATCTTTGTATAACCATTTTCATATAAACCACGCAAATTGAAGCAGTAATATACCATTTCGAAGCCATGCGAAGCAAACTGAAACAAAAACAACCGACTTTGAAGGTGCAAAAATTGTAAAAATCGACGTAAACCGGGGTATAGGTATATATTTAACCAAGAACGCAAACGCACATTTGAAACACACAAATCATCAATCCATCTGTGTGTCTATGCGTCTGTCTGTCTGTCTGTCTGTCTGTCAATATTTAAGTTTGCCTGTTTTTATTTCAAACGATCAGAGTATTATACAATATAATATTAAGAAAAAAATATAACAAAATATGGTAAAAATTATTGAAGATTATATGCGAGGGATGATCAAGAAAAGCAACAACATTTAAAAATATATACAATACAATATATGATTTTTGTTTTTTTGTTTTTGTTATTATTATTATGAATTTACATTCACAACTATTGCTGGAATTTACAAAACCGGGTCAATGACCAAAGTTTTGCTCTGATGCCATTTATCCTATGAATTCTCTAACTATCGATGTTGTTCTAATCAAGACTGCCCTTTGTATGTCCGTTATAGTCCTTAAGTCCAGTCGTAATATTTCTATAGCCTCTGTTGTAGTCTACTTATTACAACTGGCAATATTTTAACAGTTAGTAAATTCTGCGTTGCTCTAATATATTGCGCCAGTTGTTGGTACTTGCTGTGATTTGTGTCGATTATTTCCATTATGTTGTTGTCGAGGGGTATTGCAAAATTTATCAAATAAATATCTGGCCTATTAGATATTGTTGCAGTCGGTGAGGTGTTGACTAATAATGATCTATTCCAGAATAAAATGTATTCTATGGTCTCGATAATCGATTCTGGATGGTATTCGAAATACGGAACTATTGACCTATTTATTCTTAGTCTTCTTACAAGACTAATATAGAAGATGGTGCCTTGCTTTATAGTGAATCGTTGTAAGTAGTGTACAGCCGTTAAAATATGTGCGCTATAGTGTCCGGGGTGTATATACTACACCATCTCGTTTGGCCATCACGAAAACTTCTACGGGAAGAGATTTTCATATTTAAGCCAGTTATACGTAAGTTTAGCATCAATGTGCCATTGGATTTGGACTTCCATTGTTCGCCGAGGTCAGTTGCTATTTAAAACCACATTAAAGAAGAGGCCGCTCAAATGAAAGGTGGGTTCGAGGACACCAAAGCATTACAAAAGTAAAAGATGTTTCAGAAATTACCCTCTACGCATTATAAATAAGAAACACTGTAATACTTAGAGTTTCGATCAAAACAAACTACACCTAATTAGAGTCTATTCTATATTTTTATATTTTATAAACGCCATATATCCAACAAAACATCTTATTGAGAACAATTCGACGTTTGTAAGGGAAGAGTATAAGGTAATAATCTCCATATATAATATATGTTTAACGAACTCAATATCGCATGCTTCGCTTGGATTTAATCGTTATGTTAACCGTTAAACGTTTTTACTTCTTCAAAATCAGTATCAGTTACCATTCCTACAATTTTCATTGCCTCATCGTAGTTCGATTAAGAGTTACGAGGACGAGCATGTCTAAACAATTTTGGAGATTATAAATTTTGCCAAAATATTTATTAAGTTTGGCTATAGAACTTACTTTTTATCGCAATACTGAAAAAGTATTTTCCAATTCGTACTGATTAATATCATTTGTCATAATAAAGTGTGATGTCCACTTTCCTCTCCTTAAACTTTCTTTTAAAAATAAAAGAATTAAGTTTAGGATGAGCTTTATCACACTTTCATCAGCAAACTCCACTTGTCCAAGTATTCAAGGAATGTTTGTATAAATCTTTGACTCTCATTGTTGGCTTGAACTGCAGATCAATAAAACTTATCAGCAGAGAATAACTACTCGCTAGTCAACTTTTTCTATAAACTTTGCAGTTGACAATAATACTTCCGATGAACTTGTATGTAACGTTGAAGTTTTGACCATGGCATGATGGCAGTGGCAACTGTTCTACCAAAAACTTGTGTTGCATATTTGACGCGAATTTTTTCGAATCAATTGGTAAAAATGTTTTGCTGTTTCAATGTTTCAATGTTGCACATTTCATCTTTTGCACTTATTCCCATCTTGTACAGTTCTTTAATTATTTGAAAACTGGCATTTCCATCTGGTGTTTTTAGATCACACTTCTTCCATCCATTTCAACAATGTGGACTTCAACAAATGTGGACAATCATACATACAACACACACTTTTTGTCCATTAATTTCAAAAAATATCTTAAAATTAGAGGAGCATTTTCTGTTTGTAAAGCCCTGATCACACACTAGGGCACACATTTTAATACTAATGAAATGTTACCTTTTGTGAAGGAAATTTTTTAAAAATGTCCTGAGATGCGAATTGTTTGATTTTTCATTAAAAACTACATTTGGTGAGGGCATTATGCAATTCGTACAAAAACAAAACAAACATAGTTAACCCTATACAAAGCAAGGAGGTCGTACTCTATTTCGTCTTGTTTGCTACGAGTATTGACAATATTATGAAAGACAATTGTTGCAAAAACTTTTAAAATTTTAAAATCCGTCACAAAACAACTTAAGTTTACCAACACCCATGCAAATTTGCATATTTTAAATGACATATATACATACAACCATACATATATTTATTTCTATTCTCTTCTCTTGATCTTTTAATTCAACGAAATGGTCGACCAAGCGTGTTTGAAGCCTTTCATTAATTCAGTTTTTGTGTTGTATTGTTTTCCGAACTCATACACTTCCCTAGCCATCCATCATCAAACGTTCTTGATTATATTTAGGTCGAACGAGTAAGGTGGTCATTCAAGGGAGTCAAATTGGCTCTGAATCCAAGATATCACGGATAGGGCTGCATGGACTGAAGCACTTTAGATTTCCTAATAAGTTTTAAAAAAAAACCGTTTTCAAAACGTTATTGCAGTTCTCCGCATTCATTAAATACTGAAACTCTCAGGTGACATCTTCCTTTGTAATTTCTTGTTGGAGCGATCACACATAACGATTCCCAAAAGAAATCAAATTAAATGAATTAAAACATTGTCTGGGATAGTTTGCAACGTCATTCGTATTGATAAATGTTTCGAAACTGTCTCGAATGATAATTGTGAATTGTTGGTGCAATTAAAATCATCGACATACGGGTTAGTGTAAAGGCATGGTTTCTTTATTTCGCTTTTAGAGAAAGAAGTATTAGGCTGGTAAGCACATTTTTAGCTATTCTTTGTACAAATGTACCCGCATACAATGCGTTAACTACGCCACAAATTTGTTGATTTTAAGCAAGCGTTTAGCGTATTGATCGTAGAATAATTGCATGAGTCTGAAAAATATAAGCAAACAACTGATTTTTCTGTCTGGTGTCTCCAGTGTTGAGGACCATTGTGCTTTCGTCCCAAATTGCAAATTAAATATACCTGTAAAATGTTCGCCATTGTGCTGTTTTTGGCCACGTTACAAGCTGATGCTTTGTTGATTTCAGATTAAGTCATTGCCATATGTCAGCTTGTCTTCTCCTCGAAGGATTCTGAGGTGACTACCTACGTCAATAATCAGACCGCACTCATCACGTTGAAGGCATACTTTGTCAGATCTAGGCTAGTAAATGAGCACAGGAGTTAACTAATGAGACTTTCCTGGGTATCTGAGCAACGCATCATTCCCGGCAATGGGATAGCTGACGATTTAGTCCGCAGTGGCTCGGAGCTGGACAGATATTTGTTGGAGGAGGGCCATTAGAAAGTGGACTGTGGACAGAATAAATCATTTCAGGAGGAACAGCTTGGACTGCCTGGTATATAGGACATTGTGGCCTAGTCTAAGGTTCCTTTGATTATGTCGGGAGTATCTGAGGGTCATGACACGAATAATTACTAGGCACCCTCCTTCTTTCCTTCTCCTTCTTAATTATCTCTCTGGACAGATCGATCCACGAGTAGAGGCGCGTTTTCATCGTTTAAGCCTCCTCATCTGCTTACCTACCTAAGTAGTCAATGACGTAAAAAATAGATATCAGCCCACGCTCTTCTTTTATTATTTCTTAACACCTGAGTTATGAGTAAGAAGATCGGATGATTATTATTCGAGCGGTTTCAACCAATAATCGAATAAGCGGGTTCATTAATTTAAATATATATCTTTGTACGTTTATATTTTTTTATTACAAATGTGCTCATAATTTAAGTATTTTTCTGAATGTAATATATACCGTCTTATTTTTACACAAAGAACGTCAAAACCCATGATAGAATTAATGCAGTAGGGACACTTGAGCAACAAAAACTTTTTCTCATTTTATGTAAATGAATAATAATTTTTTTTTAGTATGGAGAATGATGATCAGCTGTGCGAATGCGCCTTCGAACTGTTCAATTAAATACAAAACGTTCTTATTAAGAAAGACAAATTTGATAATTAAAATTACATACAACCAGAAACAGGGTAAAAATAAGATAATTGATCTGAAAAGATTGAAACTATTAAATCTGTTACATACTATACAAATAATTATTTGTCTACAGATGCCTTCTGAAGAGCGAAAATAGTTTCAATGCGATATAGAGGATAAGCCTAAAAGTATTAAGTGTCCTAAAGGCTCTTCGACATCAAGACGGATGAACTACCTTCAATACTATGTCCATAAGATTTACGTATTTTTGCAGCAAAGAAATCTTTATTCCATATCAACTAGTTCCAAGGCGCAGGTAAATAACAATCTTAGGTGAAATATTAACACGTTGTGTTTTCGAGGACGGAATATGAAATAAGGCCATAAAAGAGCCGAACGTTTTACTTACATACATACTTGCTACAAACTACTACATGGATCAAAATTTATCAATTTGATTTGATAAAGCAAAAGAATTGAAAAGAATTTTATTTTAATAAAAGATTCGGTTAACCGATTATTTGATTAATTTTCAACCGAAAACTAGTTTTTATAAAACTATAACATTTCGAATTATTCGAAAAAAGTCGAATAATCGATCTCCCTTGTTATAAGCAGGCAAACAAAATATTTGTAAACCATTGCATATTATTAAACAAACTCAATGGCAGCGACTTAAATTATTTCTGCAAAAATCAAGCTTCAGTTAAAACCGTAGCATACTTAGGCTTAGTACCTTTGGCATCCGCCCACTGCACAGGTCTCTTGATAGTTCCCGTTGTGCTAGCATATCGGCAGCTATCACTTTGATTTTATGGAGGCTTGACGGATTTTATTCATATTACCTCTCTTTATCTCATCAATAAATAGTCAATTTACATCAACAAATTGCAACAGCCTATGCATAGGTTCCTTCATTATGAGCTGCTTCCTTATTTTAGACAGTTTTTTCACTTGCCATGTTCAACCGCAATATTGAATAATTTTCTATGTGCTATTTACCAGTGAAGGCGTGATGTAGTAGTTAGAGTGCACGCATACAACACAAGCGGCCCAGGTTCGAGTCCACAGTATAGGACATGACGAAAACATTGAATTGCGGTTTCAAGTAATTTAATAAAGAGATTTCAGTTTTCCTCCGGACGAATTCATCCAATGAAGCCCCCTGACCTTTCAAGCAGAGTTAAGATGATGACAAACATCAAATGAATGATCAGAAGAAAACGCCACCTACTGGGAAAATAAATTACAATGCTAAGTAAGGATCAACCACCACTACACAATCACATAGAGACGAGTTACAGTAGTCTAATCATCTACTTAGCTTGAAAACCAACTTGATTAACGAAACTGAAACAAGGCAATTGATACTTTATGAAAAGCAAATATGTTGATGTGCCTACCAGATGAGCATTTCTCTACTGCATTTACCTCGCGGCAATCTTAATGGCACATTCAATTCAACAATAGAATTTTATTCAAATAATATTAAGCCGTCAAAGAAAATTAAAATTTTTTTTTTATTAAATTGAATGCGAATGCAAAATATAAATTAAATAATTACCAGCAGAGTTATAATAATACGCCGAAATACACATGCAAACCTTGTGCTGCTGCAATGTCCTTATGAACTTTGAAATGCGAATACTTATTCACATGAATAGAAGAAATGTATTGATTTTCTAGTAAAACAGAAATCGAGATGAATCCAATTATCCGAACAACTGTCGACTGGGTTAAGTGGATTGTTGGCTTCCTTTCCTTTAATTGCTCAATTGTTACTGATTTCCAAGGCGGTAAGTAGTTTTGCACGTGAGATATTGTTGTTGCGACTGGCATTTTTTGTTTTTTTTTGAATATACATACATACATACATACATACATACATATGAATAATGATAATTTAAAATCCAATATAAGGCATAATTTACAGCTTTTTCTTGTTCATACAAATATACCGCAAGTGACATTCGTTTTATTTTACGTTGCTATTCTGGTGTTTTTCACGTCAGGTGAGACATAGCACTCCAAATAAAGATGTTCAATACTACATAGATGCTGTTGTATTAAAAATTTTACGTAGTGCAAGTTTACCTACTTGCTATTCTGAACCTCAGATCTTTTATAATTTTTTGATTGATATTTACATTACGTGACACTATAGTAGAGAATCGAAAATGGAGACCAAAACAGTTTTCCGGAAAACGCGAAAAACTAACAATCCTCTATGGTAACCGTGGGTCACCTAGAGTACAAGGTTTTTATGAAAGTGAAATGGTTTTTGGGCACGTTTTTCTTTAGGAACTAAGAATTCAAAATTTATTTCATTAGCTACCAATTAGTGTAATTATTATTAAAATTTTTATTAATTAAAAAAGTAATTTTAAACGTACTGACTTGCTATAATGAGGAACTGATATTTTTAAGTTTTTATTTTGTCACGTCAGTTTGACATGTGATAACGTCACTAATTGAACTCAGAAAACAAAAGCAAAAACTTTATAATTTTGAAAGTTAGAAATGTTTTGCATCCAATAAAGTTTTTCTTTTGGAATATTATTACGTTGTTTTGGATTTAATCCTGTAAATATAACGACATATTTATGTTACCAAATGGTACTCGTGAGTTATTATGGGTTAATAGGCATTGAAATATTTTGATGTAATTTTCAACCTCGGATTTTTTTTAGACTGTCCTCATACTTGATAGATGAATTTGCAACAGAATATAATAAAATATTTTCAATACTGCTTTTTTTATTAAAAAAAAACTCATTTATATTTACTAATGGCGCCTATTTATTTGTCGGAAAGGGTTGGCAACTTTGGCAAATAGTTATTACAAGAACCACAACAAAATTAAAATTAAGAAAAAGAAGAAAAATTTTATTTACAAATACAGCAACAATAACAACTAAAGAAAATTGAACAGCAACACAATTTAAAATAAATGAGGACAACCCTACATACAAGCATACTAAGCTGCTCCGTGCCGATTTATACCTACGAGTACATATATGCGGCACGTCGTGTTTCAATTAAGATATCGATCAAATTTTCACAGAATACTTTGTTTTACTAAAAAGAAAAAAGTCTAATACCTACATATTGTAACGTTTTTACCTTTTTAAAAACGTGTATTTATGAGTTCGTAGATTGTAGTTAAAATAAAATAAATTTTGTGTTTGGTTTTAATTAATTTAACATTTAATTAATTTTAATTTATTCAACACAGTTATGTGCACCACTGCTTTTAATCTTTTTACAGGCAATAACAATTTTTATTCTTAATTACTTTCTTTCTAAAGATCTTCCAACACGATCGTAATTATAACCTAGGTTCGATCACAACCTCTTCAACCAGAGGTTATCCACACTTAACTCTCTTTACTGAGATATCTCCAATGAAACCGGTTTTTAGTTCACTACTAGCTTCACGAGTTTACTCCTTATAAACTCTCTTCACACCAATAACACATTCGCTGAGTTAGCTTTACTTAAACTGATCGTTGTTCGCATCGATGTGCTTTTGATATGGCTGAGTAAACAATACATCTAAAGCTCTCGAACCTCTCGATATTTCAGGTAGATTCCATTTCTTTCTTTTAATTTCTTTTTAGTTCTTTTGTAGCCATGCGTATGTAAACGTCTACATCTTTCAGCTCTTAGTATTTGTTGTTGCTTGTTTATTGTTTGTTACTTGTTTTCTTTGCTGCTTAATTCTTGTTGTCGCCGTGTTATTTTTATTTACTTTACCTCCGCTAATGTTTGTTGTTGTAGATTTGATTATTTGTAAAGAGCATGTATAGTTGTTTTTGCAGCTTTTGTTTATTTCTTTTAGCGAAGTAATAAACGCAGAGGTTTCCAATCTTATTTTCGTAATAATATGTATGTACGTACTCATGTATATGCCCAGCGATAAAGATCGGAAGGCCTTCTGACCCCCTTATTTAGGATTTAATTTCTTCTCTAACCTGCCTTCCAAAGAATTTACAACTTTTCACACAGGCGTAGCACCTTCCATAAAAAATGATATTTGTTGTCGTACATCTCAATAAATATGTATATCAGCGGGTGAAGTCGTAAGTCGTCTTAGTATTTTTTTTTATAAAGACAGGCGGCAAAAAAAAAACAGATAGGGTTGGAAAAAAAGGAACTTATCTCCCCTTTGCAATATACATATATAGCTTTCCGAGGAAGGCCGTATAGGCAAAGCTAGCATACATACAAACAAATCGTTAACTAAATAAAGGAGGATGAAGAACGACACGTTTAATCTCTACACCATTATTATGTATGTATATGTACATACTACACCGAATAAAAAAGTTTCAGGTTTAAGTTGGTACATATGCTGTTGATATTCCCGCTAAATCTTAGCGTCATAGCCTGACCTCTGCAAAAGCTACGTAGCCAAGAGTACATTTTACAATTTTAGAAATGTGTGTTGGCGATTTTTTACAATTTTAGAAATGGATTTAAATTTTCAACAACGAATTTGTATTAAATTTTGCCTAAAAAACTGATTTCATGGTGGGCGAACGTAGGAAATGTTGGAAAAGTGTTTCGGCAACGATTCTCTAAAGAAAACAGTCGTTTACCAGTGGCAGGAGCCGTTCAAAACGATCGTGAGTCATTCGCAGGTGGTGAAGGAAGTGTAAAACCGACGAAAGCATTGATTAAGTAAAAGAAATGTTGGTCAATAACCGTAAATTAGCCATTAGAGATGGCGGAGGACTTGAACATTGCCTTTGGATCCGTCCAAGACATTATGGTTAATTATTTGGGTTTCCGTCATGTAGCAGAAAAGTTGGTGCCAAAAGGCCTCAATTTCAGGCAAAAAAGAGATCGCATTGAGGTCGCAAAAGGCATGGCTTGCGAGGCTGAACCCGATCCCACATTAATTAAAAGGATCATTACTGGAGACGTTCACCAAATGAGCCGAGACCATTTTCAAGGAAAAAAGAAGTCAATGCTCACGGTTCATGGATTACGACAGTGTAGTGCATCATGAGTTTTTGATAGAAGGCCAGACAATAAACAAAGAGCATTATTTGGGCGTTATGAGACGTTTGCGTAAAGCATTTCGCCGAAAGAGACCAGAATTGTGGCAAAAAACTCATGGGTTTTGCACCATGATAACGCACCGTAGCACAGTTCCATCATTATTCGAAATTTTTTTAAACGAAAAATGCAACAAATACTAGCCACCGAATTAGCCTGCCTTGGTTCCTTGTGACTTCTTTCTGTTAAATTGAGTTAAAAAGCCATTACGGGGTACGCGTTTCATCAGCAGAATATACAAAAAATGCAAATGTCGCGCTATGACGTAAAATTTAGCGGGAATATCAACAACATAACAAAAAAAAAAAAACTCAAATAGGAACACACGGGGGTTATTCCGCAAACTTTTTGATATGTATGTAAATATATAGCAGAGACTGAAAAAAGGAAAAAATGGGCTTATGCTTGGGTTCGGGGTAATCAAAATAAAAAGTTTTGGTTTATTTTCGATTTGGGTTCAAAATTTTGAAAAGTACACATACTATATTACAAAATTTATTTATTTTTCAAAAAAAAATCACGTTTTATTTCATAATTAACATACTTTTTAGCCCTTCTTCTTGGGTAAACTGAACCAGCTGTGCAGGGATAATAGGATTAGCTTATGCTTATGCTTATGGTCCCGGCTAATGTTGGTATTCCGGGGAATGGACATCTGAGTAAAATACTATTAGTCTCAAGCTCGATGTGCAGATTCAGTGATGAGGAAATTGAATCACCTGAGCACATACTGGGTACATGGAAGGCATTGATACACTCTAGAAAGAATCATCTGGGTGCCTATCAGGTTCTAGGTAGGAATTATCGCGGTTGGCACCAACCGACATCCTGAATTTCGTAAGAAATACGAGGTTGGGGGGATATTATAGCGAAACCCTATAGGAAACCCTAGAAGGGCTGTACAATAGATAGGAAAGTCGTTGTTCTTTTATACCTCGATAATAATAAATAATAATAACCCTTCTTCTTTAATTTTTTTTAGTGGCAAAATAAGTTTCAAAGCTGAAAAGGTCCTTTTAACGCTTACTTACGTAGCAGATACCACAAATATAATCTGAGCCGCTTGATACAATATTGGCGTTCCCGTTAAAATATTGATTCCTTTTCCTACCCTTCAATACATTTCATATGTTGCAATTTATGCTTAACCTTTATAAGTTTTTTTTTTTTGGTTCAATTTTGACCCAGTTTTGGAGAAAAGTTGTTTTGTTTTTTTTCTAAAATTAAGTGGCTTATAACCTTGATAAGCTATGATTTTTATTTTATTTCAAAACTGAACAGAAATATTAGAGTGTTCAGGTTAAGTTTGACGTCGAGTAAAAATTTTGTTTCTCCATTATTTTGAACAGCACAATTTGCAGCAATTCGAGAGCAATAAGATTTAAAAATAAGGATAATTACAGTGATCGATGAGTTTTAGATAAGTTTGCAACTACTTACTGTCTGAATTGTGAAACATAGTGGTTGACATATGTTGTCTGTTGTCATTTATAGGCATATGCCTGTTCCGGCTACACATAACTTCAAGACCAGCTAAATATGGCATACAATTTTGAGTGCTTTGTGAATTTGCTATTTATTACGCGTACGATATATAGGCAAAGATATATGAACTATGGCTGAAAGCAACCAAAATAAGCATCTAGTGCTCAATCTTGCAGCTGATCTTAAATTTCGTAATGTGATGCTTTTTACATCATATCAATGGGGAAAAAATAAGACTGAAATACCACCACAAATATTGGCAATAACAGGCAGACCTGTATATTCGTATTTTATTTTATTTTTTTTTTTTTTTCACCAGTGACGCTCAACTCTTTTCATACATATATGCATTTAAGAAAATAAATAAGTATGTGATTCTTTTCAGTACTTTTTATCATAGTCCAGAAATTAGTAACCGCGAGGACATAAAACTTCAGATAATATTAGATTACAATAAAGCAAAGGAAAGATTAATACACAAGACATGTCATGTGTCATGTTATACTTGCAAAAAAGATTAATTGATTGCCTCAAGTGTCATTTAGTAATATGATAAATATATAGTATCCGTCTAAAATAATTTTAGATTATTTATGTACATCGGCTAACCACGGATGAATCGAAAATACTTAGTTTGCCAAACGTCGTCATTTCTTAGAATATTATGGTTGGCAACTTACAACGGGTTATATAAAGTACCGAAAAACGTCATCTAGAGCATAGTTATCGAAATAAATGGCACAAGAACAACGTGATAAATCTGAACACAATTAACAGCCTTCAACTTTAAGCAAATGCTAAGAAAAGATATGCTAACAGACTATAAAAATAAGGTTAACGCAATGACACTGATGTTCGTATTATAATATCAGGTATTACTGTCAATTTTTGTTTACATTTTTCGATGTTTTGCTTGCATTCGTGTGTTTTTGTTTACATTTTTATTATTCTTTGCAGCTTTTGTTTCGCTAAAGGGAAACATTTTTGACAATTATGCGAATAAAACACAGCAGCAAAACGCCTGTTGTTTTTAGTGTTGTTTTATTGTTGTAGAATTGACTTGACCTTATAATTAAGCCATGACCTTTAGTATGCATTAGTTGTAAAAACTTTGTATGCAAAGAGCATTGTAATATAATTATTTTATGCAGTCAATGCAAGTATGTATATATTAAAAATAGCTTTGATAACATAGTTTTTATAATCAGATATCAGATACATACCTACATATATAACTCTTTGAAGTCATTGTACTCCTACACTTACAACAAATATTACTAAAAATACTACTAATATGTTATGTATTGTACTTATATAAAGGCAACAAACAATAAATAGCACGTTCACGGGTTCTGGTTCGGGTTCGGGTTCGGTTTCAGTCCCTGATAAACATATATTATAAAATGATGAGTTGTCCTATGTTTTATATTTTATAACTCAAGAATCACTCAATCGATTTACAAACCAATATATGCGTTGGAAAAGTCCACTTTAACTGATGATTAAAACAAATTTCTACGGATATGCGTTATACGCAAACTTTTGTAATGATGTGTTTTCGCGTAAATGATTTGTGAATTCCTTATGTATATCCTTGTGAATTTGTTTATGTCCTCGTTCAGTACACATGAATCTTCTCTGAAATAAAACATTAAACTATTGTGGTGTTTCTGTAATACAAGCAAGTTGAGACGCTGGTTCATTTGCAATATGGTACTTATAAGTATGAAAAAAACAGAAGGAAAAATTAAAAAGGTAAACAATAAAACAAATAAACAATTTTAATAAGTGAAGTGATATAGTTGTGCTTTTATCAGAAGCTATCACACAACTAAATGAAATTGTTGTTTATATTGAGCCGATGAAGCTTATGGAATGGCCACATATGTTCTAAATATTCCATATATATTTAAACATAACCCGGGATCTACACTTTTTTACTTACATATACTCGTACACCATATATATTTTCAATTTCAAATATTGAAACAAACTTGCTTTCAATTCCAATTTTTCTCTCAATCGCGTGTTTCAATTTACATAATACTTTGAAGAAAACAGCTGATTATAGTTAATTTGGAGTAGTTTTCTCGACGAATATATCTTGATCATAAAAATTGTTTCAAAATGCTTGCAGTATACGTCACAGCTATCAGTTTCAATTGACAAACTGTTGACAAATTGGCAATCAGTATGTGGCTGACTGCAAGGTAAGATATGGCATAAAATGTTAACGAAGAATTTCTATTGTGGAGACTTTATAATACAAGTGTAAACGTGCATCCAATTAGTGTTTTCTGAAAATAAAAGGAATCTTGGTTAAGTTTTAACATTTCAGATACACCCACCTACTCGTACAAAGAAATAATCGCTTATGTGGTCAATTGTAAAGATAATGACTGGTATTTAAGTCTTTAAAAGTCACCAACATAAGTATAAGAGGTATGGCTGTGTTGTAGGGTATATTAAGTTGTACCAGAGAAAAAAAACACCAAAACAAAACTAGTGATGGAAATGAAATGGAAAGTAAAAATTGGAGAAGAGTGAGAAGCAAATCCCTTCCCCTTTTATAAAATGTATACAACATTGTTATGATTGTTTTTATTATATTTATTTCCTTATTGTTGTTGTTGTTTTTTTGCTTTTTTGTTATATTTGATTGCGATGGTTGGCAGTAGTTAGTTGCCATTGCTGTTATGCTCTGGCTGCAATTTATAATTTTTTATAGCGATGCATAAAGTCGATTTTTTTTCTTGGTGCTTTAGTTTCAATTTTTCAGAAGAAAAAGGGCATAAAACTTATCATACAGTGGAATAGGACGTATTTCAAATCATTTGGAATCCAAATATTCAGTATACCTACATATCGATATATATCATTTATAAGTATATAAATTGTTTAAAAAGCACTATGAGATAAATCTTTTACTAGTTTATCCATTAGAGGAAAAATAAATATTACATATGTATGTACGTACATACGTGTAATTATTTTAATTTGTCTTTATTTATTAAAATTGAACAATTTTGTTCACTATCGTTTTATTATTTTCTTTTTTTTAAGTTATGGATGTGTACAGATATTAATACACATTGATTATCTAACATACGAATTTGTGAAAATTGTCGAAATCACTCCATCTTGAGCACGACTAACGATCACTGATGCAGACTGATTTTCCTTGTTCAGATAATATCATACGATATGCCGACGGAACGTGAATTGATTCATTGGATTGTCATTTGCCCATAAATGCAATTTTATAAAATTTTCGGATTATGAGGCTCTTTAGCGTTCTATAAAATCAAAATAAAGGCTTAATTATGGCAAATTATTTGTGGTTTACAGTGTAGTTAAGCTGTACTCACTTGCGTACAGTGACCTCTAATGTGTTAATGCTTAATATGATCAATTATAACATTTGCAGTGACTATTTTTTCTGTTTTGGTCCACTGTAGAATTTGACTGTGTTAAATTGCAGCTGCGTAGGAAATAATTCTTAAAAAAAATTAAGTTTATGGCGATGAATGGATTCGTTTTTCTTTAATTTGTTCAAATATTGACGGTCAGACAAATAAACAAACGTAGAAACGAATTCTTATAGTTTATAAGGAACTTTCTTTAAATCAATACGGACTCGTATAAACACACACACACTTATATACATATTTTAATGACCTAAAATTGTTATTTAAACTCGAAACCGACGAAGACTTTATTTTTGAGGTAAAACTAAGTAATGACCGACACGTTAACGGGCTGACTCAATGACTGTCTTAGAGACTGGCCATTTCAATTCATTCGATTGCCACACAAACTGTAGGAGAGTTCAGTCATAAATAATAAAAATAAAATACTGCCATTCATTTTTATATTTCGTTTGTGTTGCATTTATATACTCGTACTCACACACAATTTCATAAGTTATTTGAACGAAAGACGACCGATCGGCAGTTGAACATTTGTAGATACTAACCGATGGGCAGACAGACAATATTATGGGAATATAATAATGAATACGATGATGGAGCTTCATGGACATTGAATTTATTCAATATTTAAAAGAGAGATTAAAAAAATAGAAAGACTTATATCCCTCTCTTTCTCTCTCTCTATCTCTGTCTATTTTATCTCCAGAATTAAAAGTGGCGGATAAACTGCCTTAACGCTAGTCGCACCAACTTTTGGCAGCTTAGCTATCTGTAGTCGGTTAAGATACAAAACTATTGAATTCATTTTTTTTAATTGTTCTTCCCCTGCCTCCAATTACGTATATCTCTTTTATATTTATGATTTTTATGAATTTTTTAAGTTTATAATATACATACTCGTATAATATTGAAAGAAATGCTTCCAAAAAATTTATAGATCATGATGCACAGAACAGTATCAAAAAAAAAATATGGTCTGTCTACCAACCAGAAGGTCCTCAGTTCAGACCATCAGACCTCATAACATTAGTTAGTAACTGGTTATGAGTATTACTACTATTGAAAATTTCTCTAATGCATTTGTCGTTCGGAGCCGGCGTTAAACTGTAGGTTATTTTCATAAGTCAAAAAATAGAATCGGGTACAGCTCATTGACTGAGAGAAGTCCACATGTTTCTTCAGGGAATGTTATGGGATTTAATAATAAAACAATGTCCGTCTCGAAATTTTAAGAGTACAAAAATCTTTGTTGGCTTTTGTTACCAATGCAGTAAAAAACTTAGGATGCCCAACATTTTTCAGGTACAACATCACAAAAACATATATTTTTTATTACAAATGGACTTACATACATACATACATACATACATACATATAATCTACATGTATAATATTTATATGACATTTGTATAATATATTGTATTAAATACAAATTTATGTGACAATAACAAAAACATAAGATAAAATAACAAAAAGAAGGATTTTAAATAAGAAAAAATGACTAAAGAAATAAACAAATAAATGAAAGAAAGAAAGAAAGGTAAACGCAAGAAAACTACCATTTAATACCATACCATATCATAACATACAGACGTTGTACATACATACATATGTATGTAAGTATTTATGAAAAGAAAAATATTTAACATTCAAACATACTTACATACCTTTAAACATTCGTTCGTTTGTTCATTGAGATGTACAAAAAATGCACAAAGTTTTTCGTACCTCCTGTTCCCCTTCATAGCCTGTTCGATAAACCATCGGTGACGGAGTTTTTAGTACTTCTAAAGCGCCAACACACACACACACACAACAAAAAGTATTTCTTTTTAAAAATCAAATATTGTTGAAACCACCGCGCGCGCGAATTTGCACGTTGCAACATGTGTAGATTGTTTGTTCTGCTGCGTCAAGAAATATTGCCAATGAGTTTCGCAAATAAGTATTTAGATTTTGTAAATTTCTGTTACAATCTGTTGGTTGTTAACTTAGAAAATTTCACTTACAAACGCATTACATTTTCGTCGTTTTCAGCTATTCACCACTACATGCTTAAGCCGCTACTTACTTGCTGGTAGTACACCTTGAAAACTTCTTTGCTCAATTTAAGTTACCACTTATGTACTTTATATGAAACTAAGTTTGACAAGAGGAAGACTTCAAGAACGATAACAAGTATTGAGATGGTGTAGGTCAAATATCAAATAGTTTGATCAAAATTGGAATTCAATTTTCCTAATTTTTGTTTTGAATGAATTCAAAATTTTAACTTTAAGCCATAACAAATGTCATTCCCTCCTTTTGTTAATCAGGCTCTTTTAAACCTCTCTTCCTACTCAAAATAAAGTTTCTGGCCCTATTAGTGAGTGATATAAAGTTTCTTTGACCTAATCACGGGACGGTAGAGATTCGGCCTATAAAATATTCTATCTTATACCTGCATGCCATTATCCTAATCGTAGGCTCTATGGCTTTGTTCTTCACCACCATATGTAGTTAAGGATCAAATAATTCAAATAACCGTCAAACACTGTGTTTGTTCCCTTAAGATATGGGGGTGTTTATTCGCATCTGAAGTTGGCAAAATACATATTGTAGACGGAATAATTAATGCGAAGTAGTATATTGATAATATAGAAGAAACAGTTAAGGAAAGTGCCAAACATCTTGGAAACAAAGACGACCTTGCATTCTACCAGGACAATGACTCCAAGCTAAGTGCTATAAAGTGCCGAACAGTAATTGAGAATCCTTTCCAGTCTCCAGACTTAAATGTTATCGAACATTTGCGGGCAAAAATTTAAATGAAGGTAACCAAACGAGGGACATCAAGGATTTTCCCTGAAGGAAGTTGTTGTACGGTCCTTACCTGCCATTACCTGACCGTGGAAGGCTTGTTTTCATGTCGTAGAGACACGTACACACTACGGTCCGAATTATAGCGGATACAAGCAAATAAGTTATGGAAACGAGAACTCGAATCAGCAACAGAACTGCAACAGAACTCACAAGCTGAACATAAAATCAATTAATATACACACTTAAAGCTAACAAACAAATACAATTAGTTGTTAGTGAGCAAGCTATGTTTAATACTTATTACTGACATTTTTACATTTGAAAAATTCATAAAGTGCCATAAAATCGTATATCCTATAATAATAACATGGTGCTACAATAGTTTGAGTACATAAGTTAAATAATCGTACACCGCTTACTTAACAAATTCTGTATAAAACTTATAACAATACGTTATCCAGGCTTGCAGCAGGCAGTAGGCAGCAGGCATTACGCAAAAATATTTTCATTTTTAAAAAATTATTTTTTTATTTAATTTTTAAAATACGACAGCACAAAAACATAACATGGAAAGTTAATTTTTTTAAGCATTTCTTGTTTGAACAATAACAACAATAATTTTAAACCCTTTTTTGATCCATTTTAGAACATTATGACAATATGACACGATAGCACACTTTCTGAATACCATAATTGTGTTCTTATTTCGTAATTTTTATAAAATCGTAAAGCTCCATTTGTTATAAGTTTATAAGTTTTGTTACGAAAATAAGGTTGGACACCACAGCGCTTATTACATCGCTAAAATAAATAAACAAAAGCTGCAAGAACAACTCTATAAGTGCTGTTTACAAATAACTAAATCTACAACAACAACAACCATTAGCACAGATAAAGTAAATAAAAATAACACGGCAACAATAATAATTAAGCAGCAAAGAAAACAAGTAACAGAGAATAAACAAGCAACAACAAATACTAAGAGCTGAAAGAGGTAGATGTTTACATACGCATGGCTACAAAAGAATTAAAAAGAAATTAAAAGAAAGAAATGGAATCTACCTGAAATATCGAGAGGTTCGAGAGCTTTCGATGTGTTGTTTACTCAGCCATTTAAAAAGCACATCGATGCGAACAGCATTCTGTTTATGTGTCGTAAATTCAGCGAGTGCAGTTTTGTTGGTTTGAAGTCAACGTAGAGAGCTTAGAGTGGTTTATCTCCGGTCGAAGAGAATTTAAGTTGTGATCGAACCGAAGTTATAACTACGGGTAATTGTTGTTGTTTACAAACTTGTAAACAGACAGAGTAATTAAGAATAGAAAATTGTTACTGCTTGTAAAAAGGTTACAAGCAGTGGTGCACAAAATTGTGTTGAATAAAGGATTTGAATTAAAAACCAAACACAAGTTTTATTTTATTTTGACTACAATCTACGAACTCATAAAAACACGTTTTTAAAAAGGTAAAAACGTAACAGTATATATGTATTAGGGAGATCGGACAGTTATTATTCGACCGGTTTTAACCGGTTCTCTTTTTGGTTTTTTCGAATACGGTTTTTTCAAAAACTTCATTTTTCGCATACCAAATAAATTGGTTAATTTAACATGAATAACCGGTTGATTAAAATTAGTAGAATTTTAATACGTTTGCAAAATCTTTTACTGCGAATATATATTGAAGTTTTTCACAGCGTAAATACACAGAACCAGTTCCTAGTAATGTTGCGAGGTGATATCGCTGTTGAAAATTGTCAGATGGTGTGGCCTGGGATTGAACCAACGACTTCTTGGTTGGAAGGTGAGTGTCTTACCTAACATACCATAGTGACATACACACTATTAAATACGTAGAGCATGAATTTACATACAGTGCTGTTCGAAACCTACGCAACTTTTCCTGTCAAGGCAATTAAGGACTCGTACATAACATTTATTTATTCAAAGTATTTGATTCTTGTTATCTTAGGCATCTAAATTATAACTATAATTACAAACTTTTAATCTCATTCTCGACCAAGTAATACAATAATAAAAACGAAATTAGTTCCTTCAGCAGCTGTTCGAAACTTAAGCAACTTTCAGTACTTTGTGTAATAAACTCTGTTATTTATGGCCTCCGCACACCGTTTTGGCATAGTTTTTATGAGATTTGTTAGAATTATTGTTAGTATCGATTGCAACTTTAATTTTAAGCTCTCCATCAACTTCTGCTTATTTTTAAAACGACGTGGTCCAATAATTCAAAATAATTTTATTTAAATAAAAGAACTGGTTAACCGTTTATTTCAATATTTATTAACCGAAACCATTTTTTTAATTGCTGAAAAAAGTCGAATAATCGATCTCCCTAATATCTGTATATATAAAAGAGTACCATAAAATGTTTGGACTTGATGTTCTCTGATATGGGCCAACCGATCAATACCAAGATTTTTATGTATATGCCGTTTTTGTAGGTCCATTGGTTCGCGTCATTTATGACGTTCGAATGAACTCCGTTGTATTGCATAAGTTTTACTTGAAATCGAAATTTGTTACAGCATTTAAACTTTGTTTGAGTTAGAAAATATTTTTAAAATTCTGTATATAAAAAACATATGTAGAAATCTTTTTGACCACGCCCATATAAAATTTGCATTTATATGCCTATATCTTTAAAACTCCAATAGTAAGAGTCTCTAAATTTGGCTCAAATAACTTTGTGGTCAATGTCAATCGAAAATTGGGCCGAATTGGAAAATGTGGGGTTAGCACCTGCCATACAAAGTAAATATTTATTTTTATATATCTTTAGAACGGTAATAGTGGAAGGATCTAAATTTGGTTTAAATAGCTTAGTAGTTAATACACATCACCCCTCGAGATATGAGCGAAATTAAATAAGTGGGTGTGGCATCTGCAAAACAAATAAATCCCACCGGGATTTATTGGGTTTTATAAATGCTTCCAAATTTAGTTCAAGTTGACAATATTTTTTATTTGTTTATAGAATTACGTTGTTTTACTATTTTTAATGCAATTTTGTAGTCCTGGTGTACTATGAGCTGCTAAAGCTGGGTGATCGAAGCAGATGGTAATTACTCCTTTTGAATCATGTATTGTGAGAAAAACGGCCGGAATATAAAGACAGGCATGATAACACCCAATCTCATATCGCAAAAGGTTCAAATTAATTATTAGGATACATTATACTCACACCTCTTAATATGAGCTTTCTTTACATGGCATTTCGTTATAACGATCTGTATGCATTATGGAAAACATTCGCTTTAAGCTCAAATTACCTCGTTCTACGGTTAAAAAAACTGGATTTGCCGTTCAAAAAAAAAAAAAAAATAAGGTAAGCAAACGCAACAAATATTCATCTCGTTTAAAGGCAATCGGTTTCAAAGTTGGAGCGCCTTAAAAGACGATAAATTTTTCTGAGACGTGGTTTGGAAATTGGCTCAGAGCTGGAGAGAAGATGTAGGCAGTGATTTGAGAAATTTGTTATTTCATTGTCTTTTTGAGGTCAAAAACGGAACAAAAAAATTTATAGTCCCAATACGTGAATTATACTTATTTTTATTGTAAAAAAACTACGAAAACCTTGAAGTAAAAAAACCCACCTGGGTTTAATTGGGTTAGACAGTGGGTCGCTAACCCTGGTAGAGAACGATTACTCCTCAAGACCAAAACACTTAGCAAGGATCCTCACGACCAACGTACTTAGCAAGGATCTTCACCATTACACAATACAATACAATGGAGGCACGCATTAACCTTGACAAACCCGTGAACCAACGCCAGCCAACCAACAAACCAACGCCAGCCATGGGAAGATATCAAAACAATATATAATGAAGACGCGGATGAAACACTTGGTTTGGTGTAGTGTGTAAGTTTGGATATCGGATTACACTTGGAACCTGGTTTCTCAAAGAAGGAAACTAAAACTGCAGCTGAATAGCAACAATACCTTGAGGCAGCGATACCATTAGCAGGCAAAACAAGTAAAGAAAGCTGCAAGAAGAGACAGAAGAAAGTTCCTGGAACGACTGGCAACAGCGGCAGAAGAGGCAGCTGGCCAGAATACATGAGAAAACTACACCAAATATCTCACTAATCAAAAGTGTTGCTGATAAAAATGGTACACTAATAACGAACAATGATGCACAAACACAGAGATGGAGAGAACATTTCAATGAAGTTAGTAACGTCACAAACACTACTCTGAGGACAGCGAAACAGTTGAGAACATAGATGAGGAAAACAGTTTAAGAATATCATGCAACCCTAACAATCTGAATGAGATAAAAGAGGCAATTGGTAAATTGAAAAATAATAAGGCAGCAGGCGAAGCTGAAATTCTACGGGTTGACATCCAAACCACAGCTGAACTTCTACTGCCTCACATCACATCAGTATGGGAGGAGGAGAGGCTGCCTCCTACGTGGAAGAAGGCCATCGTTGTAAAGTTACCAAAACGTGGCGACTTAAAAGACTGTAATAATTGGAGAGGAATTACTCTACTTAACACCATATATAAGATACTTGCAGTCATAAAACAGGGGAGGCTTCAGAGCAGAATAGACAACATACTGCGAGACGAACAAGCTGGCTTCAGACTGAATAGAAGCTTCGTAGATCAGGCCAATACTTTACGAATGATCATTGAACAGTCCATAGAATGGCGTGAGCCCCTGTATCTACTATTCGTCGATTTCAAGAAAGCGTTTGGGGATACCAGCAGGCGAACGGCTATATGGAAAGCAGTAAGGACCAAAGGAGTACCCCAGAAGATAATTCGAATAATTAGAGTGATGTATGAGGATGCAGAACTTTCAGTTCTTCACAACGGAAACATCAGACAACCATTCCACACCAATGCTGGAGTTAAACAAGGATGCCAACTTTCACCTCAGCTATTCACCATCGTGGTGGATGACATAATGAGCAAAGTCTGTTCGAAAAGAAGAGGGATCACATGGAGTCTCTCACGCCAACTCGAAGACTTGGACTATGCGGGTGACATTTGTCTACTCTCGCATAAGATTTCCAATATGCAGTCGAAACTGAAGGACCTGGAAAGATTGGCTCGTAATGTTTGGGTTTGAGATAAACATCAAGAAAACCAAGGCCATGAGAATAAACAATACGAGCACGGAAAATATCATGCTACAGCCAGTCGAGTATGTAGAAAGCTTCAGCTTCTGAGACAAAGACAACGGCTGTAAACCGCGTTAGATAAAGATGCTTTGTGGGGGGAAAAACAAAAAAAGTTGTTTGTATGAAAGGATAAATCGATGAATGGCTGTGTTGCAGTTCTAGATTCTGTACAAATTTGTTTCCAACAAACTTGTAGGATCGTTAAAAGTATTTGTTGTTACACTACGCTCCGTTGTTCTTCTTATTGTCTGGTTTTTGTCCACTTTTTCTCAGTTTTATAGATGAGTTCTAATAAAAGTTGTGTTTATGCGTGTCGAGTAATTTATAAAACTTAAATTAGTTGTCGTATCTCAGTATATGTATATGTTTGTACATATGTTTGTATGTACGTGTGCTGTTTCAAGTTGCTCGCATAAATGTGAGTGCACATTATATACTTTACTTTTACTTTGTTTCTCTAGTTGCAACTCCTGGCATTATTGCTTAGTCAGCAGCCATACCAGTGATGCAGTAAAAACTGTTGATATTTTCATTCATTAAGTTTTTCTTTACTTTCTTTTATTTTTATTTTATTATTTACTTTTATTCTCTTTTCTTGCTTTTTATTAGGTTTCTGTTTTTTTTTTAATAAAAAATACTAAAATAAAACCCTGCAATGGATTTTCAAACGAAAACAAAGTTAAACAAAAATAGTAAATGCATTGCCGTCCCCGATATGCTGTATGTATATAATTCGGCATTATAGCTGCAGACCATTATTAACCTCTTGTTAGATGTAAGGGGAAGTGTGTGGGCAATAAAAGCGCAGCGACAGCTACTAAAAAAAGGACTCAGGAGTACAGAAACTGACAGCAGTTACAAAAAAGGAGAACATTCGAAAAGCAGAAACATTGTAAACGCTGGAGGAAATTTTACACAAATTTTTATTCACGCAAAACCATAAAGCAGCAACACTCGTTTAAGGACACACTATGTATTTGGCCATAAAAATATATTCACATTTTTATTTGTCTTTTTTTTTAACGTTTTTTTTTTTATTGTATGTTTTTAACGTTTTTAGTAATTTTATTTATAAAGGCGATCTGTTCATTTGTTATATTTCTTAACAATTTTTGTTTTGTTTTTCATTTCATTGTTTGCTTGTCAGTCCGTTTGTTCTTCGTCTATACATACATAAGTGCATTTCTTCCACTCAAGCTTTTATGCGTTGATTTCATCATGTTTTTTTTTATATACAATTGGTTGTTACCAATTCCTTCTCTTTCGTTTTCAAATCTATTTGGCAACAATGTTGCAACATTTATTAGAATTATTATTACGACTTAATGGTTAATTCTAATGATATGCCGCCTGTAATAAAAATGCAATCATATAAAATGCAACAAAATATAATGAATGCGAGTCTTAAAAATAATAGCAAAAAAAAAGAAAGAAAAGAAAGAAATAGAAAACGAGTAAGGAAATTCAAATTTAAGTGCCTGCCATATTGCAGACATTGTTTTATACGCAATTAAATAAAACTTTAAAAACACTTTGATGCATTTTAATTAATCGACAATACACTCGTATCTGATTCTGATATATGTACATACTAATGTACATTGTATATATATAGGGTTGCCAGACGTACTGTTTTTATTAGTAAACTATTGTAACACCTCCCGCGTTGCTGGAAGCCATTGTGTTGTACCTGCTTTTTGACTGATGTGAATAGATAAATAAAACTTTAACTTTAACTTTAACTGTTCCATATTATTATCTAATCTATTACTATCTAAGAAGTAATTTAGACCAAATTCACTTATTCAATTTCGCCTATATTTCGACTGATGATGTGCATTGGCTACTAAGTTATTTAGACCAAATTCAGAACCTTTCACTATTACCGTTCCAAAGATATACAAAAATTAGTAAATACTTTGTATGGGAGGTGCCACTCGCACTTATCCAATTCGGCCCAATTTTTGACTGATGATTTGTATTGACCTAAAAGTTATTGAGTCAAGTTTAGAGGCTCTTACTATTACCGTTTTAAAGATAAAGACGTATAAATACAAATTTTATATGGGCGTGGCACCGCCCAATTGAGCAATCGTGAAGCCACATACTAAATGAAAGTTTTCTACATATGCTTTTTATATACACAGTTTCAAAAATATTTTCTAACTGACACAAAATTGAAATGCTGCAACAAATTTTCGTTTTCAAGTAGAACTTATGGAATAAAAAGGGGTTCACTCAAACGTTAATAACTCTCAAACCAATGGATCTACAAAAACCTTGGTATAGATGTGGATGTAGAAGTACTGATTTTTTCTTGGTTGTACTTTTTTGTTACTGATTTTTGTCTTCAAATTTAATTTTCTACATCTTTGTATCAGTTCTTATTTTCTTTCGAAGTGAACAAAGGGAGCCGGTGGAAGTAACGCTGAAGCAGAGACATGGCCAAAACTACGATTCTGCAAACTGTGCCATCAAGTTCTTGAAACTAATTATTTACTAATTTTAAAATTGCATCAAGTTTTACTTGCCGCGGAACCATCTATTCTGGAATTATCATAAATTTATTGGCTATGTATTCTGTGAAAATGTTATTAAATTAGAAAATGTAACAGATTTTTGTGTAGAGCCGGCTTACTTTAAATGAAAAAAAGTGTTGTGTAGTGCTAAAAAAGTGAATGAACCAGCGCATTGCTTAAATTAGCTTAAATTTTTGAATAAGAAACCTAGGAAGCCTATTTAAGTCTTAAGCATAATTTAAGTACTGTTTATTATGCAGCATAAAAAAAAAATTAAAAGATAATTTACCACATCCGTAATAACTGTTGTGACTTGGAGTGGAGAACGTTACTGTCCTTCTTAAGGACACTAAACACTATGTGAAGTTCTTTACATTATAACATAACATTCATAAAAAAACCCAAACTATTTTCCTAAAAGACCTAAATTCCAAGAATTTCCAAAAATTTCTTATTTTTGAAAACATTTATTTTACAGCAAAGACATCAGGTAAAGATCTTTTTTGTTGTTTACAGCAAAAACAAAAAAGACTTACATAGTCTTACAAAAGTTTACATATTCCCAAATAAAAATTTGATTTTTATATAAAACATTTAATAAGAAAAAATGAAACCTTTGCGGTTTTCCATGTTTCACGGTTGGGATAATATTCTCTGGTTGTAAAACCATATTAGATTTTCGTCAAACTTTTGACCAACCATTACCTCCGAAAACCATAAACTTACATTAGCCGGTTAATATTAAATGTTCCCAAAATGTTGGATCATTTGTGTGTACATTATGGTACTCTTGGGCGTATTCCAGACACTTTTTATATTAGGCGCTCTGAGCAGTGCTAATTCTCGCAACTCTTCTATTGTAGCCACTTTTTTAATAGATCTGCGAATCGTTTGATTAGAAACTACCACTCCCAAGTTACATTTAATTCCGCACTGTGTCTCGCATTTTTCTCCGACCAATCCTGCAATGGCCTTTCGGCTCTATCGTCGAGTAGACGAAGGCAACCACAACGTTGCTTTATTTCGCAATGTACTGTTTCACTGTAGGCTTTTTTAAAATTAATATTCCTGCAATACTTCCTAACGAATTGTCTTCATTTATCAATTTTATAATTGTTTTTCTAATTGGTTCCGAAATTTCTTTTCGTCGAGAATTATGTTCTACTTTTAGCTCTTGAAAAAGGACCAGTTATTAGTAAATGTCAAGCTTTACTAATAGCTAACATATTATCAAACAATTTTCTCCGGTATCAATAGCGGTAACATTTTTTTGCGCAGGCTATGTACACTTACATATGCAGATATGAAATTTTATAAATTCCTTGTTTTTTGTTGTTATTTTTAAGAAATGACAAATATATATATTTGTTTTGTTGTATTATAATATGTATTTTTTGTTGTTTTAAATAATAAAAGTAAGTAATATGTTGAGGAATTGTTCATATTATAAGGAAAACTGAAATTAACCAAACGTATGTAAACTTTCATCAAGCTGTGTATGTATGTTACATACACTCGAATAAAACAATATTGAAAAAAACCTTCTCCTGTAAAATTTGTTTTTTGTCAGTTACGTCTTTTTGATAGTTATGGCTCGATATGTTTAAATATATTTAAGTTTATACAATAAATTATTTCTTGTATATACACATATATATACTTAATTAAGTCCCATCACCAGCAGAACGATATTTAACTAAAATCACTTTTCTTCTACACATGCCAAAACAAACAAAAACAAAAAAATAATAAACTAAGAAAAAGGTACACCATTTACCCTACATTGAGTTCAATATTTCTTAGCCGTCATAAGGTCTTTAAATTTATTGACGTTAACGATCCTCGGATCAGATTTGGCCCAAGTCGATGTAATTTATATATTATTTGTAAATACACAATAAGTCGTATTTGTTGTAATATCGATTGTAAATGTACTTATGCACTTGTATAAAGTGTGTCGCAAAATTAATGCAAGATTTGAATTTGTCGCTACTTGTGTAAATGTTGGCAACCCTAAAACAAAACAGTTCGACAGCCGACAGTTTAGGGTTAGTAAAAATGAAGCGTTACACGTTAGAAAAACGTGTCGTTGAGTGGATTATTGAGCACCAAAAAATGGATGCCGATTTTTCAAGCATAATCATTCTAAGCGTTGAAGAACATTTTCACCATTTTGATGGCTTTGTTAATCGCCAAAACTGCCGCTTTTGGGGTTCTGAGAACCCACATGTGTATGTCGAAAAATCAATGAATTCAGAATGTGTCAATTTTCGGTATGGATTTTGGTGTGAAGCCATAATTGAACCATACTTTTTTTAAAATGTGGCTGGCCAAGCAGTGTCTGTTACTGTTGCTCGATGTTGCGATATGATAATACAGTTCTTTCTGCCAAAATTGGGTGATATTGATGTGACCAATATGTGGTTTCAACAATACGGTGCCATATGCCATACAGCTCGTGGAACAAATCAATTACTGAATGAGACATTTCCAGGTCGTGTACTTTCTCGTTCCGGTGATCAAAATTGGCTCCTAGGGAGTAATTTAATCGTGTAATTTAACACAACTAGATTTATTGTTATAGAGTTATTTTAAATCGCAGATCTATGTGAACAAGCCTACAACCACCCGTGCAGTAAAGAAGGAGATACACAACGCTACATCAACAAAATTCCGCCGCATTTATGCAGAATGGTCATGGAAAATTAATATTAAAAATTAAAAATGTTCGCAACTAATGCTTACTAATGGTGTTTTATTGTCTATTTTGGGTCATAATAGGCACATCATTGCATTTCAAACTCGAAGTTAAAATATGTTCTTAGTAACTTTTTGTTTTCGACATTTTATATATGTACGTAGCAAGTTGCAAACCAATATTTCTAAGAAGTGTCGTCGTTGGCAAACTATTTTCGTTCCAGCCCTGTTTGGTCGATTTAAATAATCTAAAAGCATTGTAAGCGGATATATCCGTCATATAACTAAATATGACTTGAGGCCATTGATTAGTTTATTTATGTTTTATTTTTTGCAAGTACATATACTCGTAACATGACACGACTATACCAAGCGTATCAACCCCTTCTTTGCATTGCATTTTTTGTCACCGCGATTTCTAATTTCTGGACTATGACAAAAAGTACTGGGAAGACTCATGTATTTACTTATTTTTTATTTTTTTAGTATATGTCGTATGTATGAATGTATATGAAAATAAAATACAAAAATCTGACGAATATACAAGTCTGCCTGTTATTGGTAGTAATTCAGTCTTATTGTTACGTGCAGTCTCTACTAAATTAACTTGTTTTCCTAATAATTTTTGTCCCAATTGATGGTATGTAAAAAAATTGTCTACAGTCCGCCACATTATGACCTTTCAGATCAACAATCAGATCGAGCACTACTCGCTACTACTTTGCCTGTATATAGTTATATATTCCAGAAGTAACTATTAGCACAATTGCGAAACACCCAAAATGTTATGCCATATTTTACCAGTTTTGAAGATGTGTATAACCGTAAAGAGCATCTTTCTATAAATGCCATTAGTTTTGGGCCATATGTCACAATTCAGATATTGGTGCAAATTTATCCAAAACTTACATCCTTACACTTATTTTTAAATCTTATTATTCTAGAATTGTGCCAAATTGTGCCGTTCAGAATAGCAAACATTCAAGATTTTTGCCCAGGGTCAAATTTGACCCCAGGACATTAAGTGTATTTTGCATATATACTTATACAAAACCTAATATATCTGTTCAGATTTGAAATAAAATAAAAGTCAAAGTGTATCAAGAATATAAACTACTTATTTTTGGAAAACAAAAAAATAGTTCGAAGGTAATATGTTCGAAGGTAATATAAATGTTTACAATTGAAACTAAATTATTTTTATTTTTTACAAACAGAATTTCATAATTACATACTTTGAGGTAAATTATTATTCATAAGGAGAATTTAGTTGTTTTTTTTTTCTTCTTGGTTTTGCGAACCCATACACAGAATTTATGAAATGAATCAAATTATTTGCTGGGATATCAACGACGATCGGCAAGAAACAAGTACAACTTGAACGGAAAATAAAATAAATAAATAAAATATTGTATTGCATCTTCGATTGTACCAATGTACCACACATATGTATGTTGAAAGTTTTTTTTATATACGACGATATACATATATGCATACATATATAAATATATATTTTTTAACATTTATTTTTATTTATTATTGTTGCTTTTTTTATAAATCTACAGATGCATGTATGGAATGTACGTATGTACGTATGTATGTATAGCAGGTCCAACAACGTCTTCTTAAGCCAATTCATTTTGAGTTTCAGTGCTTCTCGCTGCTGTTGTTGTTTTCATCTTTCCATTCGCAATAAAATATATTTCTTTGAGTGAAAAAATAATAAATTAAAATTAAAAATAAATAATAATTCTTAAAAAGACAAACAGAGAACCACAAGAAGATGGTGCATCGAAAGCATTGGAATGTTGGCAGAATGAGCCTCTGCATTTAAGAAAAAAAAACCGTAAAAGAAGAAAAATACGATTAAATTCAATGATGTTTATCTAAAAATATAAAATTAAGTTGCTCTGTAAGCGAAGATAAATAAATATAAAATGTTGCCACAACAAATGCATAGAACGCGCGAATAAGGTCCTATAATCCAAAAGAAAATTAGATTTAGAAATGATGTCTCTGTTTCAACAAACCTTTTTTGTGAAACTCAACTAATTTAATTGGACTTTTATTGCATAATCTTTAGCGTACATGATTCTTTACAAATGGATGATATGCTCTTTTTCGTATCAACAATTTTTAAAATATTTACATTCTACAATAAAGTAAAATATAAAAATCAAAAAATCTGCTTTACATTATTAACAAATAATCATCATTATCATACAGAAATAATTACAAAAGCACTTTGCACAACAAACGAATGTGCGTATTTGTTTCTGCTATAGATATACAGTCGCTCACATTAAAATTCGAACAACTCATTACGAAATCTTCAGATGCACGTTAAAGGAACAAAAGCAAACTTTTTTAATCGAGCCCTAATTAAGCAATAAAAAGAAACGCAAAATTTGATCTCATATTGAAAGTCTGGCAGACTCTTATATATAATTTTAAATGAAAATTATTATTTTATTGCGTATCGTTTTCAATTTTCCACCGCCTACAGTCTTCTTGGGATGGACTTAACAAATTTTTTCACACATTAGGACTTATCTGACTCTATTCTTCCTCAAATGCGTTTTCTAGTTGTTCTTTATTGCTACACGAACGATTTTGCATTCGACGTCCACAAATACTCAATAATATTTAAATAAGGTCTTTGGGGAGGCGTTTTAAGACCTCTGAAAAGTTGTACGCTATCAGTGAACAAATAATTTCAGCGAAAAACCTTACGTGTTGTGTGTTGTTGTACTATAATTTAATAATTTTTTAGCTTAAAGTTAATTGAACTTTTTAGGCTCGGATGTACGGCGATATGTATGGCGTAAGCGTAACTGACAATTTTGCTCTTAAAACACTAAACATGGAGGTTTGTTTATCCAGTAATGAAATGGGCTTATATGGCCCCTGTAGGAGATGGAAATCTTCATTTTATAGAAGATACAATGGTTCAAGCTATTTATCTTCAAATTTTGTAGAATAATGTAAAGCAAAATGCACGGATATTGGGTATTAATGATAATTTCAAATTTTTTATTAGTCCAATGAAGCAAAGCATACTATATATCACTTATAACTAAAAATTGGCTGTTATACTATAGAGTGGCTCGAAAATAAAATTGGTCCTCTCACTTTCTAGGATTAAAGATAATGTCAAAATAGTTCCATAAATATTTTGCATACCGATGTTCGTTCATCTACCAATTAAGAACAACTAAAAGTCACATTTGAAGAAAAACGGAGACAGATAAGTCCTAATGTGTGAAGAAAATTAATTGAATCCGTCCCAAGGAGACTGCAGGCTTTGAAAAATCAAAAAGGATATGAAAGAAAATAATAATTTGTATTTTATAAGTCTGCCCGACTTTCAATGTGAGCTCAAGTTTGGAAGTTATCACTTTGGTTTGTTTTATAAAATTTTATTTTACAGGTATAAATTTCTTTTTTGTTTGTTTTTATTGCTTAATTAGTGCCTTATTGAATGTAATTAAAAATAATAATTTAAAAAGTTTACTATTGTTCCTTCAACGTGCATCTAATGTTTTTGTATTGAGTTGCCCGACTGTCAATGTGAGCGACTGTATGTATATGCATCATGTTTAATTTGCACATAACTTTTTACTAAAATTAAAAAAAAAAAAACTAAAATATATACAAAACATACGTGCATGTTTGCCTAAAGTGTATGCAACAATTTATTGCAAGAAAGAATCAACAAAATGTCTGTTGCCGCGAGTATGATATTTTTCCTTTTTAATAATTCAAACAGGCTACAGCAATTGCAAGAACATCTAAATATAATTCAACTGTAGAAATACTTTTAAGTCTTTATTGCATCATAGAGTTGTAGTCGACAAGACCCTATAATGGATAATCAGTGTCCTCTGTGATAATAACTCGATAAATTGACATCTAACGATTTTGTATGTTCCTTCCTTATACGGGAAGGATAGATAATAAGCAAAAGTAAAAAGCATAACCAAAAAAGTGAGATAGTAAATAACTTGCTTAACTTCACTATGTACAGCGTTGAATTTTCGTAACGTGTGCTCTCTCGCCCCATCCGATTCGATTTCTTATAAATTGCATTTAAATCCTAATTATGTCAATATAATTGATTTTTGTACCAAAATTGTTTTTTGTACCAAAAATTTACCATTTTCTACTAAAAAATACCGCTATGTAAAGAAAAATAAAATTACATATAAATTGAAAACTATAAAATATTTTATGACAAAATTACAAAATATTTTAAAAAATATTTCAAATTTTATGACGACATTCTGAAATTAAATCTATTTACTCCTTAAAGCACTTTGTAATTTGTTTAATTTAATTTACATACATATGTATGTACATATGTATATATTTTTATTCAAATTCATTGTGGATGCGGTATATAGTATTGAATTTCACGTATTATTTGTATAATTCTGTGAATTAAAATTTCGATAAAACCAATAACTGAATTACTTATATACATCGCGACCTAACACGTGTGGCAACATGTTTACTTATTTTAAGGTTAAGTTCAGTGTTGCCACAACTCGAAATTTTAATACGATAGGCAGGGAATTTCTTAATTCTCTTTTACTCTTGCCTGAAGCTTTCACATTTGTGAAATTATGTAGAAGTCAGACAGAAATGTTTGATTTTTGTTGTTTTCTCATTCTTTCATTTGCATGTTTATCCAGCAAAGATGAAAACTGCGAAAATTAGAAAAGAGAAACTCTTCGAATGTCTAACTATCATTCAACTAACTGTGAAAGGGGTCTTAAAGCAACCCGAAATGCAAGCTTTGGTAAAGAAATGATATTTGTTTCGATCGGAATACACTTTACTTTAAAACTGATTATATGTACGTATTTGGCTTAATTCGTTCTTGGTCTAAAGAAAGCAAAAAGACGAAAAGAGTCATAGCTAACTAAAGCCGAAACTAAAGTCCCGTTTGCTTAATTTATACACATCTATACATCAAAGAAAAATAACCAATTTTAGTTAGAAATAACATAAACGGCAACACTGGCTAAACTTCACTTTTTACGAATTTCTAAAGTTGGCAACACGTATTTCAAATTATTATTATAAAGGGTTCGCCAAATAATTTTTTTTTAAATGCTATAAAAAAAACTACCGAATATTTTCTCAAATTTCTTTTTTATTTGAAAGTACAATCCTTCCGGTTAATAATGGAAAATCATTTCATTCATTATCGATTGTGTGCAGCTGTATTTCACCAATGGCTTCACGAATATTGTCCTTTAAAGCGTCAATTGTCTCTGGCTTGTTGGCGTAACACTAATCTTTGACGGCACCCCACAAATATTAGTCCAACGGTGTCAAATCGCAACTCCGAGGTGGCCAAACGACATCAGCTCTGCGGCTGATAATGCGATCTTCAAAAACAGGGCGCAAAACATCGCGTGTAGCTGCGGCTGTGTGGCACGTAGCGCCGTTCTGTTTAAACCAAATGTTGCTAATATCCTCCTCTTAAATTTTTGTGAACAAAAATTAGTTTACATACCCGTCAAGATCAAAATGAGCTTCATCTGAAAAGATGATTTTTTTTTGGCAAAATCGGCATATCTGTAAGTCGATCGCAGGCCCACTTAGCGAAGCGAAAACGCATTGGACACAACCATATTCGTTCAGCGGAAGGATAAAACTAATTATCTGTCAAATCAGACATGAGCTAAGTGTTACCATTCACGAAGTAAGCACTAGTTGAAAAAAAAAACGTTAGATGGCGGACCCTTTATTAAAAAAGGAGTTAACGAAAGCATTTTATTTTATACAAAATAATTATTTTTTTACCTGCTTTCACAATTTTTGATAAGTGTAACAAAACCAAAAATGCAAAACCAAACAAATGGAAATGTGCGTGCGGTGCTGCATTTATTTTAATGCGTCTTAATATTATTAAAAGATACAACGATGTCGACGAGAGATGATTTTTTTTAATTTCTTGTTGTTTTCATGAATGTACTGCAATATTTTTATTATTATTTTTATTTTATTTTCAATTTTAATTGTATAGAACTTTGTATTTGATTTAAAAAATAGTTCAAAATTTAAGCAATTCTGTTGATACCATATTTTGTTCGCGGTGATGTTTATAGCCCTTTATAGTTCAAATAATTAATTTTTCCATCGATCAATTTCTAATATTTTTGTTAATCATAGCGTCGATATATTTCCAGTAACACTAGAAAATATGTTATTAGACCATGGAACGTAACTATGTTGTGATCAAATCAAGCACAATAGTTGCGGTAAAGGCTGAATTCAGTAAAACGAAGTCTATACACCGAGAAAAAGATTTGCAAATTTCACTAACTTTCATGAAAATAATACTTTTTCAGTCTAATTGTACTAAATTCTTTTTTAAATTTATTTTTTAAATCATAAACAGACACAACTTAAAATTTATCAGTTCGCAAGTCAAATCTCTAACAACCACGGAAATTTTATTTGCTTCTGTGGCTTCTTTATGTATGTATGTATCCATGTTAAAACACTTTCTTCATATATTTACACATATTTTTTTCTTTGCCTCTCCTAGATATTTGTGAATTTTAAGTTGAAACTATTTCCAATGTAGTATGCGGTAAGTTGTCGTGTTTTAAAGAATTAAAAATTTCTACATTTGCGAGCGCTTGAAACTTTTAGTCTCGTTAGGACACATTTTTATATTAACGGTACGATGCTACAAGTTCTTTCCGAAACAAAATGTGCCAAACAATTCACAACGAATGTTTAACTAAAAGTTGCCATATGAAAATGAAAGGAACACTAGGTATGAGATAATGATGTAATAGAATTCTTTAAAATATGTACTATCGTTCAAAATAATGAAATATAGCAAATTTTGAAATAGGTATCAATAGTACTATTGAGGTACTATTGTACTTTTGCCTTGCAAATATTGGTAAAAGAAAATACAATTTTACCAAATTTTCCATTCCTGCTTTAGATCGAGCCTTTGTTAAGATACTGGTAAATTTTGATTTAAATTGCACATTCACTCTACTATGCTAAGATATTATGTCATATCTCTCATTTTTCGAAATTACGTAAAAATTGTACCAAATCCCGTTGCAAGATACACACAATTTTACTTTGCGGAGAATTTTATGATGATGTAGGTAATCAAATAGTCAGGTTTGGCCGACATAATTTCCGAGCCTGTATTTTTTTTAAACTTTTTATTATTTTTATTTGGTTTGTTTTAGAATCAAACGGAAAAATCTAATTCAATTTTGTTTGCTGCAGACAAATGGAAATGTAAAGTTTTAGTCGGATCCTTCGTTTGGTGGTCATATTTCGGCTAAACTTGTATTAGGGTTGAATATTTTGAAGCACTCAAATTCTCTTAGTGTGCCTGTCACCAGCCATAAATGAAACATTTTTATCTACAGACATACATACATATGTACATACATACATACATACATACATACATACATATAAAGGACATTTAATTATTTTGTAAAACGAATAAGAAAGAAAAACCTACGTAATGCACTATAAAAAGTGACGGCAAAAAGATTTTTTTTTTTTTGTTGTTGTTCTATTGATTGCGGGATAGAAACAAGACAAGACGTTATTGGCATTTTTTTTTTAACGTCCGCGCAATTTATAAATTGAGCATAAAAAAAAATAATAATAAAATGTAATGAAGTTATTGCCGTTTGCTAATGTTGCGCCATATTTTTTAATTTTTTTTTTTTCTAGATTTCTTTTTTAAACGCTGTAAAAACAAAAGACATTTTTAAAATTAATGGGAGGAGAGCAAAATGAAAATGCAAAAAAATAAAAAAATAATAAACAAAATATATGGTATATAAGGTCTCATTGCCTTGGAAATTGAATGTATATTTAAAGAAAAAATTAATTGTTCTACCAGGGAATAAGACAATTTGTTAAGATATTTTATTTTTTTGAAAAATGGCATTAGACATACTTCGAAATCAATTTGCAACATAGTAGCTAAATAATCGATTGAATTAAATTTGAATAAGAGATTCAAATGATTGCAATAAGATTTAAAGGTACAAAATACAACAAGAACAACAGAAGGAAAAATCAAACATCATATAATTAATGTTAAGCATTATGGCATGGATTTTAAAGAATTTCGAACGAACTCTTCAACAATTTCTCATGATTTACTTGCTGATTGTTATTGTCGTAAACGATTCAATCTGATTTCTGCTCGAGATTCTAAGATCGAAATATAATATGGATGGATATGCATTCAACACAGTATACTTTTTAATATACGTACATATACACAAACACACATACACTCACACATAAGCATTAAAGCTACACTGGAAAAAAAGCATCCAAATTGTAAATACAAAAATGCAATCAATTACAACTGTCGTCTTCACTAAAAATCTATAATTTACATATTATTCATCGAATTGTAGCCTTTTTCGTTTGTACTAAAAAACTATCCATTATTTGAATTTACTTATGATGAAGTGGCTCCACTTTTTAACAAAATGTATTCATTAAACTGGCTCTATTAGACTATCAAATAAATATATTTTTGTTTTCTCTAAGTGTACAAATAAGAACAAGAAACGTTTACGAAAATTTACATTTAATGTGCAGACGATTTTTGCTGAAATACCAAGAATACAAACACGGTTATAAATGAGAAAAAATTGCAAGAAAACTTTAAATTTACCAAAAGGCTCTAATTGAAGTTGCAAAATTATATGGTGCAACCAACACAAAAACTACAACAAATACAAAAAAAAAAAACAAAAAAGAACTTAAAACAAAATAAAAATTATTACTTCCAAATACTAAACACAACTGGTCATCATTTGTACGATATACAACAACAACAATAACAGCAACAACAACAACAACTGCAACTACAACAATAATATAATAACAATATGGTGCTTCATTTTAGTCAATATGTAAATTAAAAAGAAAGAAAAAAGAAAAAACGAAATGAAAAACTTAAATTCAATGTGAAATAAATAACGAAAAAAGCTAAAAAAATAATAAATAAATGAGTGGAAAAAAGCAACAAAATGAATTTATATAAACAAAAAAAAAATTAAAAGAAAATAAAGAAAAAAACGATTCGAAATAAATAAAATATTGGACAAGAACGTTTAGAAGAAACCACATCGGGGATCAAACCATGCAACACAACTCTACCCAACACACCACAACAATGTTTACAATACAACGTTCAACAAATACTCCATTCCATTCCTCCATTCTTAATACACACGTATATACGTACTTATGTATAAAACCCTAAAATTTTTAAAGAAAAATAAAAACATAAATTCATTTCCGGAATATGATTAAGATGCACACACATAAAAGCAAAAAATAAAATAAAAATAAAAAATAAAAATAAAATTAATACATGTGAGTATTTTATAACAACAACAACAAAAAAAGAAGAAAATTATGCATACAGAGATAGACGGATCGGCGGATCGCTTATGATGAACTGCTGTACGGGGAGGGACAAATAAGCCAAGAAAACATATATTTAGCGAAATGGAATAAATAATTTATTATTAAACAAAACAAAAACAACAAAATAAACCTTTATTACAATTGTACGATTATAATATAGAGTTCGACGTAATTTTTGGGTATCTTCTTATTCCAATTGTTACAGTCTCATCAAACTCCACAATCATTTAACGTCTTTTTGCAAAGACGAATACGATTTCCATACATTCAAGTGAAAATAATTTAGTGACAAGACAATTATAAGATAAATTTGTTGAACAAAGTAATGCACTCCACCCACCTAAGTGTGTGGTTAGATCAGATTAAAAAAAATTGCCATCTGTTCGCATTAGCTGGTGAATCATAGATAATAAATTCAATATTCCTAAGTTAGCCATTGGGGCATATAAACTTGCTTATGGCCTGCGTCTTGGCAATATGAAAGTTATATATGTTATAGTGGATACGCAAAATTCAATCCATTTACGCAATCCGTCAAATTTCATTGTAGATTCTATCGTGTGCATTCGTGTTTATGATCTCGTTTCGGATTGCATTCGAGACTTCATCAACATCAAAATATTTTGATATTTTGATTGCACTGTCTGTGTCGTGATTTCATGTTTTTACGAGTATCTGTTTATTTAATTGAAAAGCAATCTATAGGCATCTAAATTACGATTTATTTTTTCAACCCTACTTCTTTCGCGATATTATGCTATAATATGAAATACCAGAACTTACATTGCGTCTATGATTTCATTGTGGATTGCAGTGTGTGTGTCAAAACATGCAATCTAAATGAGAAATGATTTGCGTAAATGGATTTCACTGTGTGTACCCACTATTATGTACATACTTCTGTACCAAATCGCCAAAGAAAATTGGATAACATTTAGATGTTGCACACCTTGACCAGATCTGTAGAAATAATCAAAACTCTTTTTGGCAACACTGTTTTTGACAGCTCAGCTGTTTTCGTGTAACATGTTACTGTCAAACATGTTCAGTTTAGTCAATAATTTAACCATGAATAGACTTACAAACGAACAACACTTCCAGATTATTGAATGTTATCACAAAAATTAAGTTGGATGAAGATCCACTTTTTATCGGAAAATTGTGTTCAGCGACGAAGCTCATTTTTGGTTGAATCAATATGTGAATAAGCAGAATTGCCGTATTTGGTGTGAAGAGTAGCCTGAAGCATTGCAAGAACTGTAAATGCGTTCCAAAAAATTAACTGTTTGGTGTGGATTATGTGGTCAAAGACGAAGAAGACAGGAAAGTTATTGTGAATGGTTAGCGCAAAAGTGCGATGATTACAATTTTTTTGTCCAAAATGAAAGAGCTAGACTTGGCTGATATGTGGTTTCAAGAAGACGGTGCCACATGCCAATATTGAAGAATTTATTCGTGAGATATCGACTGATATGTAGCCGCGGTCAACATTTACATGAAATCATCATTAAGCGTTAAAATAAATAAAGATTTATTTTTAATTAAATCCGAACGCCCTTAAAAAATCTTCCGATAGTTGCAGTGACTCCTTAACGACCTATTTCTATAGGCCACGGTTTCAAACTAAAAATAATGCGCAGGCACAAAACAACTGGTCTTTATTCTGCTGCAAAATTGTGGTATAATTCATTCCTGCTCTTATTGTTGACCCTGGAGATTTGACTTTTTGTTCTATTATACTTAGTCGTCTCATATAGTATTTTTATCAGTTTTTCATTTGCCGCCGTAGCAGTTTTCAGATCCACAAGTTTCTCGCACCTCAGCCAAAAGCATTTTTCCATTATGACAGCCAGTAGCGAATTTTCTTGTCTATACACTCGTTGCATTTCGAATTATTTCTGATTATATATTATTTTTTAATTTTATGTTTGGTGCGCCACTTCTGATACCAGTTGTTACGTTTTTACCTTTTGCCACACGAAATACGGCCAGGGGTTATTTGACCCATTTGCAATAATATTTTTATCAATGATTTTTCTGAATTGGTATTTCGTGACATTTATTAAAATTGCATCAAATTTAATTGAAAAGTATGCCAATTTTATCGAAATATTCCAAATGCAAATAAATGCCACAACTTTCTAAACACATAGAAAACGACCATTTGGCCCGTTTTCATATCTGACCGCCAATACTCCTTTTATCAGCTACATTTCTGATTTTTGTTCGACAAATTGACGATAAATTGTCGTGCATATTTCATGTTTTATGGTTCCTAGGAGCAACAAAGAGCAGCAACAATCTTTTTTCAGTATATGTATGTATTTAATTTCTCTCCAACTTCGACCGGTTTGGTTGATTTCGCTTTCAAATTTTCACCGCGATTAACTTTGCGCTTTTTTGATCTGTGGATTTCAGTCCATGGCATGCTATCAATCCACACTAAAGGCTATTATAGATTTCAAAATTTATTTAGACTATATATTATATAGTTCCTTCCAGACATACAGACAGATACGGAAAAAATTTCAAGAAAATCGGTTCAGCCATTAATTGTTCATAATGCACAAACAAACAAGCAAACGGACATACAAACACACATCCATTTGTATATATATGATAATATATGTACATATATATGTACATTATATACGGTGGGCCATCTATCGGTTTAAACTTGAACCAGCGGTTATTTCGAATCTGGCAATACTTACGTCATTCTATTCTCTCACAAAAGTCAGTATATTATCTCCACTGAACAAAATGAATTGATTTAGACTTAAGCAACGTTTGGATTTATTCGAAATTTATTTCCAAAAAAAAGACAATTGGTCGGAAATTGCAAAAAAACCAACAACAACAAATCGGAAAAATTGCAAAAAAATCATATATTCGGATGAAGCTCATTTTCATCTTGGTGGGCACGTTAATAAGCGAAATTGCCGTATTTGTGGCTCAGAAAACCGAAACGAACACCATAACGAGTGACTGTTTCGTTACGGTAATGGAGACACCTATCGCACCATAATAACTGATTTTTTTTGTGCCCGCTCCTCATTGTATTGATTTCAACAGGATGGTGCAACTTGTCACACATATCATGCCACAATCGATTTATTTCGTCAAACGTTTGGCCGTTTAATTAGCCGAAATGATGATATCAGTTGGCCGCCAAGAAGCTGAGACTTGACACCGTTGGACTATCTTCTGTGTGGCGCCGTTAAAGACAAGTGTTATGCCGACAAACCAGAGACAATTGAGCATTTGAAGGCCAACATTCGTGACGCCATTGCCGAGATACGTCCCCATACACGCGAAAAAGTTCTCGAGTGGGGCACTGTGAGGCCAGTCGCCGCGGCTGCCGCAGCCATTTGAATGAAATATTATTTCATTTCTAACCGGAACTATTGTACTTCAGAACAACAAAATAAATTTGGCAAAATTTCGAACCGTTTTTGTTTTATTGTATTTTTAATTGTAAAATTTTAAATGGACCACCCTTTATATGGATTAAATAAATAATCAGTTATTAGAGCACAAAATTTTCTTTATCACTCTTCTTATCCAGAATTTACTGTATTTGTATAGATATTTTAACATACAATGTTGTTTCATTTACTTATTGAAATAAAATGGCAAACAAATAAACAACAATCGAATAGCGATTAAAAGTCTACGATACAACAAATTAATGATTTTGATTTGGACACCCAAAAAGAAAGGAAAATAAAACAGAAATAAATAAACAAATCAAAACGATATCAACAACTGCGACATTTAATACAAAAATAAAAATAAAATAATAATAATAAAATAATTTACTTGTCATATACATACATACATACATACATACATACATACGTACAGCAGATCATTCAAGTCAATTCGTCAGTTTCTTATGTGACCGACATTTGAGATTATTTTCATATGAATCCCTTTGCAACAAAGTATGTTCTTGAGTTGTAATAAAATCATTTCATTTTTTTTATTTTTATTATTATTATTTCACACACACACGCGCACACACCCATAGATGTGTGCACACATTTTGTGCACGAATATTGTCAGAGATGTACGTACTTCTTATAGCCGTGGCAGAGTGTAAAGTTGCTGTTGTACGCGAATTTGTGTTTAAATAAAATTTTACAAATAAATTGTTGTTTTTTGTTTTGTTTTGTTGTTTTTAGTTTCTTTATTTGCGACTGTTTAATGCATGAATTTGTTTATTTCATATATTTTTATTACATTGTAAAAATCAAGTTCAAGATGCGTATTTAAAGAGTTCAGTTCTTTCAGTTTCTTTCTTAGTTTAATTACAACATGTTGCGGAGTGTGAATGTGGTGCTTACCATAGTATGAGCGTGTAAGTAAACGACCTATTTAATGAAATAATGGTACTCTTCTACAATTTCGAATTCGAAATTCCATTCTCTAGTAAATGATTTTTTTTTTTTTTTTTTTTGAAATAAATTTTCCAAGGATTTAACAATTAAAAACATTATTTTTTACTCTAAGGTAGTGTGCAAAAATGTTCTATTATGACCGTTGAGCTAAAATTCTTCATTTATTTATTTGTTGTTTTTATTTTTTCCTCAAATTCTTATAATTTTTATATCCAACCTTTAGATTTTCTTATTACTTTGCTTGATGTGTGTCGCTTTTGGAAATAACCAACGTAGGAAGACGAGGATCGGTGTACAAAGTAGTGGATTGCATTTTATTTTATTATATTCCATTTGTTGGTAATGTTACGTGCAACATTTATTGTTTCTTCGGGGTGGTCAATGTATACTCGATGGCAACAATTTATGTTTTATGGCCAACAATAAGAAAACTTAAACTAATTAAAATACATACACACGCACATATACCTTCATATAGTTGCAGTTGTAGTAGTAGTTTAGTTGTAAAGGGTGTCCCAAATTGAGGTATAATTTTAATTTTAATTTTAATAAAAAAAACTATTATTTTTTCATATCTATTTGTAATAAATGCAAAAAGAAAAATTATGTCGCTCGAGTGACCTCCCCTCCTGACTCGGCAGGATTCCAATCTATTACCACAATTATCTATTATATCTTTGAATAAACTGTTGTCAATGGTTAATATGTTGGTTTTAAGCACTTGATCTGTTGTGGAATTATTGCTGTACAGTTTCGATTTCAAAAAAACTCCACAAAAATAATCTAAAGGTGTCATATCACACGATCTTGGTGGTTCGATATTCGAACTTTTCTTTCACAAGATCCATTGTTTCTCTTGCTGTGTGACAAGTGGGACCATCCGGTTGAAGTCACATAATAATAAAAGCATGTTGTTCCTTCGTGTAACTTTTCGTTTTAACTACTCGGTATGTATTTAGAATCTGAAAATAAAAATTTTGAATAAAAATTACAAGTAGAAAAAAATGACTGCAAAATTAAAATGATACCTCAATTTTGGACACCCTTTAGTCATATTTTGTTTTTCCGATAGTCACCAGTATACATAAGCTGCATACTTCAATTGTTGCAACAAATAAAACTGTTGCAAACTGCTGCAATATCTTTCTTTGGTTCTCTTTCTATCGCTAACTACCAATCTCTCGTTCTTCATGTAGAAATAAATAAAATATGTACGTATGTATGTATGTAACGTTCCGGTTGTAAAATTTTCCTTAAAAAATATACGTAAAAAAACTCAAAATGAAAATGGAAGATTGAAAAAAAGTTAAACTTTATAGAAAAACTATAAAATAATAACAACAACAACAGCAACAACAACATAAAAAAATAAATAAAAACTGACTCTAAAACTAAAAATATTTTGCTTTTTACGATAAATGTTTTTATAAAAGACATTTGGATCGTATTTTCATTTGGAATGAGTCCATAACACTTTTACTCACATACACATGCGTGTGTGGTGTGTGGTGTACATGTGTATGGGGGTATCCTTTTGATTTGCAACCACTATAACAACAACAATAAAAAAATAAATAAAAATACGAGTTATTCGTATTATGTGTGCGTGTGTGTACATATCTACGTACATATGTATGCAAGTGTGAATGTGTGAATGTTTATTACTTGAAGACTTTTTTAAATGTGCAACAATGTTTTAAGCGCTTTGCAACTGCCGCAACAGAAAAACGAGTAAAAAATTTCGAATGTCTAAACCAAGGTTCTGCTTACTTAACTACAGCGAGTCAAATGAATGAAATAAAAAGGACAACTTTGTTGAATTAAGCAGTTAAAGGAGGAGAAACGGGTTAAGTTTCTACATGGACTTACTCGTAATTCAGTATTTTTATCGCATTTAATATATTTTTATTAAAGTTTTTTATTTTTTCCCTAAATTGAACGTCATAATACATTTCAAGTGGGAAATAGCAAAACTTGCATATAAACTGCGTTCGAATTACGTGCAGCTTTTCTTTTGTTCGCAAATAACAAAAACTTCAAAATACTTTGTAACGAACGAACATAAATTTGAAGATTTTTATTAATAAAGAAAACCGTAAACCAAAAACGTACAAAGTGGTGCTTAAAGTCGAATTAAAAACACGCTGCATTAAAATCGCTCAAGTCGTTTTCAAGTTATGATGAAATATATTGACATAACTACCACATTTTAAGCGAAAAATTTGCCACGCCCGATAGAAAAAAAAAATTGAAAACGAATTTGAATTCAGCACATCAAGATCTTTATATTTCATATAATTTTATTTAAAGGTGAGATTGTGAATTTTTTTGTTTTTTGTAGGCCAGTATTTGGTACATATATACATACATATGTATGTAAGTTCATAAAAAACTGTATTGTATTCAATCTATTCGTTCTAAAGAAACTATCGATAAAGTATTTGTCATGCCTGGTCATGCCTTTCTTAAAATTGCCTTACATTTTCTTCGAATACAGTGTCTTACTGGTTACATTTGCCGTAAAAGCATTTCGAGGATTTGAAAAGATTTTTCACAAGTGTATTAAGTCTAAATAAGGTTATTAAATTTGAAAAGATACCTTATTTTTTGGCACATACATAGGGATAAATGATTTTTAAATTTGCCTTATATAAGCCGGTGGCGTATTTGAGCGACATTGTCAGTATGATATTTTTCATCGATATATCATCGTAACGTCACAATACCAGTATCAAATCGAAATTTATATGAAATTATCGTAAAGGAAAAATTACATTTGATGAATCCTCGAACCAATGACACAAACAAAAGGAGTTATGTATGACAACTTTGCTGTAATGCCATCATAATCTGTTGTTAATCGACTTCATTCTAAACGCTAGGACTCGCTTGTACACCATATATAATTCATCGTCAGTCATCGATGATTCGATTTTTGCTAATAAAAGTGCGCTTTTTTAAAAATTGTACCTAAAAGAAGGTAAAGTTGGAGGAAATGGACAAAATTAGTGTCTCTTCTCTTTAAAAAGTACATATATCTTCTTTTACGCAAAGTTTTCTGCTTACTCGTCCACTAAAATGTGTCGTACAAGCGAGCATTTGCATATTCCGCACTTTGAAGGGATAGAAGGAGAAATTTTTGTTCATAGTTTATCCCTACGAAACAAATAGTTACTACGGTATATCTGGGAAACTCTAAGAGATAGAGTCTTCGAATTCCCCACATGTTATTCAATTATTAAGTTGCACACTAAATTAAAAAATTCACTCCACAGAAAGAGTGGGCGTAACAACTCCCATAAAAAATAAAATTTTATTATCGTATATTTCAATAAATAAGTAAGTATCAGGGGGCGACTTCAAAGGTTGCCTAGCATTTGCTTTATAAATAGATAGATAGATAGATAGGATTGGGACAAAAGGGAATTTACTTCCCACATGTACAATATGTACATAGATTCCTGGCAACACCGGATAAGTAAAGTTAGTATTTATATAAATCAAGATTTCCTACCTTCTGATAACTACAATATTTTATAAATTAGTTTATTAATTACCTATTTATTACTACTAAAATGGAAAAACAAAATGACAATTAATTCCTCACGTTCTCCTTCGTCTTTGAGCGAAATGTATTTTCAATCGAAATAAATTCGGCTGCACTGTGACGAGATATATGGTATTGCTGAGTTAAGATGCTTTCATGAGAGAGAAATTTTTTATTGTATCCAGGAATTGCTGCCACATGAATTTGAAATTAGAAAATTTGCAGACACACTGACAGCATTTTAAACGCAGCGAAATGCGTTACGTTTCATGCTGCTGTTTTTAACAGAAGCGCAGATAAAATCGATGCTCGTCGTCAGTTTGCTGTTTGTCAAATAAAATACGCATTCGTCCACAACACTAACAACGCGAAATCACTGTTGCACACAAACTTATTCACCAAAATAAAAACAGCAACAGCAATAGCAACAAATTATAAAACACCCTAACTCTTACTACCTCCTTGAATACTAAGCAAAAAGAGAACACGAAACTTTGTCATCGTCTAACGCAACACGATTATGATTATTACTAAGGAATCGTCGTTGTGCACTTCAAATTATCAGACGAAATATGAGAGTCGCGAACACTGAAAGGACACAAACAAGTTAAATGAAACACCGACATGAAAACGATAGAAGTGAACACTAAAATAACGATTTAATATTGATAGTTGGCTGGCTTAGATACAATTGTATATCCTTTAGTTGGGTTGGTTTTTTTTTTTTCTTTTTTTTGTAGATAAGTTGGTAGACAACAGCAAAACATTCTGTATGTAATTTTATAAATAACATTTCTAGGCTTTTATTTATGAAAACATTTTCGCAGATTTGCATACGAACAAGTGACTCATACACACACAATATTTTGTCTTCTCCCTCTTCATTGTGTATATAACTCCCAACTAATTATAAATTGTCAATCGGCAGAAATGTTCAAAATTATTTGAAAAAATAGTAAAAAGTGATTAGGGAGTCAATGAAAAAAGAAATAAATGCATACATATGTTTGTACATATCGCTCATTTATTGCAACAGTGTCACAACTCAAAAAGCGTGAATTTTTAGTTAAGTATTCTAAAATATGCGGAACATTGTGATATATATTGTGTGAATTATTTTTTTGCGAATCGTATAAAACTATGAGCATAGGAGCAAAGTATTTATTCCCATTTCAATTCCCATTTCAGTTCAGCTGAAAATTTTTGTTTTTTGAGTTTTGACACTGTTGCAATAAATGAGCGATATGTAAATTGAATTTAAAAATATTTCGTAGGCCTTTCCACCTACGACCCACTTTGAACAAAAGTACTATTTAGTAATTATCGTGAGTAACAAATTGTCTAGGACAAGTGTCTTAAGAAACAAACCGATACTATTTTGTGTTTCATACATAGAAATTTGTGTGAATACATATGTATGTATGCATACGTTTACAGAAGCCTACAAAAAAGAAAGACTATGCAGTTTTACTGTTCGATTGCATCCATTGTCATAAGTGCTGCAACATTAGAAACTCTTACATTGTCCAAAAATGCAGCTGAATGCAGCTGCTTAATTTTAACCAGGCGTTCATCTTTTGCAAGAACACTTTTCTATTCTAAATCCTTCTCTTTATCAGTTCTTACAAGGCAACAAAAAAAATGAGAAATACTTTAAGAAAATTGCGCGCCTTTCTCCATTTCTCTGAATTTTCTCAAAATAAAAAGAGGCGAAGAAAATGTGCAACCAGGTTCATATGTAGGAGAGGAAAATCAAACACTCACACAAAGATATTCCACACCCATACTTTTTATATAAATATTGCAACCACCGTCACCACGTCACTATTTGGATGCAATATACTTACAATGCAATAAAATGTAAAGAATAGTACATGCATACATACATACGTAAATATAGAACAGGAGTGACCAAAAAGAGAAATTAATTTGTGTAGTAGTGTCAGTGAGTTTTTGCTGTGTGCGTTGAAGAGAAAAACTAAAAAGGTAAACTACAACACAAATAAGCAATTTCAATGGGCTAAACGCCACAACTGAAAGAAGTTGTCGCCTATTTGTTATTATCTTGTTATTACCTATTCGCTCTCGTTCGCTTGTAGCATAGTATACTATAGTACTTGTAGTATACAATGTATGTTGTACATGTAGATAATTTTCAGTCAGATAATACTCATGTGAGCTTATCTGGTCGTATGCGAAATAGAAAATATTTTCTTGTAAAAGTTTCTCCTGTTAACGACATTCTGGCAATCTCGTCTGCAAGGCAAAGAAATTAACCGTTTATTTTGAAAGTGGCATAAGTCAATAGTTTTATTAAATCAAAAAATTTATAGATAATTTCTTAAATTTATTGAAAAATCTTTACTTTTCATTACGATAAAGTGACTTCTCTCAAATAAAATCTCAATAGTTCTCAATATTTGTAAAAAAAACCTTAATTGTGGACAATGTTATCAGCAACTGGATTTTATTTATTTTATATTAAAGTGACTTATACCTCTTTTGCAATAAACGGCTCAAATGAAAAATAAACAATACAAAGAATTAAAATTTATTGTTTTTTTATGTTTTTAAGAATAAAAGTTAAAAGCATTTTTTTAAATAATTGAATTCAATAAGAATTAAATTGTTTGCTCTTCAATTTTTTCATTTTTATTTTTTATTTTTTGCCTTTTGATACACAAAGTCGTCAAATACCATATTTTCGCGAACATGATAAATCAAATGAAACTGCTTTTGTTTTTCACCTTCGGAGACCTTTTCTTTTATTTTATAATGAAAAAGAAAATTTGTTTAAACAATCTTTGCAATTGAAGTGAATGTAGACGTGAAAAAACAGACATACTTGAACTGATTTCCTCTATTAACGTAAATATTTATAATAAATCGTAAGAACAGACTATGTATGTATGGATGGATAGGTATGCGCCTTTTTATTTGTACAAAAAAATTTATATTAAAACAACAACAACAGCACGAACAAAGGTAATGGCAACAAAAATATCAAAAACAATAATTATTTTTATTTTTATTTTTATTTATTTTTTTAGTTTTTTAATACAATGTAGTAGACTGCATGAGTGTTTGTTTATCCAAACGAATAAATACATGAATTAATGAGTCGATGTACACACATGCCCAATGAACATTTTTTACTAAAAGTAGTTAAACACACCGTCTGCGTGCTGAGTCTGATGCCAGAATGGGCCTAATAAAGTCAAACTTAATTTGCAATTGGCTATTACATGTGTTACTCCGTCAGATTTATAAACGAAATAGTCACCCATTTAGCTGAGTCGTCAAATTCATATGTTTTTGGTCGTTCGATGAGAGTTTGACGATTATCAAAGTGATTTTTATATTTTACTGCCTGCGCTGTAGAAGTTTAAAGCTTATTTGATGTGTGTGCGCACAAGTTCGTCAAATATCTTTCTGATATTTCAGAAACAATTAAAATTTATCATAATTTAGCTGTTGTGTGGCAAGTAAATCATATATCGGAGAAAAATTAAAAAGAAAACTAATTTGCAACAAACAAAGAATTATTAGAAAAATATTGAAATATGTGTGTATGTATGACGCTTTAACTAAAAATTTCATCAATTTTATCAAACATATTTCTTGATCAAGTGCTGCAAAAAGTAAATTTTGTTCTCTTTGAGCATGTTAGACTGGGGTAGTAGATATACATATTTATGCTGAAATGCTGATCATTTTAGTTTTTTTAAAAGGACATTATTTTAACCGAAAGAAAATATATTTTATTGGGTGTCTTTAAATATAATATGTATGTATATGCAAAATTAATTGCATCAGGCAACTTCTTTGCAAAAGTCATATTTTAAGCTACGCTTTGTTAGAAGACCATATCAAAATCGCATAGTTCAGTAAAAAGTTATCGACATATGTATGTACATTTTAAAATTTTACTTTTCTATTATAGAAGAATTTGTGAAGGTTATTGAGTAACTAGAAAAACAGCAGCGAAATTGTTTGCTCGTTTCGATCTAAAGACACACTTCGCTCTGGTTGACCAATCACTAAAAGAGTAGATGAAATCATGGAAGTCGATCATCGTGAGAAATACCGAAGCATAAATAGAATGAAATGAATACTGGATCATGTACGACAATAGAATGACAAAAATATCAAGGCCGACGCAAGGTGAACCTCCACAGATGATGTGAAAACCAGGACTGACACCAAGATCTGATCTGATCTGATCTCCTGCCAGCAATTAACGACATTAAAGCAAGCAATTCAATTAAAACGGTTACAACTGCCCAACAGAAAAAGTGTTGTGTTCCATAATGACAACAATAGACCACATACAACTTCGATGAACCGGCACAATTTAAAAGAGCTTAGTTGGGAAGTTTTGATGCATCTACCATATATACCGGACCTTGCATATATCTATCACCAGACTATCATTTGTTTCAATCTCTACAGAACTATCTTAATCTTAAATTTAAGCCCATAGAGGCCTCTAAAACGCAATTGAGTCAATTATTCACTCAGGAAAGCCAGAAGTTTTTCTTTCACAGATAGAATAATGACTTTACGTCAAAAATAGCAAAAGGTTATCGATCAAAGCCACGCAGTTTTTGTTAAATAAAGCTAAAGATGTTTCATATTTGTTCAAGTTTTTAACCGCACTTAACCTAGTACTCAATATATTTTATTTTTATTAAAACTCATTGACTGTATTATTAAAGACAAAAATTAAATTATTTTAGTCAGATCAGTTTCTAGTTTTTTTTTATCAAACTTTGGATTAATCCTGATAATTCTCTAGCGTCAGACATGGCGGACGAATAATTCACTTTGCACTTTAAAGCTATATCTGTAAATAGGTGTGTATTGTTTGTATTATTTGTCGAAATGTATGCATACTGCATATTTGAATCTACAACTGAATGATACAAACAATTGCACATCATTCAATAGAACGCTTTTGTGCTTGATTCTATCCAACAGTCAAACATTCATTCCACCACTCCATTGCGCACCAGACCCTATTTTAGATCAGGCACACATTGTCCATCGACAAGAACAACTAAAAGAAATATTGTAGCAGATAGCAGTGCGAAAAGTATGTATGAAATATAAATTATTGAGAAGAAAAACCGGCAACAAAAGTATAGGACCACCAGTTTCTACCTGAAGCACAATTCATTCAATATGTAAATGTATGTCAGAATCAATATGAATACGTAGACATACAGTTGCATCAAAAAGTATAATGATAAATGAACTTTTAATATCATATTCAAATACGAACAATAAATGAATAATTCGTAGAGTATAAAAATGTTAACCATTTCGCTAGTAATTGATGCTGATAATACGAGTACAAATGTATGTAAGTATGTACTCGTATGTATGTAGTTCATATTTATCTATATATTAAAATTTTAATTATAATTAGAAATTATTAGAAAAAGGCGAAAAGCACTAACAGCTGTAGCTATCGACTTCTACCAAATTATAATATAGAAATTATGAAAGTGCAGACATAATATACGAGTATGTATATAATAATTTTACTTTTATATACTGGATTCTGTAAAAGTTAAAGATAACATTATTGCTAGCAAATTGATATGTATGCATGTCAAATAAATTTTGTCAATTTAGTGATGTTAGGTTCCTTGAGGCAATTTTTTGCTTTGAATCCAGCAAAGAAAAATTCCGTTCTGAATGAATAGTAGTACAATTGGCGATTAAGCGTACATAGTTCGCATTCATATTATATTGTAGGTACGTATGTACGTATGTACATACGTGTTGTCATCCAAACAAAACGTTATAATTCAGTCTAACCTTGAAAAGTCTTTAGAATTTTTTGGTTAGGTGTAGGACTAAAAAATTCAGATCAATCGGACACTATCATATACATATGTAAGTATCTAATAAGAATAAGCTTATAATGCATTATAATGGTAAATTAAGAATTTTTTTTTATAAAGAGCTCCGCAAAGTTTCTTAAAATATCTCGCGCTTAGCATGTTAATGGCATAAAGCAATAACTTAATGAAACGCTTCATTACGTTTCCTTAATTCAAGATTAACATTAATTGATTGTTCCAATATAAAGAATACACTCATTTCTTTTCAAATATTTTCTCTTTCGTAGTTAATTTTTTCTAATTGGCAAAGTGATAAATCTTGTATGTATGTTTGTTTGTACCTTATAGACAGTTAAACTGTCGAACCGGTTTTCTTGAAATTGTTACAGTATCCCTATGAACGTATAAATAGGCCATATAAATTTCAATAATACAAAGGAACAATTTATTTGTGCATATCTTCAAAATGATAATAGTAAGAGTCATCATCAGTCAAAAACTGGGCGGAATCGGATAAATGGGCATGGCACCTTCCATATTAAATATTGATTTTTGTATATCTTGAGAATGGTTGAAGCTAAAGTTTCTGAATACGGTTTAAATGATTTATTGCTCATTATAAATCAATCGTCAAAAAATGAACGGAATTGAATAATTGGGCGTGGAAACTTCCAATCATATCAAATATGGAATTTTTTATATGTGGAGAACAACAGTTAAAGCTTCTTTAACTATCAACATCAAGTAAACAGCGGGAAAGATTAGATAAACGGTTATTGTATTAAGCACACCGGTTAAAAGCTATCAATATTTGTTACATATACCACATAAATAAAAATTAGTGTGTGTACTGGAAAGGATTTGTTTGTTTGAATTTGAACCAGAAAGAAATAAAATGGGAAAATGGGTAAAAAACAACAACTAATGGCATTTTTTTTTTCTGAAAAAAAATGTTGCACTTTGTTGCCCTTACTTTTTTATGTTCTTTTTCTGAAAAATTTTATTTTATTTTTATTTATTTATTTATTTATTTATATAATTAGAATAGCAAAACAAGATTAATATCTTATAAATTAAAGCGCTAATGATAACTACAATAACAGTAAATTCATATTCTGAATTCAAACGAATCAATTCAATAGTTAAAGGCAAATATGAAATAAGTTTCAAAAATAAAATAGTAATAAAACATTAATTAAATAAATTAATTAATTATTAAATAATAATAATAATTAAATAGTAATTAGCAATAAAGCGATTAAACAAAAAATACTAAATTAAACAGTTAACGAAAAAAAAGGAAAAGAAAAGTAATAATAAAAAAGTGTAGATTAAAATTAAAGTTAGAATAGAGTTATACGCGTATATGTACATACAGTGTTACAAGCTTTAAACACAAGTTAGTCAAGAAATTAGCGCACATCATTTCTAATTTCCATTTGCGTTGCTAATTATCTGAAGTTGAGTTTGTAATTGGTTTCAAAAACAAATGCTGTGAATGAAGAACTGAAGCTGTGAGGAGGATAGTCTATATTTCAGCTGAAGAGGATAACTCTTCCCCTTACAGATCTGCCATATTTCAAAACCTCAAGCAGTTAACTCGGTTGCCGAGAGGTCAATATTCTATGCAGGAAGATAAGATTCCTAAATTTGAGTAGATTCCCAAAATTCATCTGGTTGATCTGATATGAAAAAAATTTGTTCGCTAAGTTTGGTCAAAGTTAGGTACCTGCATTTAATTTTGAATAAAATCAGCAGTAGTTCGTTTTATTCTTTTTAAGTTTTGAGCTTTAATCTAAGTGCTTAACATTTAAAATTTTCACCCTGAAAAATTTTTTATGACTTTTTGAAAAAAAAAATGCTCTAATTTAGCTGAAAAACTGATTTTTTTCGCAGTTAAGTTGTGAATTACTTCGAAACTGTTGAAAATACACAAAAATCATGTTCAGGTGATTTATCGGAAATCGGTTAAGTCGTTTTCAAGTTATGATGATATATATTGACATAACTACCATATTTTGGGCGGAAAATTTGCCACGCCCATAAAAAAAATTTTAGCCTGATGGAAAAAAACGGAAAACGGATTTGAATTCAGCGCATCAAAATTATTATATTTCATATAGTTTTATTAAGAGGCGAAAAAATTGTTTGTTTTTTGTAGACCAATGTTATTATTACTGAATACAACGCAAATGGTTATTTGATCTCCCAAATCATGGCGATTATTAAATACAATACAAGGTAATGGTGATGTGTTTACCTCAACTATGTTGCTTTTAAAAATACTTGATATATCTTAATTTTTGACGACGTTTTATGGCCAAGGACATGCGAAGTGCAAAATTTTTCGTTAGTAAAGAAAACGCTATAAGTGAGTAGTTAAGATAGTAATTAATATAGGGGTAGCGAAGTACGCCGGGTTTCAGCTAGTTAAGTATTAAGAAAAATCTATAGTTTTGTCTTATCCGTTAATTATGAAATATCGATAGTATTCGTTTATTTGTTTGACACACTGTACGGTAAATAGTTGTTGCGTACACATGCATATGTATACATATTGCACACAAAAGATCAGACAGAACGAACGAACGCATGTTTTAAATTTAAGGCTTTTTTTGAACAATTCAAATGAATGTAAAAATTTTGTATAATGTCACCGATATGAAACGATATCAAATTGTCCTTTGCGGTGCAACCCTCCATCTCTTTCTCTCTCTCTCTCTCTCTCTCTCACTCTCTATTATCCACCGCTTTAATTCTATATTTTGTCTTCCGTCATTTCCTATGCTCGAATGGGGTACAACAGCGTTTATTACAACGTTTCCTGTAATGTTCACATTCAAAAGAAAAAACGTCAATTAATATTTTTATTTTTGCTTGCCACAATAAAACATTAATAATGACATTTACTCACACACACACACTTACACACATATATCATACATGGCCAGATAAGCACTCAAGTGCATGAGAATTATCTGTTTCGTATACATATAGATACAACCGAATGAAAACGAAAACGAAAATATTTAACAGAGTATAAGAAGTAAACAATTTTATTCAGTTGTGCGATAGATGATGGTTAAAGGAGACTATGTCGTTTTGTGCATTAAAATTATTTATTTGTGTTGCAGTTCACCTTTTTACTACTACTACTACTACGACTACTTCTGCTACTACAAATTAAAATTTCACTCTGGCCACCTTTGATATACATGCATATAAACTTACTTACTTTTTTCTTTTGTCGTTACTTCATTATAACGCTCAAGCACTTGGTTGTAAATTTGTTCGTTTCTTGACAGTGTTAGCAATAAATACACCCAATTCTGTTTTTACACGGTCTAGAAAAAAGAATTGAACCCGTTTTTACGTTTTGCTTTTTGAAAGAAAAAAAATTATTTTTATGGTAACCTTAGATCTATGTACACTCTGGTTCAACAGGATAGAACCACCCTATTTTTTTTAAACACCATAAATCTCGAATACGAAAACAATAAGCGCAACTTTTTTTTAGGACGAATGGCACATACTTTAAATGATAAATTAAACTAAAAATTTAAACTCAAGCTCATTTTATTGGTACTTTTTTTCATCTTTCTAATTCAGCACACTGCCTCTGATAAACTGAAGACGTTGTTCTTAGCGTGAATTTTATAATACTTTACTTTAACCGAACTTTTTAAAAATAAAATACAAGATTTAGAGGAGAACTAACCGTTCTTGGCCTTGGATAACCACCAACTGTTTTATTTAGTTTCTATATTGTTATAATGAGACTTATGCTAGTATATAATTATGCTAATTCAACATTTTACAGTATTGCTTAATTCAACATTTTACAATATTGCTTATTAATTGATTAATTTTAATTCAATTTAATTCAATTCAATTTTAATTTCAATTCCAAGAATTGCGACCGAAAAATAATTTTGATTTTTAATTTTATTCTAATAGACCGGAAATGAATTTATGTTACAGTTTTATTTATTTATAATACTATTTATAAAGTCGTCAATTACGTCTGTATTTTTATATGTAACTTCTCCCCCCTTTAGATTAGAATTCTCCTGAATTCTATTGTTTAATTTTATTTTAATATGTTTATGTTTGGTTATGATTATTATAAAAAAGGTAAGTATTACAATTATGATTAAAATGTTACAGCTATATGTGATTCTTTTGTGGAAATTTAATTCTTTGATATTTCTTACATTTACTTGATGTTCTTCTTTAATTTGTTCAAATGTTATCTTATTAGTAAAATTCCATAAACTATCAATATTATTAAATATTTGTTTTTCTTCTATAGTTTCTACAATGTTTGAGAAGAGATAATCCTTTATTTTTACTGAGCAATTATTATAATTAATTAAATAGTTTCCATTTAAGATAATTTTTTCAGAATTACAAGTTTGATTTATACTTATATTAGTTGCACTTTTAACTATAATTGTGTCTATATCTAATTCAAATATTGCAAATTCGTTATGTTTTATTAGTTGACAATTATTTTTGATTATACAATGTGTGCTTATTTTTAAGTCTTTTAGATATTTGTGTTCTTCAAATTTATAAATTTTGTTATCAAATTCAAAAATCTTTTCAATACTATAATCTATTTCATTACTTTCATTATTTGGTATGGGTACAATTGATCTTAATTTTACTATTTCAAAGGTTTTAGGTATTTTTATGCCAAAAACTAAATGAGAATCGCTTAAAAACGTTCTTCCAATTTGTATATATTTTAATTTATCATAGTCTATTTTGTATTTCTCAATTTCATTAAAAGTTAAAATACTAGGATGTATCATACCATATTTTGCGGAAATAACATTATCCTGCAAATGTTCTATCTTATTTTTTATAAGTTGTATATTTGATAATTGTTCTAAATATATGTGTTTATCATTTTCTATATCTAGAATTTTATCTATAGAATTTATTTTTGTCTCTATTATTTTTCTATCATTTTTGATAATCATTTTTAAATGGTTTATAGTTTCATTAAAATAGTTATTAATTACAATTTGTTGATCATTATTGTTAATTATTTCATTCTTCTACCTTATTATTTGTTAAAATTATTTGAGTTTTATATTTATTAACTATTTCGTCTTTAATGAAAAAATAATCTCCTAATTCTTCATCAGCTGAATGTACAGTTGCCATGGTTACATCGTCTTCTATGTGATTAATAGGGAAAGAAATTTCGCTATTACTGTTTTCACCCCCCTCGTTTTCTAAAATAGTGTCCTCACTTTTCTCAATTCTGCTTAGAAAGTCTGCTACTTTATTTTCCTTTCCTTTTAAGTATTCGATCTCAAATTGATATTCACCTAATTTTAACAACCATCTCTGGTGTCTGGGAGACATATCTTTCCCCCTGTACTTGGAATGTAAATATTTAATTGGTTGGTGATCAGTAAGAATTTTAAATTTTCTACCGTAAAGATAAGGTCTGAAATAATTGACACTCCACATTATGGCCAGAAACTCTTTATCTGTTGCAGAATAGTTTCTTTCATGGTTATTCAGAGTTCTTGAGGCGTAACATACTGGATGTCCTTCTTGTGACAACACAGCACCGATCGCATAATTGGATGCGTCTGTTGTTAATGTAAACTGTTTTTCAAAGTTAGGGAAGCGTAATATTGGATGTATACTAATTAGGTTTTTTAATTTTTCAAAGGCTTCAATATAAGTAGGATCTTTGATATTTATTCTCACCCCTTTTTTTAAATACTTAGTAATTGGTTGTGCTACTTTGGCATAATCTTTTATAAACTTTCGGTAATATCCTGTAATTCCTAAAAAACTTTTGATCTGCCTTTCTGTTCTAGGTAATTCTAATTTTTCTATTACCTTAATTTTATTTGGATTAGGTTTCATTCCATGTTTCGTTAAAACATGTCCCAAAAATTCTGTCTCTCTCTTTAAGAAATTACATTTATCTATTTGAATTTTTAAATTTTTCTTTTCCAGCACATCAAAGATCTCACGTTTTGCATTTAAGTGTTCTTGTAGCGAGGTGCTAAATATTAGAATATCATCTAAATACACGACACAAGTTTTGTTAATATAATCTCTTAAGATTTCGTTCATTAGCCGTTGGAATGTGGCTGGCGCATTTTTTAAGCCAAATGGCATTCTTATAAATTCATATAACCCATGTGGTGTTACAAACGCAGTTTTTTCTCTGTCTTCTTTTTTCACTAAAATCTGATGATAACCTTTTGCTAAATCTAACGTGGTAAAATATTGAGCTCTACCTAACTTATCTAATATTGACTCAATATTTGGTAATGGAAACTTATCGTCTATAGTAACCTCATTTAACTTCCTATAATCTATTACTATGCGGTACTTTTTTTCACCAGAATTGTCCATTTTCTTAGGTACAACTATAAGTGGACTTGAATACTTGGAGTGGCTTTTCTGAATAATACCTTGTTCTTCCATTTCTTTAATTTGTTTTCTAACTTCCATTTCATGTTGTGGTGGATATCTGTACATTTTTGAATTAATTTGTTGTTGTGTTGTTGTCTTTATTTCGTGCTGAATTTCAGTTGTATTTGTTAATAAATCACCTTCTTTAAAAAATAATTTCTTATATTGTTTTAACAACTTTATAATTTCCCTATGCTCTTCCTCGTTTAAATGACCTAATGCAAGTCTTTCAAAGTTTGAATCACTAATTTCAAGTGTGCATATGTGACTAAAATCGTAAGGCTTGTTCAAAAATTTGCATGTTTTTCTGTTAAGTGTTATTTCTCCTTTTTCTATATTTATTTGAGCATTCAGCGAATTTAATGTATCAAAACCTATAATAAAATCATAAAGTCTTCCTCTTAATGGTGTGACTTTCCAACGTACTCTTGCATTGTCTGGTAAGTTAAATTCGTCTGGTCCTTTTGTATGTACTTCATACTTTATTGTATCTTTATTTGTTATTGTGCTAAATGTTATTGGTCTGTTTAATTTAATTTTCATAAAGTCATCTATTTCACTGTTAATTAAACTTAAACTAGCTCCTGTATCTATTAATGCTACGTATCTTTTATTTTCAATATTCAATTCTATCTTGGGCAAACATTCTGAGGCTGCCTCATAAAAAACATGTTATTGCTTTCTTCTTCATAATTTCCTATTGGTCCCTCTGGGCTTTGCCTATCAACAATTAAGCGATCTTGGCCAACTGTGTGATTAGGGTGTCCTGCCACTCGAGAGTTACCATAATTAATCTCTAATCCTTCCCGGCTTTGCCTATCGAGGTTTAAGCGATCTTGGCCAAACCTACGACTAGGGTGTCCTGCTACTTGAGGATTACAATAATTAACTTCTAATCCTTCCCGGCTTTGCCTATCGAGGTTTAAGCGATCTTGGCCAAACCTACGACTAGGGTGTCCTGCTACTTGAGGATTACAAAAATTCACTTCTATATTATCTATTTCCATAGGTTCTATTCGGTTTTGTCTATGCGGATTCCAACGAACTTGGTTAGAATAAGGCTTGGGATATCCTGCATGTTGGAATTGTCCTACGGTATTATTATTTCCTAATTCATTTTGGATTTTGTATCGTGCCGAATTATAAGAAACGTTATTATTTCTATTATTATTATTTATATTATTATTAGTATATCTATTATTGTTATTATTTATATTATTATTGTGTTTATAGTTGGCGTTGAACTGCTCTCTGTTCTGATAATTTTGGTTTCTATTAAAATTAATATTAATATTCTTATACTTGTTCGCTTGTGAACGATTGAAAGTTCCTCGAAACTTTCTAAATTCTGGCCTAATGCAACTGTCCTCGTACCTTCTTTTCATCATTATATCTATTATAGTCCCTAAATCCCGTTCATCGTATATCTTATCTAATAATATTCCCTGCGTCATTTCCTTTGCTATGTTCGTTAATAAACTGTCCACATTAGTCAAGTCTATGCAATGATCGTCCCGAAAATAAATACTTAATTCATCACTTTTATACTTAATATTCTGTAATTCTACAGCTAGCTCACTTACGTTATTTACTCTTAGTTCATTTATCCTTCTGTAGATTTGGTGTGGCTCCACGTCTGGTCTATACCTTAACTTTAGTGTTTTCTTTATAATAGTCCAATTATCAGGTTGCTGTACATTGATCACGACGTTCTTTGCTTCTCCTTGGATATTGCGGTAGTAGATAGCTTTTATAGCTTCCTTCTTTAGGATTTCCTCTCCTATCGTTGATAGCAAGTACTCCACACTGCTCAAGAATGAATTTATGGTGATATCTCCAACACCCGTAAATACTGGTAAATACGATACATTTTTTAAAATTCGGTCCAACTGGTTATATTGCTGATGTTGTTGTGGCTGTTGTTGTTGTTGTTGTTGTAGTTCTAGGTATGCACTACGCAGCTGTTCTAGTTGCTGCTCCCGCCTTGCTAATTGTTCTAGCACTGACGTGTCTATTGCTTGAGTTGGTTCCATCCTTCTTTGGTCGAACACGGCGTTCCTTTTTATCTTGTAAGTATTTAAAATTTTGCTGGTTAAAGTTTCTTGCTCTTATTAGTGGTGTCCGATTGGCTTAAGTGTTCACTGCACTATTTGTTTCATCTAGTGGTGTCGACTTGCCTTAAATGTTCACTGCACTGATTATTTTAGTGGTGTTTAATAAAAATTTTTTTTTTTATTATTCACTGCACTTTTTATTTTAGTGGTGTCTAATTTTTATTTTAATTATTCACTGCACTTTTTATTATTAATAATTTATAATCCTGGAGGGTCCCGTGGGATTCGCAGAATTTACTTTAGTTATTTATTTTTTATTTTTTTTTTTTTTTTTAGGTACGTTTCACTAGATCCCGTTCACTGACATTGGGATCCTACCGACTGCGCCAATTTTATAATACTTTACTTTAACCGAACTTTTTAAAAATAAAATACAAGATTTAGAGGAGAACTAACCGTTCTTGGCCTTGGATAACCACCAACTGTTTTATTTAGTTTCTATATTGTTATAATGAGACTTATGCTAGTATATAATTATGCTAATTCAACATTTTACAGTATTGCTTAATTCAACATTTTACAATATTGCTTATTAATTGATTAATTTTAATTCAATTTAATTCAATTCAATTTTAATTTCAATTCCAAGAATTGCGACCGAAAAATAATTTTGATTTTTAATTTTATTCTAATAGACCGGAAATGAATTTATGTTACAGTTTTATTTATTTATAATACTATTTATAAAGTCGTCAATTACGTCTGTATTTTTATATGTAACTCGTGCTGTATTCAGTTGAGGCTTTTTCTTAAATTTTTTATTTAATTGTAGATGTCCGTCCATTGATTAAAACTGTGATTTACATGTATTTACTCCAGCAAATGGAACGTTTTTTATAGGTTTCACGATTTTTTAAATAATTCATTACCTTCATGGACTTATAAGCTTATAACTTAGCTTAATATTACCCGAAATCTGAAAAGAAACTTAATATCGAGTAATATTCAGCTAAGCTATTACCCCTTATAAGATAAGAGTTGTATAAAATAAGTAGTTTGAAAGAATAATATCAAGTTTAGCGTTTTCTTAACAACTAGCAAATACACATATATAAAGTCGTTGGTAAGAAGGTACTCTGTTGTTGTATTAATAAAAGTTTCAAATGGGTCAGTGGAAGCTAATGGGACTTTCATAATGATTATCGTGAGCAGCAGTAAAACATTAGTCCATCGTTTTTCATTATTCTTTGATTTTTATACGTGTTGTCGTAGATAGGAAATTTCGTGCAGGCAATTACTAAAGCTAATTACAGATTTATGCTAAATTTTAACAAAATTGAACAATGGACATGCCAACCGCCCACATATAAAGGGTCCGCCAAATAAATTTTTTTTTTTTGAAAATGCTATAAAAAAAACTACTGAATATTTTCTCAAATTTATTCTTTTATTTGAAAGTACAATCCTTCCGGTTAATAATGGAAAATCATTTCATTCAAATGTCTGCCTCGGCTGGCCATGTAGTAGCCTATACGATCGGTCAAATTTTTAAGCACATTATCGATTGTGTGCAGCTGTATTTCACCAATGGCTTCACGAATATTGTCCTTTAAAGCGTCAATTGTCTTTGGCTTGTTGGCGTAACGCTTATCTTTGACGGCACCCCACAAATAATAGTCCAACGGTGTCAAATCGCAGCTCCGAGGTAGCCAAACGACATCAGCTCTGTGGCTGATATTGCGATCTTCAAAAACAGGGCGCACAACATCGAGTGTAGCTTCGGCTGTGTGGCACGTAGCGCCGTCCTGTTGAAACCAAATGTTGCTAATATCCTCCACTTTAATTTTTGTGAACAAAAATTCGTTCAGCATGGCCCGATAACGATCGCCATTGACTGTAACGGCCACTCCTTGCTCATTTTCGAAGATAAATGAACCAATTATGCCTCTGGACTAAAATCCGCACCAAACAGTGACTCGTCGTGGGTGTATCGGCTTTTCAATGTATGCGTGCGGGTTTTCTGTGCCCCAAACGCGACAATTTTGCTTGTTTACATACCCGCGAAGAAAAAATGATTTTTTTGGCAAAATCGGCATATCTGTCGATCTCTGGCCCACTTAGCGAAGCGAAAACGCATTGGATACAACCATATTCGTTCACCGGAACGATAAAACTAATTATCTGTCAAATCAGACATTAGCTAAGTATCACCATTCACCAAGCACTAGTTAAAAAAAAACGTTAGATGGCGGACCCTTTTTTAAACCAAAAAAAGCCTACCATAAGATAATTTCTTATACTATTTAAATTTTATAATAAAAAAGGTTCTTTTTAGCACAGAGTTGTGTTAGTTACTGACATAAAAAGGTTCTTTTTAGCATAGAGGTGTGTTAGTTACTGACATAAATAACAAGTTTTTGACGCATGTAATTTTGTAGATTTCGAAACAAGAAAAGATTAAAAATGTTTTATAATCTGATAAGTGAAATTATATGTAATTTCTTATTTGCCTTAAGTTATTTCAAATTCGTAAAATTTATGAAAAAATCTCTAAATTATACATTTTTAAAATTGCAACATTTTTTAAGTCGTAGGACAAAGTTGTTTTAATTTTAATTTTTTGATAGAACACACTATGTAGTTTCAAAAATAGAAATAAAAAATATCTATTTTTATATTTTTTGTTTTAATATTCCCTCAAAATTTAGTAAATTTTAAATATTTATTGAAATATGTAAGTGCATTTTTCAAAGCAGAAAAAAAATAAAAACAAACAAAATTCAAAGCTTTTTCTATTTTGTTTGTTTGTATCGTTGTTGTTTACAAAGTGTGTAGTCGTGTTAAATACAGAAGTAATCAAAAAATTCGTTCAGTATTATAATTAATCGATAATTAGCTTTCAAAAAAATATATATTTTCTCAAAATCCGAGATGAATAGTTTTTTTTTTTTTAATTTTTGTCTACGGAACAACGCACTGTGCGTCGCTTAGTTCCACGGAAATTAGAAAAATAGTGCAATTGCCAGAAACCTTGTTCGAAAGTCAAAAATTACAAGCGATTATTTCAATGGTAAACGGTATAAAGGAAAGACAATCAAAAAAGTTTCACCGCAATATATACGCAAATTATCCATGCGGCTCTGAATTCATCAATGAGTTTAATTAAAATTTTAAAATTCGCTATGTTATAAAATATTGAAGCAACGAAAACTTAAAAAAGCCCTACTACTGAAAGCTGCACATAATCATGAAAGAGAGTAATTTTTTCCTACGAAAAGTGTTTTAATATCGATGATCCTGATTTAATTATATTTAAAAGAACTCATGGGTTGCTCAAAATATGTACGATTTTACACAATATGTCTGTGGGGCTATCCAATCTTAACGTGGTCCGATGTCCAGTTTATCATCATGTACAAAAGCCTCCAAATCCTGGAAAATGTATAATCGTTATAAAAGTATCATTTTTCAAACTGAAATTAAAAAGAAATCAATACGAGAAATCTTGTGCTAATAAATAAAAAATAGCTTTAAGAACAGCGCACAATTATCACTGTTCTATGAGTAAAATCTTTATTTTTTTTTTTAATACATGACAAATAACTTTGCTCAATAGCAATACATCAACTTAAAAAGCTACGTAGCTAAGAGTACATCTATCTCTATCTGTGTTGGCGATTTTTGTACAATTTTGACAGTGTTGAGGTCGCAAAAGACATGATTTGCGAGGCTTAATCCTATCCCACATTCATCAAAAGGATCATTACTGGAGACGAGACGTAGGTTTATGAGTACGACACGCAATCCAGACATCAGGTAAGTGAATGGTGTTGCCCAAATGAGCCGATACAAATTTCAGTAAAAAAAGAAGGCAATGCTTACGGCTTTCATGGATTACAACGGGGTAGTGCACCATGAATTTTTACCAGAAGGCCAAAGAGTATTATTTGGGCGTTACGTGAAGCATTTCTCCTAAAGAGACCAAGATTGAATTCACCTGATTTGGCGCCCTGTGACTTCTTTCTGTTCAATCGAGTTAGAAAACCATTACGAGGTACGCGTTTTAGCATTCGAGAGGAAATAATGGAAAAATCGCAGGAAGCACTGATGGACATACCGAAAACCGAATATAAAATGTGCAAATGTCAAGCTATGCCGCCAAGATTTAGCGCGAATATCAACAACAGACGTACCAACTTAACAAAAAAAAAAAAAAACTCAAGTCGGAACGATGGGACCGACACGGGGATTATTCCGGAAACTTTTGATCAAGGTAGTATTACTGACATATTTCAGGATAAAAAATTAGCCAAAATAGTACAAAGAAGTATTTCGTTAGAGCAAGTGTTGAATACTTTATTTGTTCTTCTTCTTATCTTTCTCTTTGTTTATCAGTCACTTGTTAAATTGGCGTAGAACTGTTAAAAAGTAATAATAATAAAGTCAACTACTATCAATTGAGACAACAAGGATGGCGGCCAGACCACGAGTACAAAAATACACTGAAAAAAAGTCACATACTTTTTTATAAAAACACTTAGACTATTGTAATATAACATAAAGGCTAAGACACATCGTTGCACTCTATAGTGAACAAAAAAAAAAAAACAACCAAAAGACGGTCTTGGCAGTTATCGTTTATCTACTTTTTAATATTTCAGTGATTCCAAAAAGACATTCAAGCAGTTCATATATACACACAAACATACAACATATCAGTTAATATCAGTTAAAATAATTAAATTAATTATTTATTTATTTCAAATAAAACAAAGAGCATTGTTGCAAATGTTAATGAACAAATAAAAGGTTGGGTTGGCTTCAAGTATATTTTACAGAGTTTTATTCAGATACACAAACACACACACACACATATCTATTATCTCCTATGATCGGATGCATTCATAAAAAACGCCAACTAAAACTAAATAGTTCATGCAATAATCATATTAATCGATGGAAACGTTAAAGTTACTGAACAAACCTATTACATGTTCTTTGCAAATTCACACACATACACACACAAGCATAGGTATATATTTGAGGCAGGGGTGCGCAAAAAGAGAGAAACGGTTAAACTGATAAATACACTGAAGTTAAAACGCTATAAAAAATAGGTATACATACATATACTTTTTGTTATAATTGTGGTTGCCGTCAGGGTTGTCAGATCTGGCGATTTCTCGTCAAACGTGGCGATTTTAAAAGTTTTTTGGCGACCTAATTTTCGGCTTATCTAAACGGCGATTTTTAAAATAGTTGGTAATTTTGTTGGCTATTTTTTACAAAAAGAACTAAAAAATAAAATTATTATTTTGGCATTTTTATGTGTGAAATTCGTGAACATAGTGTATTTTAATGTGACGATTATAGATGGCAGAGGAACCTAAGTTGTGTTCTTTGCAAAGAGTAATTTGTAGTTGCCTATATGAAACTGAAAGTAATAAAGTTTTAGTTTCCAGTTTACTTATGTAATTCAATTTGCGGCAATTGGCTAGGAAATAGGTTCATAAGTGGCACGAAAAACCTTTAAACTTGAAAAACTCACACATATTCCTCAAGGCTATAAAATAGAACATCATTGAAAAGGTATACTTCTCTTCTCTAAATTATTAGCTCTTAAGTATACGAAGGTACGGAAAACCGATTTTTAACCATAGAAATTAATTTTTAATTTTTATAGCTTTTGGGTAAAATATAAACTATATTATAGAACATTGTAAACATTCAGTTTTTGCTAAAATTTTTGCTTAATAGAATTAGTAAAATATATATTATGGCGATTTTTTTTCCACTTTTGGCGCAATTTAACAAATCGGAACAAATTTAATTTTATTTATTTAAACAATTTTTTTTTTTTTTTGTTTAAAAAAAAATATAAATTATGTTTCTAAAATGTTTAAAACAAGTTGATTTGGCGATTTTGGCCTTTTTTGATTTGAATTTGGCGAAAAAGCTTAAAAAAGATCTGACAGCCCTGGTTGCCGTTTGAAATAATGTAAGCAAAGCGTTTGAATTTTTTTATATACGATTTTTTAGCATTGTTAACTTATTCCAATTTCTTAAGTTTTTTATAGAAAAATAAAACAGAAACAATTTTTTTAGGAATTATAATAGAAATTGCAATAAATACTGTATGATATTTAAATTAAAAGGGTATGTAATAAAGGTTGGCTATGCAGTTGATTTTGACACATTTCAGGAAAATTTTTGGGAGAATTATTTTTTTTAGCAACCCTAGTTATAATATTCACGAAGAGAATAAATAAACAGCCGAAAAACTTCATAAACTAAAAAATATGGATGAGCGTCACTGATTTGAGGCCATCTACACACAAATACAGTGACTGGAAAAAATAAGTTGTCACGACCAATATTTCAGAACTGATGCACAGTAAATTTTATTTTAGTTTTTAATTTTTTTTATTTTTATTTGTGTCATTTATATACTTCGTAATATATTTTATAACAAAAACAACTCATATTTCAGTTTTCAAAACTATACCATCAAAATTTATGTTGAAAAAGTAAGTTGTCAATAAATTAATATCTGCAATACCCAGAGTGACCACTTTGCTCAGTCTGTGTTTTACGGGGTGCACGAACTTAAAACACTTATCCCACAAAAAATTATCGAATGTCAAAAGATGCATTCTTTTATATCTTCTAGTTTTTAAGCCCTATACTCAAAAATTCAAATTTTTAAACTTCCCCAAGCATTTTTTGATGGTAAACAGATCTGTGCTCTGCGGAGTCAACTTTTGAGATTTTATATTTTCTCTCCTCTTAAATAATCTTTGATTATTTTTGCAGTATTGATTGGTGCATTATGCTGTACCGGTTGAAGTTTCTCCTTATTAGTCGTATACCTTCTGCTATTGGAGTTCTACTCTAGAATTTTTAGGAAGACAGCTGCAATTATTCTCCCTTTAGCACTCGCCAATAAGCATCCCCAAGTTATCCAGGCACTTTCCAACGACTTCAATGACGGTAGAGTCACATTTTTTGCAAACTCCGCGTTCTTTAGTGTTTTTTTTTTTTTGATTACCTTCCAGATTACAAGTTTTTTGTTATATATCTCTGCGTATTACCATTTTTATATAAATTAGTAATAACAGCCAACTTATTGACTGAGAGAAGTCCCCATATTCCTTCATGGAATGTTATGGGAATTAATATAATAATAAATACATATGTGGTATACTATTTTAAAAAATATCAAGGAGAGCTTTTTTCCATAAAAAAAACTAATTAATTACTTAATTACTAATTAAATACTTTGAATTTCATTTTATCTATCCGTAAAATATTTGTTACTTAATTTCAGTTTTTTATATAACAACAGTTCGCAACTTTAGCTGGCAGCTTATTTTTTGCAAAGTCACACCCGCAGCTATATCAATAGAATGTAGTATCAAGATTCTGAGATCACTTTAAAAACCAAGGTTTGCTTTGACACTTATTTTTTCCACATACTGCACCTCCTTAATATACAATTTTTAATGTAAAAGAATAAATTGATTTATTTTTTTATTTTTTATGATTTCAGTTTTTGTCTTTGCCGACAAAAAACAAAAAAACAGAAAAAAGGAATATGGGATATAATAAAATATAATAAAAGAAATTAAAGAATAAATAAAAATTATAATAAAAAATGAAATCTGAATGTGGAAGGAACAAAAAAAATGAAGGAAATCCCATTACGACACAAAAGTCAATTTGCATAAAATCGATTTTCTTTTATTATTTTTTTTTTTTCATTCATTCACTTCTACCAGTCAAGCAGTATTTAATGTTTTTCGATTTTTTCCTATTGTTGTTGCTGTTGTTGTTGTAACTTTTGTTGGTTACGAGTTCACTCAAGTCGTCTTCAGTTTTTATTATAAAAATAAAATTAAAAAAAATTAATACCTACTCGTATATGTATATAAAATTTAAATTTATGTATGTATGTATGTATGTGTATGTATATATAAATATTATTTAGATTAAATATGCTGTGTAATGTTTGATAAATTTTATTAAAAACATAACAAAGAAGGGCAGCAAAAACAACAACAACAAGTAGAAACAACAATAGTAAAAATTAAAAAGAGGGCAAAAACTAAGAAAAAGTCAAAAACAAAGACGAACGAAAAAAATTCAACAACATTTTTATGTATGTATGTATGTATGTACATATGCATGTATGCATGTATATAGATAGACAAAGTTATAGACTTAAATTAAAATAAAATTAAATAAATTTTCTTATTTTTCTGTTTTTTTTTTTTTTTTTTTTTTTTTGTTTAATTTTTTAGGAAGAGGAAAAAATTAAACGTATGAACATAAAGTAAAGTAAAGTCAACTAACTGCACACTGAAAATTGTTCATATTTCAAATGGAATGAATACAACTAATCACCTAATCGTGCTTTTGCTTTAAGAGATTCAGTATGGCAACACTTATTTGTCACCTGATTAAGAAATATTTTAATGAGTTAAGACATAACTATTGCGTACTAAAATATTTTAGGATCCCAGCCTTATAGAATTGAGATGAATAATTACCATCTTAGTTGTTAATAAATTTGGACGCGATTTCACTTATTAGGAACGAAAAATTAGTCACAAACTTAGTCTTCTGTATTTATGTAGGTACATACATACACACATATCGCACACTAAATGATGAACAGTCATAACTCAAAATTTATCAAAATCGCAATTTTTCCATAAACCAATTCACAAATCTAATCTCTAAGCCTCAATAAGATACAACGACTTCTTACTATGTATGACAGATGACAAGCCCACTTTTAAACTGGTGATTTAGACCAAATTCAGTTCAATTCAATTACTTTGTATTGGACGTACCATGTCCGCTTGTCCAATCCTGTTTATATTCTACTACATTCCTGTAGCGTTTACGAATAAGATCTCAGAAGGAAATATTTAATTGGGTTAAGTCGTTTTCAAGTTTTAGGCATCCGAACAAACCACAATAATTTTTTGTATATATAATATAAATAAATAAATAAATAAATATAATATAATATATACATACATATACATCGTAGGTTCATTTGAAAACTACATTGTCTATGGCCACTTTATATACGACTAGAGTTGCAATTTCATAGCCCATCCCTAAATATGCAGCTATGTAGCCAGTGCCTGCATTACATAGGGCCATGATGTAACGACTCCATGTTAATTTAAATCGATTATCTACTCTAATTTTTTCTGCAGGGTTTAAGTTTTGTTAAGAGCGTGTGTGGACTTTAATTTCGAAAAAATTTCATTAAAAAAGTACAAAAAAATACTTAACCTGTACTTAAGACGTTTATAGAATCACAGAAATAATATTTTGATTTGATTAAAATCAATTTATAAAAACAAAAAAATTGCTTATGCTTGTTTTTAGAATATAATGTCACTTGTGTATATTAACCCTGAAATGCATGAGCAAAAAAATGTGTTTTTACAATTTGAACCTTACTGCAGTGTTGTTGTAGAATAGAACAAAATGGATCCTATAAATTGGTAAGAGGGTTAATACATATTATTTGAATAGTAATTTAATAGATTTTAATTGAGCAGCTTTCATAATGATTTTTAATTTTTTTGTTTTTTTTTTTTTGTTTTGAAGTTGCGTGTTTGAAATGTCAATAGCTTTACTTGCTTAAATATTTAGAACGTTTTTGAATATTTTATATGAAAATTGGGTAAAGTTAATTGGTTAATTAATTTATTATGATAATTGTTTCGTTATTAAACTCTGAGTAACACATTACTCGTAAAACATTCGTTTAACTTTAAAATAAAAAGAATCAAAGAAATCCGTGAGCCTATTATTTTAAAAACATTCTCAAGTCACTAAGCGTTGTGGCCCGATTTAAATATTGAACATTATGAAATGTTTTTTTAATAATAAATTTAAATTGAGATTTTCTAGAGTTATCGGAAAAATAAAATGTCATCATGCAATGTTACGTAAATGATCTGTATTTTATTGAAACTGTAAAAATAAAATAAAATATATAAGTATGTACTCGTATATACTACGAGTATATGTATTTTTGTAAAAAAAAAATTCAACATTTCCACTGGAACAAGGGGAATTTCCTTCAATCAATGAGCTGCATCCGATGCCATTCTTAGATTCACTGAAAAGGGTTTCATGGGTTAATACTTATAACCATTCGCTAGCTAATCTTATGAGGTAATGTCGTTATTGAGAATAGTTGGATGGTCTGACTTGAAATTAAAGCCGCAACCTCTTTGCTGGTAAGCAGGTGTTCTTACCTTCTAATTATATTAGAAATAGTTTATTAGATGTATAAAACGTTCACATATTCAAGACAATAGGAGGAGTGTATTAAATAACAGTTTTTAATGTTAAACTACAATTAAGCATTCACGAGTTTATCACACATTACTATTGTGAGACCATAAGTTTTTTTAAAAGACTTTCCATTAAAAAAAAAGATAACCAAATATCATTTTAAAACTTGTGTAATACCGTGTTTATGCAATTAAACGGTGCGACAAAAGGGGGGGAAGTCGAAATACCTGGGAAATTATACTAATTTTCTGATAAGCGAAAAGTTAGTTAATGTTAAAAAATGCTTTTTCAAACCTTCTAGCCCTTGTAAGCTAATAACTTAGCTGAATATTACAGATACAGGTCTTTTAAATGATATGTGCCGTTTAAGTAACCTTGAAGAATCTGGGTATGTTTATCAAGCAAATACATTTTTCATCCAATTTTCCACGTTATGAATAAAATATGGCTTAAGGCTTATAAGTCCGTTGGAAATTGACGAAGTTATTAAGCATTTTCGTAATGCAACTCATGAAAAAATCATAAAATTGTCAGCAACTTATATTTTCTTATTACTTTAAAACCGGTTTTTTTAAAAAAGTTTAAACATTTTGTAATAAAAGTATGATTTTTTCATGATTAGCTTTACTAAAAAATTTAATGACTCCGTCAACTTCCAACGGATTTAGAAACCTTAAGTAAATCATAAAAAAAGAAACTTAAAATCGGGTGATAGGGTGAGTGCACCTAAGGTCGATATGTACCAGTAGTCGGTAATTTTTTTTATATATATACTTATATAACTAAGGATAAAAGTAATTATGTAGTAAAGTAAAGTTATACGAAATTTATAAATATTCTCAGCTTTCTGTATGTTAAAAACAGTTTGAGCTTAGATAAGTATTTTTGACAGTATTTTCCTCTAATTAGTGACTGTTTTTCGGTTTTTACGAAAATACTTGTTTTCTTAATAAAAAAAATAGTGGGTATACCGAATTAATAATGTCAATAATTACTTTAAAATTATCAATTCTTAATCGGAAATGTTTTTAAAGGTAGAAAACTGTTGAAATATGGGTATAAAGGTGAAAGAGCTAAAAAAATTATTTTTCTCTAATTTTAAGCGATGCCAGCAATAGGAACGAAAAATTTGTAAACGTTTCAGTAGTCGGCATTAGAACAGCAGTGAAAATCACATGGTCCTATGGTCAGCAGTGGCTTTTACTACTAGTTTTGTCAAGGTTGAGATTTCAAAATAAGTTAAGACTTCAAGGAAAAATAATTTATTAAATCCTCATATCTTTCTCAACCTCGTCTTTAGTAACACTGGCCAGTGATCAATAATTGTACTCACGGCAGCCATATTAAAATCTGGCCTTATCACGATCCTATAAAGTCTTAGGGAAATTAATGTTGGGCTTTATTTCGTAGCAAAACATGACCACTAAAAGGGTCAATTTGTAATACAGAGGGTCCAGATCAGGGCTACTACAGTTGGCAAATTGTTGGGAGCCGCGTTTGCATCATTTTATTCTTATGGGCAGTCTCAAAACTCTTGTAAAATCTAGAGTTGATTTTGAAAAGGGAATGATTAATTGGCTTCATAACCGTTTTCAAAACGGATTTCTGGTACACTTTGGCTGATGTTTTGATCAATTGTTCACAGAAATGCAAGTCGGCGTCCGCGTAGTAAAATGGATTACCTTTCCGACTCGTGGGTTGAGGTTGATGCTTCTTCTAAACTACTGTGCTTACATCTTGTCATTTCGTTTATTATACTTCTTTGGTTCGGTCAACATTTATCATCCGTAAACAAAGTTGTTCTGACCAGATTATAATCGTACTTCTCCAAAACGCGTTTGGTGTTTTCTCAAATTCAAGGCTATTTCGATGATTCGATTAATGAACTTATGCGTGATATTAATTTTACGTGTTATGACTTTCTGTTTCCGAAGAGGACATCGCAGACTTCTTGATTTGAAAGCTTTAATGACATTCTATGTTCGAACTGAAGCTAAGCGGCTTGTGTGGATGCTCATTATGTGACCGATCCATACTAGTTATAGACTTAAGCTTTAGCTGTTAGCTTTCAGAAGCCATATAATATAATTCCATATAATGATCTATTTTTGTGATCTATTTTTTTCAGATTATTAGCGCCGACTACTGACAAATTTGGTGTTTTTCACAAAGACATTTCATCTTTCAATAAAAAAAATATTTAAATTTTACTTAATAATTGATTCATTAATTCTATACCACATTTACATGCTTGAAATAAACAAAAGTCTTAAATTGCCGACTATTGGTACATTCACCCTATTCAGCGTAGTTATTAGCTTATAAGTGCATAAAGGTCCGAAAAACCGGTTTTTACCCATAACTCGAGATTTTGGAGGTGTTTCGAAAATTTCAGAAACAGTTCCTTTTTCTGCTTGGCAGCACCTATCAAAAAAAATAGTATCGCTTGCCAGGTTTTTTTTGTCGCACCGTGTTATATAAATTAAAAATTTACTCCCAATATCATGAAATTAAAGTGTGAAATGTCATAAGAATAGTATTTAATAGCTTGTATATGAAACTTTTAAAAAGAATCAAATTATTAAAAAACAGAATACGATGTTACTCAGCATTATGATGATAAAAAAAAACCGAAACGAATTGGCTAAACACTTTCGTTCAGATTTTGAAAATTTGAATTTAAATAAAAAATGTGAACATTTTATTGTTCAGTCAAAATTATTAATTATGCTCTTATACTGATAAATACATACTTTATTACTACAAAATATGTTGAAATTTTTAATAAAGTACACTCGGGATAACGTTAACACTCGATTTCGTCAACATATCAAAACATCAACCCTCTTTGTTTAACATTGTCCACTCTAAAACGACAACCAAACCACAAAGCCCTAAAACATCAACTGATTTTAAAACATAATTTCGCCTTTAGTAACAGTTAAAATACATTCATATATGAGCACATGCACTTATTTTGTAAAATAAAAAGTTCAGAATTTCGGAATTCCACTTACAAGTAGTATAGAAAGAAGTTAATTTTTATTTTTTTATTTTTTTGTTTGTTGTTCAACTTCTTTTTTGATCTCGATGAAAGGATTTTATATTTTTCTTCTACATTTCTTTTTGTTTGGTTTTAGTTTATGAAAAATAAGGACGCTTTAAACTACACTGTCAATATGTTTTTCAAATTAAACAATATGAAAAACGTCCATACTTGCGGTTTTAATTAGTTGACTTTATCCAGAGTGTACTGTATATTTAGCCAACATGCGAATTCAAGAACGAATAATGATTAAAATAATCCACCACCAGAATAAATAAATTCCATATCATTTCTTTCTCCCTTTCTGTCTCTTACTCTCTTTCTCTACATTTAAGTTTTTCGTAACGCGCTCTTAAACATATTAATTTATATAAGAACTTTTTAACATAAATTTATAAATAATTAAAATCTGAAAAAAAACGTTAAAAAAAGAAAAAATTATAATAATGCATAAATTAAAAATCCACCCCGATTAAAGGCCTCAAATCAAACAAAAAAAAAAAAAAGAAAACACCCTCTACGTATGTACGCGTAACAAGAAGTTACGACTGTTGTCTTCAAATGATTATATTTATTATTAAAATATAAATAGAAAATCGTAATAATAAAAAGAAAAATAATAATAAAAATAATATAAGCAAAACACAGCAAAGAAAAAAAATAATAAATAATAAATAATAAATTATGGTATATTAGTAGGGAGACTGATTATTTGACTTTTTTCACAAACCGGTTTTCGAATAATTCGAAAAGTAGCTCTTTCTAAAAAACCGGTTTTCGGTTTAATAATAATTGAAATAACCGGTTAACCGGTTCTTTTATTTAAATACAATTGTTCCTAATTCTTAAAGTGCAGAGCAGGACCACGTCGTTTTAAAAATTAGCAGAAGCTGATGGAGAGCTTAAAATTAAAGTGGCAATCAATACTAACAATTATCTTAACAAATATCATAAAAACTATGTCAAAACGTTGTGCGCAGGCCATAAAAAACAAAGTTTATTACACAAAGTACTGAAAAATGCTTAAATTTCGAACAGCTACTCAAGGAGCTAATTTCTTTGTTGTTGTTGTATTACTTGGTGGAGAATTTTATTAAGGTTTCCTAATTATGGTTATAATTTAGGTGCATAAAATAACAAAAATTAAATGTTTTACTCTGAATATATCTATTAGTAATATACGGGTCCTAAATTGCCTCGACAAGAAAATTTGCTTAGATTTCGAGCAGCACTGTATGTAGATTTATGCGCCACGTATTTAATAGTGGTATGTCAACACCGATCTCACCTCACAACATTACTAGTGACTGGTTATATGAATTTACACTGTGAACAACTTCACTAACTAATACATCTGCCGTTCGGAACCGGCGTTTGTGGGCTTGTGGCCTGTCAAAGAGTTTAGTTGATAATTTTCCATGTATAAAAATCAATATTTATTTACAGAAGATGAGAAAAGGTTATTTTTGCTCAAGAGTCCATATCTTTTTCGATCTACCTTGGTTTTCACGTTCTTTGTGAAACGTTCAAGGTTGTTATATATACAAAAAAAAATAATAATTTAAGCGACGAGCATATTTTCAATAAAAAAATATACAAAAGTATAAAAATTATATTTATTTAAATTAACCCGTTATTCGTGTTAAATTAACCGGTTTATTCGATATTCGAAAAATGAAGATTTTGAAAAAACCGTTCAAAAAACCGACAAAACCAAAAAAAACCGGTTAAAACCTGTCGAATAATAACCGTCCGATCTCCCTATATATTAGTATATGTATGTATATGTAAATAAAAGTCATACTTTTTCTTTTGGCTCTGAACACACACTCACACCTACATACATATGTATGTATGTATGTATGTATGTATGTATGTAAGCATACTAACTTAAAATACACACTCATTTATTTTTTAATAAAAATATATTTATCGAAGTAAAATAAAAAAGACAAGAACCACAGGATGAATATAAACAGTAACCACCAGCACTGCAATACACACTCATACATACTCTCATACGAATAAATATTTATAAAAACAAACGAATAAATATTTATAGGTACAAAAACAACAACAAAGTCTCTATTTAAGTCTACCACCCTTCTCACACACTGACTCTTTCAATATTTGCCACTTAAAATTATTTACAATTATTTTGTAGAAACAAGAACAAAACAAAAAAAAACCTTAAAAATATTAAAGAAAATTTATATGTTTGTATGTATGTACGTATGTATTGTATAAAATATTGCCAAACAAAAACACATTCGTACACACACACACATATATATAAATATATTTACGTATGTATATCATACAAAATAGATACAAATATACATACATATGTATATACATATACATAAATATACTACTAGTATGTATATGTATATATTTTTTATATAAAAAAATTACAAATTAAATAAATTTATATAGAATATAAAGTGAAATAAGTCGCAAAGAGAAATTAATTCAAATGGGGAAACCATGCAACAAAAACAATAATAAATACACCAGCAATCGAATTTATATGCATCACACTGGCCACAAACAACCCACTCAAATAACTAAAATATTGACTTCACACAACTCACGAATTTCTTGTATAACAATCAAACAAACACTCTTACACCTGCACCTACACTCTTACGCAGCACACAGACAACGGGCGTTCGAACGAATATAATTCTACATAAAATTCAAGTAAAAGCCACAAAGTTGTCGACACCAGCCGTCTATGAGTTTAAGATATCGAGATGACACAAAGAAAACAATAACAATTGCTCAATGGCGAGTGTGACGAGTGTGACGTCGACATAAAGAGAATATAAAGAAAAATTACTTACAGACACACACACAAACACACACACACACACACACACACACACACACATACATACATACATACATACATACATATATAAATTTAGTTTAAATAAATGTTCTAAACGAATTGTAATCACTTTACAAATAATGTTTCATCAAACGCTTGTAATAAAATTTATTTTAGCAAACATATGCTATTTGTATGTATGTACGTATATATGAATGTATGTATGTATGTAGTACGTGGGTAATTTGATTTATCAGACAATCAAAAATTGTAAAATTCATTAGGGTGTTGCGAATATTCGATTTATAACATTTGGCGAATATTTGAAGCGAATATATAATCAGATCATCAATCTTTTTTATACAAATATGTAATAACAGGTTTTAAACATGAATTCAAAATAATTATTTTATGTTATGGAACGTTTTCCTTAAAAACTAATGCTATGTTATCACGGGTTTATGAACCACCTGGTTCGCTCGCTGAATTTCGATTGCGAACCATACTGATCACACAATGGCTATGCTTTTATTTTGTTTGATATATCAGAGATCAGTAACGAATCGCTTTTTTGCTAATCATACTCACTAATGAAATTATAAGTACACAGCATTCAAATTCAACTACTCTGACTCACTCATAGGCTGGCAAGCTAGTAGTGGACGATATAAATCGATGTTTTAAAAACACTCGATGTATTTCATTGATACATCGAAATAATTCGATGTTTCTTTTTTATTATTTATCAACATTGATGAAACATCGATGTATTTTATTTGATGCATCGAGTTAAAAACTTAATACCAATGCTTTATAGCTTAAGTCGAATGTCATTATCAACTTTTGTATACCACAACAACAAACAACAATTTGAGATCGCAGCAACAAATAAATTATCCGTCTATAGTATTTGTTGCAAGTTTATTTGAACTAAACGAAAATTAAAGCTGCCGGCAGGTATAACTCTAATATATGTTTCAGATGTTTATTTAAATGATTTTTGTTCTGGGAAAGAATTTTGAAAAACAACGAATCTTTTTTATAATCCCTTTTACGACTGTACTACTGTACCGATTTTGAAAAGATATATACATAACATACACTGTATATGGTTTTTAAGCATTTCCCGTTTATTTAAATCGGTTCATACAAGCTTTGGGGATCTTGTCCAAAAATTAATGTTTTCTATATAAACCTTTATCGATTTTTAATATAAATGAAAATTTTTTACCAAAATTGATTAAAAAAAAATACCATGTGTACCAACAGAGCTTGTGAAATTGAAAAAGATGAAAGCGACAGAAAATGAAATTTAGTTCGAGTTCAAATATTAAAAGAAGAGGCTGCTTTACCTACACGTCAGTCAGTTATCGTTTGGCTGTCAATAAATAAAGTTGTATTAAAGCGGAAGTAAAAGTGTTGTATAAACGAATATTAGGTGTTGCATTAAGACAAACAGTATAAAAGTTATAGTGGAATAAATAAAACTGTAAAACAATAAATAAACCGGTGAACGCAATTTTAACGAACTCAAACGTTCTAAAAAGGTGAAAACGTAACCATATAATACTCGTATTATGGCTCAGTATTAGGAGTGTAAATTATTAAAAATGTATAAATTATTAATAACCTACTGTTACTGTTTGTTAGTGAATAAATATTCCAAACTTATTTTAAATTTCATAAATTAACTCAACTACTGAATTGATTTTTTTTATCGTCTTTAAAAATTATCGTCAGATCTTAGCAATGATATTTTTATTATAAAATTAATCTTTACTAAAAATACAAGTACATACATACAGACAAATTTATACGTTTAAGTTTGTATGTTACAAAAAAAAAAAAAAATTAAAATAATATAAATATATTTTAATATACTATATGTTATTTCCATTTTAGTTTTTAAATGTGTTGCCATTGACATTTACAACACCTCTATTGAAAATTGGTAAAGATATAGAAAGAATTCATCTTCCTTATTGTAACGATCCTTAAGGGACTATTAAACGCTTCTTAACTCTTCTTCTGTTTCTAAGATTAGCTTAAGATATGACGGAAAGGAAGCAGACTGTACGGGGTTTACAATAGTACATCTAAATACATTTGTGTTCCTTCGGGTATTCCCCAGGGCAGTCATCTTGGGCTTCTCCTATTTTCTCTTTTGATTGATGATCTTCCTAATGTTATCAACTTTGCCAATATATTGATGTATGCTGATGACGTAAAAATATTTCTTTCTTTTAACAATTATGTTGATCACGTCTATCTTCAAAATGATTTAAAAAACTTTTTTTATGGTGTAAACACATGTTGGAGCTGAATTTAAAAAAATGCAAATGCATGCGTTTCTCTAGGATTAATGTATTTGCTGTAAATTATTTACGGTAAATTAAATTTTATTGATCATATTAATTTGGCTGTGAACAAAGCTAGAGGTGTTATTGCGTTTATAACGCGGTGGACTAAGGAGTTTTCTCTAAAACTACGAGTTGAAAGTGAAATAATATTTTTTTTACCTACAATATTGCTTTTTGTAACAACGTTGTATTTTCCTTTTCGATACGCTTATAACATAAAACTAATGACTATAGGGTGTTAAGGCTACAACAAAAGAACAGGAAACAGGAGAATTTACAGTATAAAACTCAGTGCGTTTATAATTTTTCATTAAAAGTTGGCAATAAAACTTTATTTAACGGTTCCGCAGAGAAGAAGTAAACGAACAATGCACAGTGGCTCATTTTGACTTTTTTCGTTGCAAAAATCATAACTTTTAAAATAATTATGATATTTGAAAAAACGTACTTCATATAGGCTTTAGGCTTTAAATCAATATCTACATCATGCTGCTGGGAGTACAGGGTGCTCCAAAATATAAGGAGAAATTTAAAAGAATCGAAATAGCTAGGATCTCCAACATCAAATATAAAAAATCCTAACAAGTCGAAATAAAGATGAACTTTATTTTTGAAAAAGGTTCTATGTCTGATCGGTACGTAGAAGCATGGTCGCTTAAGTCCACTACCATGAATAGATCTGAAACATTCGAATTGTGGTGCCACCGAAGATTGCCCAAAATACCTTGGGTGGATAAAGTATCTAAAACTGAAATACTATGCAGAATGAACCGCTACCGAGAATTACTTACAAGCATAAAAAGAAGATGAGCTGTGAGCTTTTCGCAATACCAACTTAACTTAAGCTAAATTGCTGAACTGATTTTCTTACAGTATCTCTTTATATGTATGTCCAACTAGTCGATTCCACCCTCATACAAAGAAACGTAGTCAATATAAATCATCAGTCAAAAAGTTGGAAAAAGCGAAAAAGTGGGGATGGTACCTGTCAAACAAAAAATATATAATATTTTGTATACATTGACAACAAAAAATGAACGGCATTGGATAAGTGGGCGTGGCATCACCCACATACAGTCATTTTGTATATTTTTGGAAGGATAATAGAAGAAATTTCTAAGTTTGGTTTAACAACTTTGTGGACAACACACATCATCAGTTGGGAGTAATTGAATAAGCGGGTGTGCCATCTCACATTATTACTAAATATGACACAATAGCAAATCCACTGGCATTCCTTTATCTTTCAAATTATAAAAACCAATGTGTGTTCGTTTGTATGTAAGTATATATGTGTGTTTGAAGTCTATAGACGGCTAAACGACTGCACCGATTTTTTTGAAATTTTCACTGTATCATCCTGTGTGCCCGAAAGGAGACATAGGCTACATTTTTAGGGTCAAGAGGAGAGGTACCCCCCTTACAAACCAAACATTAATAATGGCATATCTAAAGAACTGTATCAGCCAAAGCCACAAAACTTTGTCCCAATTATTTTCGTATGAAACTGATTTATTAAAAAAATTTAGGGCGGATATCAGGGGGAGAGGTATACCCCATACAAAGCAAATTTTAATTTTCGTCTATTTAACAAATTATTATAGCGACAGTCTTCAAAGAGAGTTTTTTCTTAACTTGTCACATTTTTAACACATCTTTACTGGAATTTGTAATGTAAAAAAAATTAACAAAATTAATGACTGCAGTAAATTTGGTAAATTTTTTAACAGCGATTGCTCTTGCAATATATCAATGATATTCAGAATAATAGAAATAATAAGCAAATAAATAAAAAAATTATGGACATCTGTTTGTTATATAAATATGTACATACTGTCACGTTTTTACCTTTTAAAAACGTTTACTTATGAGTTCGTAAATTGCAGTTAGAATTAAATAAACCTTTTGTTTGGTTTTTAATTAATAATTCCTTATTCAGCACAGTTTTGTGCACCACTGCTTGTAAGCTTCTCAAAAGCAATAACAATTTTTACTCTTAATTACTCCGTCTGTTTATAGCTTTGTAAACGACAACAATTACTCGATCGTAATTACAACTAAGGTTCGATCATAATCTCTTTAACCAGAGTTAAACCACACTAAACACTGGTTGTGTGGTTGTCTTTACGCTTAGTTCAAACCAATAACTCGTTCGCTGAGCTTACACCAAAATAAACTGATTGTTGTTCGCACCGTTGTACTTTTTATACGGCTGAGTAAACAATAATTCGAAAGCTCTCGAACCTCTCGATATTTCAGGTAGATTCCATTCTTTCCTTTACTTTCTTTTTAGCCATGCGAATGCAAATATCTACTTCTTTTGGTTTTTGTTGTTTGTTGTTGTTTGTTATTGTCTGTTACTTGTTTCCTTTTCTGCATGTTTTTGTTGTTGCCGTTTATTTTTATTTGTAAACATTTCTATTTGCGTTGTTGTTGTCGATTGAATTATCTGTACAAAGGCACGTAGTTGTTTTAATGTCATTTATTTGTTCAACCTGATTTTTGTAACAACACATATTTCAGTGTTGTTACTTTTAGTTATTGCATTCAAAAAAATGTTTGTTGGAAATATACTTACATACATATGTATGTATGTATGTATATCACTTTATTTGTTTAATAGCCTGTTTAGTTGAAACTATGCGTTGAATAACAGATGTCGTCATCATCAAAATTAAAATGAATTGATGCATGACTGTATTTTTATTTAATTTTTTCTCAATAAATAATGTTTTTTTTTTGTTTTTTGTTGTGACCCTAACAAATTGACTACAACTGAAACAATGCTCATTCCTTTACGATCTGGCTAAGAGATTAATTAATCAAAGTTGTTGCTGATTGATTTTTCAATGAAGCTTTTGAAATAACCATTTATTGAAAAAAGTGTTTAGTTTTAGCAAAATTTCAATATTTCCAAATGTGGAATGACATTTCATGGGAGGATTTTTCCAAAAATTTACTCAGATTTTCTTTACAAATGTCTAACAACATTTTATTACGGTTATTTTTAAATGAATTTTTCAAAATATTATTTGTATACTTCTTTGTATGGCTCCTATCTATCTGTGGAAAACAGACTTGAAAACTTCGTTATTACTTACATTCATTTATTTAACATTAACATTAATAAAAATGTAATATGTACATACTCGTACATATGTACGAGTATATTCATTTTGTACTCATTCTGTTGTTTGTTAAATATTTGCTGCTTAAGAAAATAGAAATTAGCTTAAGTTAGGGAGCAGTGGAAAAGATTGTTGTCAAGACTTTTGCTGTGTCGCCATCAAAATATTCATCCTCATACAAAGGTGTTTTTTTTTTTTTAATTCTGGCATTTCGTTGTCCGCTGCCTGCTGTCGTCTATGTGTTTAATGCTTTATATTTAAACTACACTATCAATATGTTTTTTATTTAAAATTTCTATGCCAACAATCTGATAAAGGTCAACATCCACGGTTTTAATTATTTGACGTTATCCAAAATGCACTGTACTTTCAAAATGGAAACAAAATCGTTCTGGTTTTCGTTTTATTTCACGAAAACTGGTCATTCATTGTGAAAAGGCTTAATTAAATTAGTCAGTGTATTGTGTATTGTGTAGTAAATATGCTCACAAAAAAAACTGCAAAATTGTCCTAAATATAGGGTGTCTGAAAAACGACCACTTTTGAAAAAGTAGTAGTAGTGTACCTGATGAACCTTTTCAAATTGTTTTAATAAAAAATACCAAAAAAGTAATGATCAAACGGTAATATATTTGACACTTAATTTCTGAAGCGTAATTTTTTTTTTTCAAAATCAATTTTAATAAGTATTTTGCTAAAAGGTTGCCTCTACTTTGAGCAGCTCTACACATGCCACCCATAAGAGTTATTGTCATCACATTTTGTATTTTTGCCACAGTTTTTTGGGAAAATGAGCCAGTGTGAAACGTTAAGCCGATGCAATGATTAAACGAAGGAACGCCATCCACATCGAAACAGAATAAATATTTTGCGTCGTATTATGAATATATTCCAGTAAAAAACCAACATGAATGTGCATGTGTACGTTTGTGAGTGTGCCTTTAAAGAAGGTATGAAACAAAGAAAATAAATAAAGCTTTTCTGTCTTAAATATTTTATACTTAAATTATTTTAATGATGATACCACCAACAACAAAGGAAAACTAAGAAATATTAAAAAAATATATAGTGTACAAGCTAAAATCCGGCGTGCTTCGCTACCCCATCTTAATTATTATCTTAATTGTTATCTCAGTTACATTTCTTAGCCTTTTCCTCCATTTGGTCTCCCATTCGTTCCTCATCCAAATATTTATCTATACGCTATAGATCCTTCCAAAAAGACATTCTAGGTTTTTCCTATTAGCCGTATACTCATACAGTTACAGTTACAGTTACAGTTACAGTTACAGTTACAGTTATAGTTACAGTTACAGTTACAGTTACAGTTACAGTTACAGTTACAGTTACAGTTACAGTTACAGTTACAGTTACAGTTACAGTTACAGTTACAGTTACAGTTACAGTTACAGTTACAGTTACAGTTACAGTTACAGTTACAGTTACAGTTACAGTTACAGTTACAGTTACAGTTACAGTTACAGTTACAGTTACAGTTACAGTTACAGTTACAGTTACAGTTACAGTTACAGTTACAGTTACAGTTACAGTTACAGTTACAGTTACAGTTACAGTTACAGTTACAGTTACAGTTACAGTTACAGTTACAGTTACAGTTACAGTTACAGTTACAGTTACAGTTACAGTTACAGTTACAGTTACAGTTACAGTTACAGTTACAGTTACAGTTACAGTTACAGTTACAGTTACAGACTGATCGTTAATGATCGCACGATACCTTGATCCACTCCATTGACTGTAACGTTGTGATGCCGTTGCATTGGCAGCTCTTGAACTAACTCTGGCTTCTCTTAACAACAAATTCGATAATTCTGTTTTTTGACGTACCCACTGAGCACCAAAAATGAGATTCGCTGTTTAATATTCAGCTAATTCATTAGCTTGTGAGTGCATAAAGGTACGACAAACCCGCTTTTTTATCCGTCACTTAAGATTTTGGAGATGTTTCGAAACGTTAAAAAAACAAATTCTCGTTGTAATCGGTATTACAACTTTATTCTTTTTTATCACTCACTTTTTCGTTATTCATGAGGATATTTTTCTAAAACATATTTGGATTTTAAAAATGATGACAAAATATTACATGCAATTATTTATGTATATTCTACATAATTAGGGTATACATATGTATGTGTGTATGTATGTATCAATGCATGCATGCATACGTATTCTATAATATAGTACGTATACATCCGTGTGTGTATGTCTGACATGCTATATTTGTAAAATAAAAATAAAAACAAATAAAATTAAAAAAAAAATAAATCATTCATTATTTATTAATAAATTACGTTCAAGTACAGGCATACATACACATGTAAAACGTCTATGGTGTTGTCGCACACAACCTGCAACAACAAATAAGCGCAAGTCAAGTCAAAAATCGTTTATGAATGAGGAATAAATGTGTTTTACTTTGTCGTACGACTACATATTCACACCGCTATTCAAATTAGAGTAGGGAGGTTCTAATTGACGTTAACGTTTAAAAAAGAAATATAGAGAAAATCTCCGGAAGATCATTAAACGGGTGATTTTTTGCCCGTTTAGGGTTTGAAAATTGAAAACACCGAAGAATTGCAAAAGTTAATGAAATATTCATTTGGGGCAATAAATGAGTGTAGTTTTTAAATATTATTTTATATAAATGTTGCCTGCGTCTACAGCATAGGTGGTCCATCTGTGAACTCCAATTTTGGCATACTTTTTTCAGCATTTCCGGTATCTCACTAATGGCAGCTGTATGTTGTCTTCCAGAGCTGTAATTATAGCAAGATAGTGGGGTCAAAACGTATAATCAATGCATTTTCATTGTGAAATGGCAAACCTTACTGAACATTTTCGGCATTGTCACATGTCACGATTTTTTTACACTGTAAAACCTAATAGCAAAAACATCATCCGTTATTTAGTTTTTGTTTAAATATTATTTTATTTAAATTTTGATGTAAAAAAGAAGCTACATGAGGTTAATAATTTTATTTCTGTTGCAAGCTACCCTAATAGACAACATAGGTAAGGGTATACATCCATATGTATTTTTTTATTTTTTTATTTTTTATTATTTTTTTTTTTGTAAATACAATAATAAATATATAAAAAAATATTTTAAAATATCGTAAGTATAATTATGCATAAAAACATTATTTACATCCAAGTGTTTAAGTTTTTGCTCTTTGCGCACCGAAGCATTATGCGAACAACAAATGCAATAGATTTTATAGCCATGCAACAACAATAGCAAGAGAAAATAAAAAACAAATTTTGCAAATGTCTACAATTTAAATTTATTATTTAGCGGATGTTTAATTGTATCTATCTCAGGGGTTCTCAAATGGCGGTCCGCGAAGAACATGAAAAAGGGTAATTAGAAAGCTATTTTCGACTAACAATTAAATCAGTTTTATTAAGCAACACTGCAAAATCATATTTTAAATTTAAAATTAGCATATCGAACTTCAAACGCTACGGTATTATTAACTTTTTGTTTTCTTACAAGAATATAAAAATGAATGTGTGTTTGTATGTTTGTACTTATGTACTATGGCTGAACCGATTTTCTTGAAATTTTTACAGTGTTTCTCTGTATATCTGGAAGGAACTATAGGCTATATAAATTTTAAAAGTTCCATCTGGGCAGTGTCACACCCATACAAAATGTATGTTTATTTGCTTATATCTTCAAAATGGTAACAGAAAGATTCTGTAAATTTGGCCCAAATCGATTCGTCAAAAAGTGGGCGGGATTAGACGAGTGGACGGGCGGTGTATATCTTGAGATCTAGGTTCAAACAACGTCATGAACAATAAACATCATCAGCCAGTCACTGGGCGAGATTAGATAAATAGGCGTGGCACCTTCCATTCATTCTAAATATTGGATTGAATATGTGGAAAACAAAAATTATTAAAGCTACTAAATGCGGGAATTGTAGATATCATACTGGATGAAAGCTGTCTATAATGAATGTGTGTTTGTTCGAAGACTATATACGACTAAAAAGCAGAATCTACAGTGTCTTTGAAAGAAACAAATGATTGGATTTTGACCGTAAGGGGGAGAAAATGGAGGAAGAAGGTAAAAAATGTAAATAAGATAGCATTCAAGATAATATTTAGGATGGAGGTTTTAGCTAGTACAGAAATAAAAATATGATTCTATGGTATTGCTGTTCCAACGTACATAAATAAATTGTTTTATTTAATGTAGTTTTTCATTTAAATTTATTCTAAATGTACTCTATGTAGTACAAGAATAAACGTTAAAATTTTTATAATTAAATGTTTGTACTAATTTAAGTACGCATAGGAATTGTGGCAGGTCGTACTTCTATTGAAATTTTCTGAGTGGGCCTCAAAGCAACAGCTTGTGAGAACCACTGATCTATTTATGTATGTATATGTACATATGTTTGTATAATGTTTCTGTGGTATTTCATTTTTTTTTTCATTTTTGTTCTACTTTTTTCATTGTATTTAAGTTGTTTTAATTGTTGTCAGCCGGTTAGTCTGATATAACACAGAAATATGATAATATTTGGATTCATTCATAAATTTATTTCACCATTTTTTTCATTCACAAATCTTTTGATTTCTTTTAACTTCATACATACATACATACATACATTCATATTTGAAAAAGTTATACTTTGTCAATGTCGATTTGAATTTTAACTGATTTTAATATATTTACATACATATCACAGCCAAAATATTGTAAAATGTTTATATTTTGAATTTAAATTTTATGAAAATTACTCACATACATATGTATATATGTATGTATGTATGTATTATCGTATTGATGTGTGTGTGTTGATTCCAGTTGTATTACTTTTTTACTCTTTTTACCCATTTAAAATAGCCTATGCTTTCTTCCAGAAAGGCTTTTTAGCTGTATACAGTCTTCAAACAAACACACAATAATTTTTATATAGTATACTCGTATATATGTACGTATGTATGTATAGTATATACTCTGGATATGTTAGCTCTTATCCAGTCTGTTTTGATCAATACCAGCTTATATAATCTCTCCCGCTTATTGGCTGATGTGGATAGATAACGAAGCGTTATTTGTTAAAAAATCCATTTTAATAAAAAAATTCCATATTTAATATGAATGGAAGGTGCCACGCCAACTTATCAAATCTCGCTCAGTTATGTTGTGTATTTTGCACGACGTTGTTTTAAACCAACTTAGAAACTTCTACCATTAGCGTTCTTAAAATATGCAAAAATTAATATGTATTATGCCCATGCTAGGCCAACTACATATGGCAGGTACTATGCCCACTTGTCAAAGTCATTTGGAACAAATTGAAAAATATCCACTCTAACCGTTCTCACGATACGTATACAAAACTCTATATTTACTTTGTATGAGAAGTATCATGCGTACTTATGCAATTCCGTCCATTTTTCGACTGATGGTTTATGTTATATTGTCGAAAAAGCCATTTGTATTGTTTCTGTAACATATGGGTGTGTTCTGTGAACCGAATTCGAGTGAATGTGAAATCGAACAAAATTTAAATTTGCAATAATTTTCCAATCTGACATGATTTTAATACTTTTTTTTTATTAATTCGCTTATTTACTTCTTCGATCATCAAAACCTTAAAATAACTGTTACATTTGAATTTTATTTACAATTACACTCGTTTTCGGTTTACAGAACATACTCGATATTATTAAGATATTGAAACCTTTCTTCTATTAACACAGAGAAGTATTTTTTTTATTTATTTTTTTTTTTTTGCAGAGCATATTTTTAAATTTTTAGATCATTTGGATTTTTACTGTATATTTTATGATCGTAAAACCCTTTTTAACAGCATATTTCTGTTTTCCCAGATAATAAATTTAAATCGGGGAAGTATACTTTTGAAAGCAATAATAAAAATATTATTTTAGTGCAAAGGTAAACTTTTTGACAACACTGTTGCAAATAGACGTCAATTTTCTACAAAAAAGTTCTCGAGGAAGATCTTTTACTTAAGTAAATAAAATTTACAGTGGTGGTGTTAGACAAACAGTTTCAAAGAGGCTGAATAAAATGGATACGACAGTATTGGAGATAAAAAAGAATGCTTATGGATTTTATAAAGCAAGTTAACATTTTACTATTTGTAGAAAAAAAGAACCTATCGAACTTTTATTATTTTGAACTTCATAAAAAACACTTGCTGTTTGCTAAGAAAAGACGCTTCAGAATACAAAGGTAATAGGTTCCATAATCCTTAATGACGAATCTATATTATATATGTGTACTATGTGTGCCTGCTCCGAGTCATCCTGTGGGAAGTAGCTTCTTTCTCCACCATCCATCTTCTTCAAGTACGGGCTGGTCTTCATTTGTTCGGATTCTCTGTGAGTTCCAATTACCTTTTAATAAATTATTTTAAATCACACTGACACTGGCACAAGTATGCAGATTTATATACATACATATGTAGATATTTAAGAATATATTTTTTCTGAAATATTTTTTGCTTTTTTTATTATTTAAAACAATCAAAGTGTTTCGCATGTTGAAGATTTTTCCATTAATCACCTGTATCTTATTAAGTTAACATTTCTGTCCTTTTTCTTCTCTCGCCCCCCGTCGTACGATTTAAAGAAAACAAAATATGTATGTATGTATGTATGTATGTATGTAAATAAATAAAACGTAAGAATTGCAAACAAAAACAACAAAATAAAATAAAAATAATAAATAAATAACAACAAAAATAACAAATATTTTATTATTTCCACACATTTCACATGCAAAGGAAATCATAAGTAATAAAAATAATTGGTTTTATTTCTTAGTTTTGTAAGCGTGTAACTACACTGAAAGAAATAAATTACGACCACAAATATATGAAGTTGGCCCTTTACAGTTTATAATAAAAATAATTTTTAAAAATCAATTTCTTAAGAAAAGGCTCATCTTATATCGTACTGACTAAGTTTAACCTTGTTCAGGAGTTAGACATTCCTTGGGTAAATTAGATTTCAAAAATGACATTTTCATTACAATTCTAAGAGTGTACATAATAATAACAAAAAAAAGAAAAAAAATATAAAATAAACAATAAGTTAATAAATGCAAGTTTTTTTCTTCATTTTTTTCCATACTATTGTATACGTGTATTATACAAATTATCTTAAATTATGCAAATTGTTTTGTGTTCTCTAAAGCAAACAAAACTAAAAATAAAAAATAATAGATTTTTCACATTTGATATAAAATGATTATATTGTTATTCGATTATAATGATAAATTATACATAAATACGAAATACGAAATACGAAATAGAAATTAATTTAATTTGAATTTGAAGTACAATAAATAAAAAAGTGAGTGCATTTATTGCAAATTAATGTTAAAAAAATCTCTTTCTTTTGGAAATTAAAACTAATGGCTCTCGTACTACCAAGCACTGTTTTGGCATCTCATTAAGGCCAACTTACAAATTTGATTAAACCTTCAACAAGATTATGAAAAACAATAAAATATTTATTGATTATGATTTTTGTTGTTCACTTCTCCATTTCGGTTTAATTCTGTTCACTTCGTTTCGTTTTTCCTTCCTCTTCTTGTTTTATTAAAAAAACAAAAATAATAAGAAAAAAAAACTTATTTTTGTTTTTATATTTTTGCTCTTTTATTTGGTGAAAACAATATTTGCAATAAGTGCTCTTAGGCTGGTTGGTAACCTTGTATTGATTAATAAATTGTTCTTATTCTTCTCAACTCTTATTCAGTTTAACTCTACCCTGTACTGGTGCTGTTCCGCATTCAGCAGTGGTTGGTTGTATCGTAATATACCGTAAGCTTTTAAAGTTTGAATATATTTTTTGTTCTTGAAAATAATGGAATCAAGCCCGGAATTGTTTAGTAATCGTTATGAATACTGAACAAATATTGAAATTATTTATTATTGATATTGTTGTTGTTTTAATTAACGGTAAAATTATTAAAAAGCAATTAATTAAAACTCATTAATTAATTCGAGTTAAAATTGGAAAAAATAGCAAAAGAAAAACGATTTCGTTTGGGACTTGGGGATGGCATCCGTTAAAATGGTTTTGTTTTTAATATTATCTGGTTGTAAAGTCAAAAAGACCCCGTTTTTTCAACACTTACCAAGGTTGGTCATTATGTGGCTACCAACAAAGAAACTGCTTCTCTTGGCAGCACTGGCTGGACATTCACAGAGAAAATTAACGACCGTTCCCCACTTTTACTCTGTCATTGCAACTGCGAAAATAGTCGTTGAAAGGAAGTCGAATACTCAATGTTTTAGCGGCTCTACAAGTGTCCAAACTACGCCATCTGTTCTCAACCTTTTGAAGAAAAAGTCTGTAGACAGTAGTTTCGTAAAACTCCAGCGGAGTTTCGACTGAAGCCAGGGTGGATTCTGTTCTACCATAGTGGTCCCTTTCTGAAGGATTTCAAACTAAGGTGATGTCCGACACACTACCTAACCATAACAGCTCATTCTTGCATTGTTTGACCGGTAGAGAAGCATCAGTGTACAAATTCAAAGTAATAAGCGGCGTTTGGCTATCAACAAAATCTTTAGTAATGCCACGGATATTGCGGTCATATATAACTCTGGCTTTGATTACCGTAAATACATCAGCGTAAAGCACTCTACACTCTCACTCACAAGTCGCCGAAAACATCAGCTCCAACACTGCAGCACATTTTTGAATCTTCTGTATATGTTCCGGTGTCATATTCGTCTATTAAATTACTATATACGTACAGGCTCACTGCGCTGTACGCAGAGATAGCTATTATATGAAGGAAAATTAGAACAAGTTGTATTATAGTGTTCAGTTCCCCAGAAGAGCTAGTTCTCAGTGCCGATCGATAAACTTTATATATGCCTTTCTCATGTTGGATATTTTGTTTCCATGATAATTTTGAGTCCAGCATAACACCCATATACTCAGCATTAGAGAATAATACCAGTTCTTTTTTACAGGGGCTTACAACCAGAAATTTTCTGTAGCCAAGTCATTGAATAACTCTTGGGTATTGGACATGATGCCCTTGGGTGTGCCTCGTTCAATCTGCTAGAACTTAACAAGACTTAACTTAACCAAGATTTATAGTAATTATTCTTGTTTCCAAATACGTACCAAGCAGTTGCCAATATATCCTCCGATATTCAAGCTAATAAGAGCCGATATAATTCAGAAGCTTCCTATATGTCCAAGGGTCCCACTGTGTATTGTTTAAATTCGAGGAATTTGTCTATAACTCTCATAATCTCGATGTGCCTTCCAGTTATTGCCTTATATGAAAGCCAATGAGTCCTTCCAACGGCTCAAGTTGAAAAGACGAAAGACTCTTTTGACAATTTTTTGATAAAAAACAACCATAGCCTTTCTCCTGTTCGCCGATACATGTACAAAAGAGAGGCATAGCGTAAATATCCAGTAAAGCCAGAGGATAACCATTTGTTATAAGAATGTACGACCGTGAGGCCCAGATGGCTCACATGTAAAAAAAACTATGTGATAATTTATCATAGGACATTATGTTATCACTGATTCTAGAAGAGATCCTACCTCCACCAGCATTATCTGCGTTGTCAATAGATTCGCAGAAGCTTCTTCATGAGTTCCTCTTGACGACTGTTATAGTAGTGATTGGTATGGAGATCGGGCGGTTATTATTCGACCGGTTTTAACCGATTTTTCTTGGTTTTGTCGAATACGGTTTTTTCAAAATCTTCATTTATCGAATACCTTTTCTCATCTTCTGTAAATAAAATATTTATTTTTATATATGAAGAATGATCAACTAGACTCATTGAAAGCCCACAAACCCACAAACACCTGATCCGAGCGGCAGATATATTAGTTTGTGAGTTTTTCACAGCGTAAATACACATAACCAGTCGCTAGTAATGTTGTGATTGTCACATGGTGTGGCCTGGCATTGGACTGACGACTTCTTAGTTGGAAGGTTTGTTCTTACCTAACATACCACAGTGACACACACTATTAAATATGTGGTGCATAAATTTATCTCACCTAACTATTATAACAAACCTTTAATTTTATTCTCTACCAAGTAATACAACAAAAACGAAACTAGCTCTTGAGTAGCTGTTCTAAACTTAAGTATTTTTCAGTACTTTGTGTAATAAACTTTGTTTTTTATGGCCTCCATACACGTTTTGACATAGTTTTTATGAGATTTGTTGGAATTATTGTTAGTATTGATTGCCACTTTAATTTTAAGCTCTCCATCAGCTTCTGCTTATTTTTCAAACTACGTAGTCCAGCTCTGCGCTTCAAGAATTAGGAACAATTTTATTCAAATGAAAGAACCGGTTAACCAGTTATTTGAATTATTATCAACTGAAAGCCGGATTTTTGAAAAGTACTACTTTTCGAATTATTCGAAAACCTGTTTTTAAAAAAAGTCGAATAATCGATCTCCCTTGTGAGTGGACAGGAAAATTCTAAAGCCTTCCCAACGACTTTACTCATGTTTTCCTCTAATTTCTCAAGGCCATGTAATAAATTTTCAATAGTCGGCATATACTTAAGTTTGTATCATAATAGTAGCAATTGTGTTAGCAATACATTTGTTACCAAAGTCTTACCAGCACTTTGAAGTAATCTAGCAGTACCTACTTTTACTTCTCAAAGTAGCTCGAGGGAACTAACTCTTTTTTGCTCATTGACCTCGTCAATTTATATTATTCGGTCAAAGTTTGTAATACTTTGAATGGGCTTATATTTTGATCGACCTCGTCATTTGTATATTCTCGTCTTCTACATCATCATCTAATCCGCTTACAGTTCCTGATAAAATAGAGTCGTCTAAAATAATCTGCAAATGCTACCTTGAATTTGCTCATCCAATTCTCGCTTACATGCCATTATTGTAACAAATTATTGAAATAAATGTTCAAAAAAAAAACAAACAAACAAACAAACAAAAAATCAAGAAAAATAAGAACACAAAAAACTAACAAACTTTCTTCAAAATATAATAACATATATATACGCGTCTCCAAGACTTTATGGTCCTTTTATTTCTCAGAAATTCATTTCACATAAACAATAACCAGTAAGTAGCAAGCTATTGATAATGGATGAGAATACTGAGCATTATAACTTTTTCTCATAACCAACAACAAAGATGCATCATAAAATTAAAAAGGTGTACGTATATGTACATATGTAGGGTACATATGCAGGATTAAAAATAAAAATCGTTAAATTGGCACTCGAACGTAAATGACGAAAACAACGATCAAGCAATTTATGTGGCAGCCCTTAAATCGGCATTTTATTTTAAAAGTTCAACTAAAAAATGTTTCAGACTATAGATACACGAAATATGTATAAATTATTTTTGTTAACAAAATAATTAAAAATAAAACTTCATTCACCCAAATATTAAAACTTCGTACGTATTTATGTATGGATGGTATGTTCTCATAGATAGAATCTACATTGAAACACTTTTACCACCACTAGAGATTTACTCAAAACTATGAAAAATATAAAAAAATATACTTTTAACAATGAAGAAAACAAAGCATTTACACAGATTTTCTAATTTTTTTTATTATTATTAAATAAGACTGTGTTTTTAACGTTCATTATTCAGTCAGTTGTTGTTTTTTTCTGTTTTTTTCTGTTTTTTTTTTTTTTTTTTTTTTTGGTCTGGCCTCTATTTAACTGCTGTGTAAAAACCAAAAGCAAACAAAAAACTATAATGTGTTTAAATTCATGGGTGGGTGTGTGTGTGTGTATGTGTGTGTGTATATATGTATATAGAACACCAATCACATTTACACTTGTTTCGACTATCTAACACATGTACTTATATATATGGATACATATTTACAAATGCAGTTTTGAGTGAAGTAAACTAGGCAAAGGAATAACAACAACATAAATTCCATCATAATCTATTACGAGTAAATGCAAAGATAATAATAAAATACAAGTGAGACGTTGTCAGAAAGCTAGAGAGAGAGAGAGGGAGAGTGAAGAATACTATATGTATGTATGTATGTATGAATGTACCAGCGTTGCCAATCTCTTGAACTATTTTTGAACCATAAAATTTGGATGTAAATTTTTTTTTGTTTAATAATACAGTTAATTGCAGTTCTTGTAATTTTCAATGTAAAGCTTTCATTAAATTTAGTGCTCGTTGCTATTTTTTAGGATAACGACGCTACTCGTTTTTTAATCTAAAAGTTCATCAAGGTGACCAGTTGTAAACTAATTTTAGAAACTTTTATATTGACCAAATCAAAAAAAAGGTTTCATTTTGATGATGGATTGGTACACAATTTTAAACAATTATTGAGCTAAATTACGCACAATCTTTTGTAGTTAAACATTGATCCATTGCAAAGAAAGATATCCTTTAATAGAAATTGATAATCAAAAAGCGAATGATGAGTGGCGCCAACATATATACATACATACATACCTTTTTGGATTTTAAAGAGAACAAATTCAGTGACAGTTTTAATGTTGAAAGTTTATGGGCGAAAGTTTTTCAAATAAAAAAATGTCTGTCCGTTTCCTGATTTGAAAACTGTAATAGCTTTTATTCATATCCTGCCATTTCCAAACTCTTCATTGGAAAATGTTTTTAGCAATTTTGAATTAACAAGAACTGATATGAGAATTAAATTGTCGTCTAGTACCAATGTGTCGATATTTTTTGCAAAGGAAGTTATAGAACAAAATGGAGGGGATCTTTTTCAGTCCGCCAAAGAAAAGTAAAAATCCCGGGCCTTACAAAGTAAACACTTTTTTTGTTCAATATTAGCTTTCTTGATCAACGTAATCTCCACCAAGAGCAATGCAACCATTCCAGCGCTACTTTTGTAGAACGATTTATCTTTAGCGATAACCTCTTTATTCGTGCGAAATTTCGAAAATAGGACGGCTGCGATGGTGTAGGAAGCAATATGCTACTACGGCACCTGTGATTTAGAGTTTTTAACATCGAGTATGAATGCAAAGAACAACAATAGCGTTTCGAAAACGACTTTTCCATACAGTCCGATCCGTTAAATCCTGGATTCAGAGCCAAAAAGCTGACATCCTTGAATGGCCACCTTATTTGCCCGACCTCAATATAACCAAAAACGTATGAAGATGGGCGGAAGACAATACAACACTAAAATGGAATTAATGGCGGAGTCATACACACATGGTCCACTATTTCGTTTAATTATGTTGAAAAACTTTACAATTCAATTTCAGAGCGAAATTTCGCGAATATTTTAAACAAAGGAGGTCCCACGCATCACTAATTATCCTTAATACTGTTTAAAATATGGTATTTAAGAATTTGAATGCTATAAAGCTGCTTAAAATACTAATTAAATTGAAATTATATCTCACGGCGCTATCCTGATGACCAATTGATACGTTTTTAGTATAATTTTTCTAAAAATAACTTATTTAAATACTATCTTAAATTTAAAATACTATCTTAATGCTAAGGCCATATACCAATTGGTTCAGACAATATTTAACATTACCATCAGTAAAAGCGGGGCGCTATCCTGATGAAGCGCAGTGTATGTATATATAGATATAAATTGTCCTATGTTCATCATTTAATAACTTGAGAACCATTCAAACTTGTACTCGCGTTGCAAAGGTTTACTTTCAATAACACATCAACGACGACTTGGCGAAAATCTTCGAGGGTGTGGTGCGAATCGGTTCAATTTAAATGTGCGCAAGACTCAATGTTGTTTTCTGACACACAGACGTGGTGATGTGGTGTCGTCTATGGGTAATGTAGATATTGAGGAGTCAGATGCTCTTGTTGTTCTAGGCATGAGGATTCATTGTGATGTACATTGGAACGATCACGTTTTTAACGTGTCGAAAGAAGCATTCAAGTGCCTCGGTTTTTTAATACTTTACTCAATATATATCCGACTCAAAATAGAATACAACTCTCATGTATGGGCCAGTGCTTCAATTTTTTTTTTTTTGAGCTCCTCGACCGCATACAGGAGTGGGCGATTCCTTAGAGCATCGTCACAATGTGGCGTGTGTTTCATTGTTCTATCGGTACTATAACAGAATGTGTTCTAACGAAATAAAAGAATAATTTTGGAATATTCATATATTTTCACGCAGTACTGGTTTTCTCTTTGTAGTTGATTGTCCGATGAATCGCACAACGCTTTATAAAGAGAATGCGTTCTTTAGCCGCACCATTCGTTTGTTGAACGATCTTCCCGAGGAAGTTTTTCCTGTCTCTTTCGATATGGATGGGTTCAAATCAAACGTCCATAAACAATATTCTATTTTCTTCTCCCTTCCACAACCTATTTTATTAGTATCAGCACAATGCGCTGCATGAGTAGGGATCATCCCCTGAGTACTGGCCTTAAGTTTACAAAAAAAAGTCAGTCAAAAAGTTGGCCGAATCTTATAAGTGGACATCGTATCATTAGTCAATAACTGCATCCAAAAAGCGTTAGAGACCGCATAAGTGGGTAATACTTTTTTATAAAAGGATAGCAAAGCATATTGGTTAAAATCTATATGCCTTTGGTAGTTTTTCGTTTTTTAAAAACGGTTTGGTAATTTGGTTGGTTTGTTGTAATTTTTTTACATTTTTGGTAATTTTTCCTCCTGTAGAAATTTCTTTTAGTCATGGTACATTTCACCCCTTAAAAACACAGTATATAATACAAAAAATATACTTTGAATTAAATTAACAACAACTTTCAATAATAATAATAACCACTGTTACTGAATGATGTGTTCAACTGTTTACCACAGTTTCACAACGATTTATAGCAAAGAATAGCGATAATGTTATGGCAGTGACTATAGACAGTCGCACCAGATTACCGTAAATGGAGAGTAAAAAATTTTTTTTTAATCTGATTTAACGTCCTTTCGCTAAGAGCGATTCTGTTTTGGTTGTTTTAAATACATTTCTAGCAGTCTTACTTACATTGTATTCTTAATGTAGTCAGCAACTTGCAAATATTTTGAAAAGTACAATATTTTCTTATCATTTTGTATTTTTGAATAATGTGATAGTGTTTTTTAATACAGCTGTAGAGAATAATGGGAGCAGAATATATTTAGGTCGATTGGAGCAGGATAGGATTTGATTTTAGGCCCATGGTTTTTTTTAAAAAGCCTTTTAGAATTTTGCGTGGATTTAATTTTTTTAATGAATTTTTTTGTTGTTTTTTTTTTTTTGTTGTTACTTTATGTATATTTTTATGTTTATTATTAAAAACTAGAATTTGTTATTATTACTGCATATGTGTAACTTAGCAAAAATTTCGATTTTATTTAAAAAATGTTTTTTTAATTTGGTTTGGGTAGGATTTTGGAAAATTTTTGGTGGGAAGTCAATTTTTTGTGTGGCAACGCTGTACATAAGTTATACATATTAGTAATAATACACACTTGCATACATAGTCTAACTCTAATACTCTTACATTTTATTTTTATTATTATGCATTTGTTATGTGTATGTGTGTTTGTATTTGTGTTTAGAGCACATTTAAATTTTGTTTTTTTGTTTTTTTTTTGTTTTCAAACATTTTGAACATTTTATATTGCACGTCATTACAGACAATTAAATGCAAAGTAGTTTCCTGCTAAACGTTTAAGTTTTCTTCTCTTTCTGATTTTTTTTTTTTTTGCAATATTTTCGACAATTCCGTTTTTCACTTGTTTTCCATTCAGTATTATTTAAATTTTTTCGTTTGGTTTCGCTAATAATTTTGTTACTACAACCCACTACTACTACTACTACTACGTAATCAAAAATTGAAGATGGAAGAGATTTTGAAGCAATAATGATAATAATGCATACATATGTATGCACATATTTATGTATGTATGTATGTATGTTACATACTTTTGTCTTGCATAAATCAATCTTCAGAGTGTCGAATTTGTTTTGTACTTAAAGGGGTGAGAAATTGGCAAACATTTGTTTGCAAGCATCGTGTATGTATGCGTGAAAAGTAAAAAAATAGCCACACGCATACGTTGCGTGTATATTCGAGGAATATAAAAATGCTTTTGATATTTTTCAAAATGTTTGAAGCGACTGACGTTGTTTTTGATTGGTTGATGTAAATTTACACTCTTTGGCGATGAGCACTATGTTCCAACGTACGATCTGGATAAAATCCTTGCCCTCATTAATGTAATAGACACTTGGTATCACACTTGGGACCTACAATTTAGACCCAAGTATTAAGAATAAGATATCGGGTGATTTTTTTTAGCAACTTTCTTTTTGGCAACACTGTTTTTGGCAGCTCAGCTGTTTTCGTGTAATATGTTACTGTCAAACATGTTCAATTTGGTATATAATTTAACCATGAATCGACTTACAGACAAACAACGCTTGCAGATTATTTAATTTTATCATCAAAATTTCGTTGGATGAAGATGTACGTTTTTATCGGAAAAGTTTTCAGTGACAAAGCTCATTTCTGTGTCAGCATAGAAATTTGCTGAAGAAATGAGTGACAAAATAATGCTCATCTCGTTACTCTAGCAGTTTCAGATAAAATGGATGTGTTAATTATATGTATTTATATGTATGTATATATCTTTATTATTATTAATTTGATTCTGTTTATTTCATAATGTAAAGAAATTTAATATATGAATACATATATACACACATATATATTTTTCTTAAACCGCTGATACATTACCAAACATTTGTTTTCAAACATCATGCATGTATGCGTGAAAAGTAAAAAAATAGCCACATGCTTACGTTGTGTGTAAGTCGTCCATGTGTGCGATTGGCTATTTTAATTATTTTTGATGCCATTAGGAAATTCCTTATAATATTAGACAATATTAAGGTATAAAAATCGTTATAACTTTTTTGTCAGAATACATCCAAAGCCGTATTATCTAAGTGCAATATTATTTTTGTAAATTTATATATCAACTGGTACAGTATTGTATTGCAAACCTACACTGGAGCATATTCCTATAAACGCACACTACTTTTAAAAAAAAAAAAAAAAACGGTAAAAATTAAACAAGACAATATTTAGGGGGCTATAAATTTGTGTATTAAATTAGTTAAGACTTCACTTAAAATATTGTTTACAAAAAAGTTCATTTGTACTTTAATTATTTTTTTTTTTACTTAATTTTCGATATTAACAGCCATTTTTAAGGGTATTTTCCTATAAAAGCACTTTAATGTTTGGGCCATTGTAGCATTATTATTAATAATGTGTGGATGATCCTTTGTTATGGATTGTTTCAAAAATACGGTCTGGCATTGATTCCACAAATTTTTTAAGCAGATCGGAATCAATTTCCTCCCAGACTTGTTTAATTCTTAGTTTCAGCTCTGTCACAGTCTTTATGCCTTCATTCTGGGCATTATTTGCATAAACTTTACGGGCCATGTATCCCCACAAGTTTTCCATTGGGTTTAAGTCCGGACTACAAGCCGGCCAGTCCAACAAAGGAATGCCATGTTCATTGAACCAAGATTTCGATTGCTTAGAAACATGGATTGTAGCATTACCTTGTTGGAAAATGCAATCTTCATCCATTTTTTCGTCCATAAAAGAGAGAAGAGCATCTTCCAACAGTTCGTTATAAATCGAACTATTCATTTTTGTCGGAATAAAACAAATTTTCGACTTGCCAGCTGCATAAAACGCTGCCCAAACCATAACACTGCCACCACCGAAATTACGTTTTGACATCCGAACATCTTTAGATCTCAAATCGTGCCAATAGCATGAGTATGAGTCTGGACCGTCTAAATGAAATTTTTTTCGTCAAAGAAAATTACTTTTTTCCACTCATCTGTCCACTTCATATATTTTCTTGCGAATTTTAGACGATTTTCTTTATGGTGTTTTTTTAGCATTGGTTTACATTTCGGCTTTTCCCTTTTTATGTTTTCATCGTTTCGGCAAATGTGTGCAACGTGCTTGGAAGTCACAGGAAGATTTAATTTATTCCTTATTTGTGTGGAATTCAATTTGTTGCGGGTTGCTTCTTGTTTTATTAGATTAAGTTGTCTTCTTGTTAGTTTTGTATTACCCTTTGTTGATTTGCGAACTCCATAATTTTGGCCTTTCTTAAAGAAATTTCGCACAACACTTTCCGAACGACCCATTTTACGTCCCATTTCTCTATCAGAGCATCCTTGGTCGTGAAAAAATTTAATTTGAATCTTTTCTTGATCGGACAAAAAAGTTCCCTTAGGCATCTTTAAAAGTGATGAAATTTATTGATTAAAATAGGAAAAGTTACAGTAAATTGAGATATTACTATTAGAAACGTACCTTTGGTTGAAAAAAAAAAAACTAAAATTGATAATATTTTATTTTTGGTCACTTTTTTAAAAACAAATTTAGAGTGTGCGTTTATACGAATCTTCCACTTAAAATAGCAGCAAGAACATTTGATCGCATAATTAAGGCAAACAACAAAAATAAAAAAAAAAAATTGTTTACTTTTAAAAAGTACCGTTAAGTTGTCTCTCATTAAAATAGTTAAATTTTGCTTTTGGATGAGAACAACAAAGATATAACAAAAATACAGAAAAAAATTAAGTGCGTTTATAGGAATATGCACCAGTGTAGTAAATCAAAATTTTCTGAATTAAAAGATGTGTTTCAGATTTAGAAAGAAGAAGAATATAATTTCTTAAGCATATATGTACATACATACACCACTCCACGTCGGTGCGTTATCATGGGAATCAACAACAGATGTACCAACTTAACACACACAAAAAATAATAAATAAAAAATCGGAAGAATTGGACCTCCACACGGGGGTTACTCCGAAAACTTTTTGATCATGGTAGTATATACATATGTATGTATGTAAGCTCTAATCGCATAAAAGCTGAAATGAAAAAAAACGCGTTTTTCAATCAACATACATACATCCATCCATACATACTTACAACATATAATATCAACATACATACACAATAATAATACAATAATTTTAACTGCAACATTTAATTGTTTTGTGTATTGTCAGTTGTTGTGTTTTCTTCCACTTTCAATAAAAGAACAACAAAAACAACAACAAAAAATTGTATTTTGTTACTCTCGCTTTTTAATACACTCACTCGTCCAATAAACACACTTTGACTTGCCAATCTGCATACATTTGTTTACAAACGGCAACAACAATAATGAATGTATTTACAACAACAATGTACTAAGTATTACATCGTCTAATTTATATGGTTCACCGCTGCTATACTTTATTATTGTAATTTGCATTTTGTTTCTTTTCTTTTCTTTTCTATTTCATTTTATTTTGTCTACAATTTGATCGTATATATGTTTGTACGGTATGTACCTACTTAGCTTGCATTCATGTTCTTTTCGTTGTTGTTTTTACTGTTGATATTTATGTTATTGGGTTTTTTTCTTTCATTTAAGATTTTTCTCTTTTCGTTTTATAAAAATATTATTTAATTGTACAATTTTATGTTACTTCACCCTATACATACTTACTGGTATGTGTATATGTTGTATGTACTACTTACTATAGCTGATAGAGATAACATACATACGTACATATCGCACTAGTATCGCTAAGGTGAGTCAACTCAATATTTGTCAGTTTTTATTGTGTTTGTAGACCCATTAACAAGAGGCTTTTAAGACAAATGAAGCATTTACGTCCCTTTGTTCATATACATACATACATAAGTAACATTTGTGTTAAAAAAGAGCATTCCACGACGTTACAGAATTACTTACATACATACATATATCGTTGAAAACCGATGGTTACAAATGCTTTCTTATTTTAGCTGCTGCCCATCCGGAAAAGTAACAAAAATGTGTTCAGATAGACTCATAATTTTGGCAATTTTGGGTTTCTGTCACTTAAAAGTTTCTGTCAAGTACATTTGAGTGTAAGGTACTATATAATTCGGTTTAACTAGTTCTTGTTTTTTATTCTATATATGTATGTATGTACGTGTATTGTTGAACTTCCCTATAATGAATTCTCATTATTTCTTTATTTAGAAACTTCTTTACAAAGAAATTAATTTTTTTTTTTATTAAGAAAAAATTTATTTAAAATAATTCGGCATTTTTGTTTGGATTACTGTTCCAATAAATTTCCTCAACAAAAGCTTCTAATACATTTAGAGATCTAAATAGATTACTCGGCACGTTACCCTTAATCACCACAAATGTTTGAAGTATGTACGTCAATTGGTGCAGAAACGCACGCCAATATAGGCAACGTATTTGAGATACTTTTCAGATCTTTACTGGCTATTTATCGCAATCTCTTATGTTAGCATCAGAATTTACCCCACCCCAGATTTACCCCAGAGTTTTGCAACAATGCCATGCCGTTTTTTAAGTTTCTCTAGCCATTCTACTCTAGTTTAAAAGCATGGTTTCCGAATGAAGGAGCAACCTCTTTTGCTTTTTGCTTTATTAATGGTCCAGATATAGAAAGATTCCTACTACTTGCTGTGGTAGTACAATAGCATTTGAGTATTGTTTCGTCAGTATCCCCAAGAAGAAAGCTTTGAGGCCTACCACCTTGATCAAAAAGTTTCCGGAGTAACCCCCGTGTGGCGGTCCCATCATTCCGATTTGAGTTTTTTTTTAGGTTCATAGCTTGACTTTTTCAAAGGCTACGTACCCAAGATTACATCCATCTCTATGTATGTTGGCGATTTTTTACAATTTTGGCCGTGTTTAGGATGCAAAAAACATGCTTTGCAAGGCCGAATCCGATCCCACATTCATCAAAAGGATCATTACTGGAGATGAGACGTGGGTTTATGAGTACGATTCGCAAATCCAGATATCAGGCAAGTGAATGGCGTTCACCAACTACGTCGAGACCTTATTTCTGTTCAATCGAGTTAAAAAACCATTACGATGAACGTGTTTCAGCAGCCAAGAGGAAATAATTGAGTAATCGTAGGAATCACTGATGGACATACCGAAAACCGAATATAAAAATTGCTTCAAGGATTGAATTAAGCGCTAGCATAAGCATGTGGCAGTCGATGGGGTTATTTTGAAGGGGACAGTATATATTTAAATCAATAAAATTGTATTATTTATTTGTATGTAATGCGTATTTTTGATCATGAGGTATTTCTTTTAGTACTCAATTGTAATTAATTATTAATTAATTTTTCTGATTACTTGCTTCCTGGAAAAAATTCCAAACCGACATTTTTTTTTTTTTAATATCTTCAAAATATGTGCGACATTTTTATTCACGAAATCTATCTTTTGAAATTCATCATAAGAAGCTGAAAATACACTAAATTTGCAACGAAAACGCTATGAACATATGTATGTATTTCAAATGAATTGATAATAGGGAGAAAGAACCGCATTGCATGGGAGTTCACTATAGAGCAGTTGGACTGTGTATTTTTTTTTTTTTTTTTTTTTTTTGATATATGAATGTATGTACATATGTTTTATAGGATATGACTGTTCTCAAATGGGGCAAACAAATACTTTCTATTTTATATACGAGTACATGCAACGTTTTTTGTTTTTATTGTTGTAATTTTATATTTTTACTATTATTACAGTTGTTTTCTTTTTTAAATTTATTTTTGATTATTATTATTATCATTGTTGTGTTGAACTGAAAACGTATAATTAAATCACAATAAGAAACAACCGGACATAAAAATTTAATTAAATATCAACTATAATTTCTAAATACAAATATATGACTGGAGTGGGCCATTTAAAAGTTTGAATTTTTGGCATATTTATTTCGTTGTTGCAAAGTACAATTGTTCCGGTTAGAAATGAAATATTATTTCATTCATTTGACTGCCGTGGCTGGTCTTACAGTACCTCATTCGATCGGACCAATTTTTGAGAACTTTTTCGAGTTTTCTGGTTTGTCGGCGTAACAGTTGTCTTTAACGGCGCCTAACAGAAAATAGTCCAACGGTGTCAAATCGCAGCTTCTTGGCAGCCAACTGACATCAACATTTCGGCTAATTAAACGGTCATCAAACATTTGGCGCAATAAATCGATTGTGGCATGAGATGTGTGGCAAGTTGCACCATCCTGTTGAAACCAAACATCGTTCACATCAATATCATGAAGAGCGGGCACAAAAAAATCGATTATCATGGTGCGATAGGTGTCTTCATTGACCGTAATGGTTTCTTCATTTTTGAAGAAATATGTGCCAATGATGCCTCCGATCCACAAGCCGCACCAAACAGTCATCTTGAATTGCTGCATTGGCTTTTGTAAGACCACGTTTTGGTTATCTGAGCTCCGAATACGGCAATTTTGGTTATTAACGTACCCACCAAGATGAAAATGAGCTTCATTCGAAAAGATGATTTTTTTTTTTTTTTTTGGCAAAATCGACATCATAGTGCAGTTTATCGTTGATCCATCTAGCGAAACGAAAATGAAGTGGATGGTCATGCGGCTTGAACACTTGAACCAATTGAACTTTGTAAGGCGTGATACCGCGATATTTGCGCAAAATTCGACGTAAACTGGTGCGTAAAATGTTTAAATCTAGAGAACGTTGACGAGTTGATGTTGATGGATTCTCATGCATACTCCCAGCCACAGTTCCGACATCTTCGAATGTACGCACTGTACGAGCACGCTTAAGTCCTGGCGCATCAACAATGAAACCAGTTTCACGAACTTTAGCAATTAACTTGCGTATACCGGGCACTGTTCTCTGAGATCAAATTTTATACGATATTTTCGTGCAATTTCCGAATTGTCTTTGTTTTCGAAATAAATTTCCAATAAATCCGAAAGTTGCTAAAGCGTAAATCGATTCGTTTCGTTCAGTGCTGCTAATATACTGAATTTGTGACACAATAGAATGACATAAGTATTGAAAGATTCAAAATTACCGCTGGTTCAAATTTAAACCGATGAACATAGTGGTTAGAGCGCACTCAAACAATACAAGCGACTCACGTTCGAGCTCCAGCAAAGGATCTGATGAAACATATTTAACTTGTTTCGGGAGTTTAATAAAGAGGCTTTAACTTCCCTCCAGACAACTCCATCTAAAGAAAATAAAGAAGAAGTTCCCCTGACATTCTAGCTTACTGGCGATGATGACCACTACCAATTAGCAAGGATATTCACCACTTCACAATTATATGGAGGGTGCTACAGTGGATTAATCATGTACTTAGCTTGAAAGATCAAATTGATTAATGAAACTGAAACAAAGCAATGAATGCTTTGTGTAAAGCCAAATATGCTTCATAGAGGAGTGACGGAGTGAAACAAAATACTAGAAACATACATATGTATAAACACCTTTACAAAACTTGTCTAAAATCGGTTATTTGATATTTTTTTAGTTCCTTGTTCCTACTAAGCTTTGTTCCTTTTAAGCTTTTTCCAAACATTAAACTTGGAAACTAAAGTGAATGTTTTCCGTGTTTTTTTAGGCTTTTGAAATTCTAAATTTGGGGTACGTTTCGTGGTCATTTTCGCCTAATTTTGCTTCAATCTGTTTAGGTTTGTATATGCCACGTCACCTACAGACATACATGCATACATACATGCATACATACATACATACATACATATGAACCTATAGATTACTATTCAAAACTTACAAAAAACAATAAAGTAATTGCGACAATAACACCTTAGAGTTTCTGTTAAAAAGTGGCGACAATACGCATTAGGGGGTTTCATTTTGTACAAAGATTTGTTTTTCGTATGACTAATACCGAGGCGCAATAAATTTTAAGAAGAGTGGACAACATTTAGACGTAGCACATTATGCTAAACCGATGTTTGCCTCCGATAGATACTAATGATTCCTTCTATCAACTTAGATGGTTTAGATGGTTTAGAGGTTTGTGATTTTGTTGACGTCTTAGAGTAGATAATGTTGCAAAAATGGGATGATGTTTTAGGTTGTTGACGACACCGAGTGTTGACGGTGTCCCGAATGCAGTGTACATATGTAAAACATGTTGTGTAATATTACGGCATAAAAGTGGAGCAGCTGAAATAAAATCGAAAAAACTCGCTTAAAAGAGTACAATTTAGTATTTGAGATATGTAATCGCACAATATATGGTTCACATATATAAATAAGTTGTCCTATATTCGTCAATTTATAACTCGAGAACTACAAAACCGCCCATATAAAATTTTAATTATACGCCCATATCTGTAAAACGGTAATAATGAAATTTTCAATTGACTTGACTTGACTTGACTTGGCATTCAATACAAATCATTAATTTTAAAGCAATCCTTCAAATATTTCTTATGAGGAATACATTTTATAGGTACACAATACAAAGGTTATGGAAACGTATCTATCGTGTTAAAAGAGAATTAGGTGTATATGGTTCCAAAGTAGTAATGCAATTTTGTGAAATAAAACTCAGTTGAAGGTGTTTTCTGTTAAAAAAAGCTGTTGCAATCAATTTTTCAGATTCTTTGGAGGATGGCAAAACTTTTAATGATATTTTTAAGAGGAAATAACAATAAACAATAAGTACAAAACAATAACGTAACACGGAAAATTGTAAATTTTTTTTTTAATTTAGAAACATAAACGACCTGAAAGTAGCATTGAGGACGGAATGGGCCACAATTAACTTCCTAACTAGTGGAATCGATGCCAAGACGTCTCAATGCTGTCATAAAGCAAAAAGGATATCCAACAATATATTAATTTTAATCCAAATACGGTTTTTGTTATCCATTATCTGAATACTCCGCCATCTAGCGGTCGATTTATATGATACCTACTACGAAATTTTCAAAAATTTGCTTATGAGTTGAATATTTTGTAAATTTTCTTATTTTTATCGGGTGTACGAATATGGGTTTTGCATAATACAGTATGCTCTTAATCAAAATGGGTTATTTATAGATTTAACATTGCAAATTTATTAAATTGACCTTCTAAAGTTTGCTGCCAAGTACAAAAATGAAATAAACGAAATGAAGACAACAAATAAAACAATGGCCGCTCGCTGCATTGACTTCATATGCTAGCTGCTAAAAGGTGCCGTGCGAACGGTAGAGTGCAATGATGTAATACAAACTAAGAACGAAATAATCAGAAGTCTCGTGCAAACATAGCATTATTAGACGTTATAACTCGGTAGAAGTTAACTATACCTATGACTGAAAAGTTTCCTCTTTTGAAGAAGTCAATAAAAAATCCTGAGTGACATAAAGAAAAAATACGTTTTTTTATTATGCTTCATGCTTTAAAACCAATGTAATTGACGATGGAGGCCCTGAATTAGCGAAGCACACGAATCCTTGTTCCCCGTTTTCCCGATAATGGAAAAACTGCGTGAAAAAATTCTTGTTACATACATACATATATACTCGTACGTTCAAAAAATAAATAAATAAATAAAATTTCTTATTTGTAAAATAAAGTTATTCAATACATAAGTTTTATATCTGCATGGATACATTGATTTCTTCCGTAAAGAAGTTTTGATTTGTTTCTGAAATAAAACCATTTGGTTTTTAAAAAACGCATTAAGTTTTGTACGCTACATTTATTCCGCTGGGTCTACACAATAATGAATATTTTTTTTACATTTTATGAAAACAAGTTTTCATTAAAATTAAAAATAATTTTTAATTTAAATATATTTTAGTATGTATTGTGTGATTATTATACGTCAACTACATACTACATAACATATTTTTACATAAATTTTTGTTCTTTACTTGAATTGAATTTATATCTTATGGATAAGACTTGTGGTTGTGTTCAGAAGAAACTCTTTTGCTCATTTTTCTTTGTTGTCTTTTTCGATTATTTCTTGTAAAGGCGCTTTCGAAACAAGCAAAAAGTTCAAAATGATTTCTTTTACTAATAAAAAGTTACAATATGTTTGTATGCATGTATGTATGTGTATGTACCATACAATATGTAACGGGCGAAATACATAAATTTTTTTGTTCAGTTATGATATTTATTTCTTTGGAAGCATTTTAATTAAAAATTTAAACAAAAAAATATTCTTTAGTAAGCTTTCTGTACCCTTCTTTCTTTCTTACTTTCTTTCTTTCTTGCTTTTTTTGTCTCCTAACGTATGCATATTTATTCGCTTCATGTCTTTAGCCTCTAATACGAATATCAGTTAAGTTTTGTGTTCTTGTGAGATGCATTTACTTCTATGCGTTAAATTAAAAATCTTTTTATATTTACATATAAAAAAACAAAAATGGAAAAATATTAATAATAAAGAAGCAAACAATAAAAAGAAATGAAAAATTATCCCATTGCATCACCAAACTTTCAATACCACCCACCCACCACACACTTGCCGACATCATTATAAAAAATTATTTGAAGGTTTTTTTTTTATCTGTAGATGATGAATATTTTATAACTTTCGGCAACATGCATTCATCTATGATACATTTTTAATGAAACTTGAAATCTTTATGTTCGGCGGATGCATTTCCATGTACCTATGAATGTACGTACATACATGCATTATTTATATATAAAAAAAGAAAAAACAAAAAACAAAAAACAAAAAACAAAAACGGAAACAAACACATGTCTTTTTTCTTCCTTTTTTGTATCCTGCGTATTTGTTTGTGTGTGGATATGATTATTACATATGGATCATATATAGAAAACAAAACTCATATTCAAATGCATACACAGACACACACATGCATATTTATAATTTATTTTTTACTTTTTCTATTCCTTTTTCTGCGATAAAGTGAAACAGAAACAAAAAATTTACGAAAAAAAAATCTAAACTCCAAGCAAAAACAGAAATATTCTTTCGCTGGGTCGGCAGGTTGGTTCGTTTGTATGTTCCCAGCTTCCTACAAAATATAAGAGATTTCGATTCTTGTAGTTCAACTAAAAAAAAAACATACAGACTCAAAGTAATTTTTACACACACATACACATGTACATGCATATATCTAATGCAACAAACACCTGAGTCTCTCTGTTAAGTAAGGTGAGATTTAAGAACGAAAAAGAAAAGAAATCTAAAGAAGAGTGAGATAAATAATGATATGGAAGAAAATGAAAGGCATGAATGGGGTGAAAGTGAATGCAACTGATTGCATTGTTATTTTGTTGCAAAATATGGCACCTAAAGAAAATACAAGGAAAACAACAATAACAACAAAAAGGATAAGTATGTATATTGATGTCAAAGGATGTATTTAAAATAAAATACAACGTGTGTACATCGACACACACGCACACACACACACACATATGTACATACATACATACATATGTATATAATCATTCGAAGATATTTCTCTACAAAACAAATAATTTTTTTCACGCAAATCCAAATGCTTGCAAAAGGTTAATGGTGTCGAAATGGGATCATGAGAAGGAAGATTTTTACTTTTGACATAACAACGACATAGTCGACATATAAAATAGATAAAATTCAACAAAAAAACAAAAGCTGTTTACAGTGAACGGGTTATCCATTTTGCGGGTTTTAAAAGTAAAATTGAATAAAACACGTAGAAAGCTATGATTTCGATGAAACTTTTATTAAATTATAATGTTTGGACCTTGCTAATGTGAATGAAACGCAATGCCATTTAAATGATCGCCACTGGATTGGTTGCAGCAGATGAACCCTTCGAGCTAGTTCTTGATCATTTCTTCTTACATGTAATATCCAGAAATGACACGACCGGAAACCATAATCTGTCGTGTTGTTTGGCTCGTGGAACCGCACAATGTACTGCTTCAAATATGCTACATAACTGTACAATTGTTAATAAAGGTAATCGCAGCAAACTTAGTTAATTAAAATGACAACTAATGTTTTGGCAAAAATAATCGAGTTAAATACATAAAATTATTTGCATTTGCGCCACTTATGGACTCAATAATTAAGTGTAAGCAGCTGTTATCTTTTTTGTACTATTACATTCGATAATGTTTAGAATGACAAAAAGTTATGAAATAACCAAGAACTCCCTAATGGTGTTCATCAAGTGTAACATACACCATTGCAGTTAAAAATTAATTTAAATTTCTTGCCCGAATCTGTCCATAAAGTATGTACATATTTTCACTTTTACTGAAGGCAGCTTTATTTTTGTTTTGTGTTGAAAATGGAGATTTTTGTAGATTGGGTCAAAACTACCACTAGATACTGAGTAAAATATGGCGATTTTCAATTTTGTTGCCTTAAAACATGATCCGAGCAGCATAGACGAGCAATCTGTGAAAGAGATCAAGGCAGTTGTAAGAAAAATTTTCTGTAAAATTGTCGAAGAAGTGGGAGAATTCCAGAAGAATAGGAAACGCTTTCTGATGTCCAATAAAGCATGGCTAGAGGGTGATGTAACGTTTCGTACGGTATGTGATGATGCAGAACCACCGCTCCGCCTCGAAATTAAAAAATGGTGATTGAGAGATGCTTCTGACAAACCAAAAGCGTTACTCAGAAAAATTATCCACGGAAATACTGCACGTAGGCTTTTCAGGAATTCTGAACTGAGTGATGAAATTACAGGATTAGAAAAGTTTGGGAGTTATGCCTGTATTATTGGTTAACACAAGCTACTTGTGCATGCAGCAGAAGTTATACAACCGTCTCTTCTGCTAATCGGGCAGCTTTTCAGAAGATTTCGACTGAATATCTATAATATCTAACTACCGCAGAGTGCGAACGTGTTTTTATTTGGCTCTATATAGATCTGTAAAAAATTCTATATCGTTCTGAAAAATATATTGCTCCTAACGTGGTGTTGTTATCGAACGCGTAAAATATACATAAATATGTATATCCTAACGAGAACATTAATTCACTGTTTAAAACAAGTACTTAAAATTGTAGAAGAAAGAGAAACATAATAAACCCAACAAACAATCACTTATTGCCACAAATACAGACTTATTAACTCATTAACAGACTTATTCATTCTTATAAACAGTCTCAGGAAGAATCCCAGAGAAAAAAGACAGGTTATATTACAGCAGCATCCGGACACGTTTGATCCATACCAAACACTTTGACTTCTGTCGCTATGGTATGATGTTAAAAGCTTCAATGCTGTTGATGAAAATTGACACATATACATACATATTGTTACAAAAATAAGGTTGGGCACCCCAGCGTTTATTACATCGCTAAAATAAATAAACAAAAGCTGCAAGAGCAAAACTATAAGTGCTGTTTACAAATAACCAAATCTACAACAACAAACATTAGCAAAGATGAAGTAAATAAAAATAACACGACTACAACAATAATTAAGCAGCAAAGAAAACAAGTAACAGACAATAAATAAGCAACAACAAATACTAAGAGCTGAAAGGTTGCAGCCAACTAAGTAAAGAGAGTTAAGTGTCGATAACCTCTGATTGAAAAGGTTGTGATCGAACCTAAGTTATAACTACGATCGTGTTGGAAGATCTTTAGGAAGAAAGATCTGTAGAGTAATTGTTGTTGTTTACAAAGTTGTAAACAGACGGCGTAATTAAGAATATAAAATTGTTATTGCTTATAAAAATGTTACAAGCAGTGGTGCACAAAACTGTGTTGAATAAAGGAATTTTATTTAAAACCAAACACAAGTTTTATTTACTTATTTTAACTACAATCTACGAGCTCATAAATACACGTTTTTAAAAAGGTCAAAACGTAACAATATTGAAGTTTGAGAGAAATAATAGTGTGATGTACGGTGTCAAAAACTTTGGAGTGGTCAAGCAATTTAAAAAACGATATCCTTTTATGCCTACCAGTTTGATGTCTTATTTCTTCAGTGACATCGACTAAGGCTGTTAGGCAGCTATGTTTGTGTCTAAAACCAGATTGTCTTAAACTCAGCAAGGAGTTTAAATCTATTTAATAACTAATTTGTTCATGCATTAACTTCTCAAAGACTTTTGACATATAAGGCAGAATTGCTATTGGTCGATAGCTCTTATAGGACTTTTGAATTGGAATGATTATGGCATGTTTTCATCCTCCTTAAATATTTTATAATATATGAGAGTATAAGTTTGATAAGTTTGGGATGCAATCCGTCACATTCAACAGCATTGGATTTAATAAAAATAAATGCCTTTGTTACGTCATTCTCTGTGAAGTGACTAATTTTACAAAGATTTTCCAGCTTGTAACTGTTGTTTAATTTTTATATTAATTCCCATAACATTTCATGAAGGAACACGGGGACCTCTCTCATTCAATGAGCTGCACCCGATTCTGTTTTTAGACTCATTGAAAGGGACCTAGAGTTTAACGCCGGCTCCGAACGGCAAATGTATTAGAGAAGTTTTCAATAGTAGTAATACTGATAACCAGTTACTAGCTAATGTTATGAGATGATAACGTTGTTGAAAAAAAGCTTTTTCTTTTTTCAGATAGTCTGGCCTATTTGTAAGCTGATAGTTGAGTTGATCCACGCTAATCATATTCGTACCTATATCGTTGGATTTAATAATTCCCATTTTACGGATATCTCTCCATTTTTCTTGTCTGAGTCAATTGATGATTGGAATTTACTGTTATAAAATGCTGATTTAGCAGCCTTTGTGGTTTTAAAATTTAAATAGAGCATATAGCTGTGGCGTTCTGAAACTCTTCCATATTTTATAAGCCAAATTCGTATCTTTAATTAATCATCTTTGTTTTTATTGAAATATACGAGTATTTATCATATACAATAAATTTATTATTTCATCACTCAATAAGTTGATTTGTTCATTACGGTTAGGCGTGTAAAAAATATTATTCCAATTTATCATCAATATTTCAGCAAGTAACGATTGATTGTCAATATTTTTATAGTCTCTAAATTGAAAAGTTTTGGTTTTTGGTATTAAAATTAATCGTAAAGTTATAAGTCAGAAAGAAGAGGTCATGCTTTGAGAATATTGACGTAGACAACTGGTCAAATAAGAGCATATGTTATTTATCATTTACGAAACAAAGACCAAGTAAGGTACTTGCGGATGACTTATTACATTAAAGTATACATATGGTAAGATTTGCATCAACTGCTACTTGGTTCGCATCAACGGCTACATCTCTAGTCGATAGGTTTTATTCGTTATACGTGAATAATCTTCAGAGCAGACTCCGACATTGTAAAGTTAGATTATGTGCAGATGATGTTCAACTTAATATCGTCACCTAAAATGCAAACGGCCCTATCTAATATTTTGAAAATTTTACAGGAGAGGCAAAAAACTATTTAAAATAAAAAGTATAGTTTTAATCAGCGAGATTTTTACCAATATTTGAGATACAATTTTTATATTTTGTTTCATTAACTTATAAACCAATATCGCGTTTTGACAATTGACAATGTTATGTATTATACAAACGTTTAGTTAGGTCTTTGCGTTTATCATATAATCGCTTTTGTAGATAGGGTCGTTTGTTTTTTGTTAGTAAAATCGCTAATTTTAGTCGGAAGAGTCCAAATTTATTTGTGGGCCTTTGTTTTGATGAAATACCTCAGAATTAATGAAAAAGTCGATTTTGAATATTTTGTTAGTTAAGGCCGTTTGCATTTTAGGTGACGATATGAATTGCAGCAACACTGCTGTTGGCGAATGTGTAAGAACCTTAGATACGAGCTAGAACATATATACAAATTGGCCACTGCTAACAATTTACAAATTAATCCTGCTATTAAACTCAATTATGATCCTGTTCTGACATTAAATAATCAACCTATAAATATTGCAAACTCTGTTCAAAATCTTAGCATGTACTCTCACTTTGTCCGATCACATTGGTATAGCTTGCGATCGAACATTTTCAATGTTAAGAAATCTTTGGCAAACTCAATACTGTACTCCTATTAGAATAAGAATACTCCTTGCCAAACCTTAGTTAACACTGATCCTGCTGTATGGCTATAAATTATTTGCCAGCTGTATTAGTGACAGTAAGAGAAAACTTAATGTGGCCTTTAATAGTATTGTCCGATATTTAAACGATCTGCGATGATATAAATATATCTCTACCTACTTAACCTTAATGTTTGTTTTTAGTTTCGACAACTATTTCAAAGTACGTACCTCGCTGGTCATGCATAAAATTATATATGGTATACGCATCAACCTGAATATATTCACGAACGCTGAAACGTTTCAACCATTTCTTTACTTGTGCTATCTGTCACTGTAACGCAATCACATATAGATTACAGACCATTAGTAAAGCGCAACAATTCAGTAAATATATTATATAGTATGTCATTTTTCTAATACATATGTATTATTTTATTTTATTATGTTAAAGTTATACAATTTTTATGCGCATGTTATCGTCATATTAACATATGTGATACTGTCGATTGTTCTTATTTAATTTCGAGACGTATAAGAAAGTTATATTCATTTTATAAATTTCTAATTTTATTAACACAATATCTTAAACTGAATCTTATCTTATCTCATCTTATCTTATTATATTTTGTAAAATATTACAAAACTATATCTAATCTCAATGGATCTAATCTAATGTTCGAAATATTATATGCATACGTGCATATGTATGCTCAGTTTCATACTAAATATAAGACCAAGGTCTTGTGTCTGGGAAATCGAAAATAAAAATAAATAAAAAAAAAAACAATTGTATGGATGTAGCCAAAAATGTTTGACGTTGATATTTCAACCGTAATCTAATTTAGCCGTCGACTCCAATGCATCTTAAATCACCATGCATTGTTAACATGCAATTTACACAATTGAACAATAAACAAAAGCAGCAAAAAGGAAAAGAAGAAGAGGAAGAAAATGAACTATCATTAGCAATTACAAATAGACGGTATTTGAACAAACACGTACGAGTATAAGTAATTCAAACAGCGAACAAAGTTATTTAAAAACTCTTGTGAACATGGCAGTACGCTTCAGTTTCATAAACTTTATCATTAAACGAGTAAACGTTGTTCCATCAATATAATGGTTTTCCTTTTTGCGTTGTGTACGATTTTTTCCATAGCCATCCGTGCAAACAGTTTCTGTTGTTGTCTCCTGTTGCTGCTGCTGTATTATTGCTGCTGTTGTCATTAATAAAAGAAATATTGTATTCATAATAATCATTAATGCATGTTTTATATTGAAATAAACACGAAAAATAATCGCATATACAAAAAAACACACACACACATATATATATATACACACACATAAACACTAGTAAACAAAAGAGTACGCAAGAAAAAAAATCGGTAGGCATTTTGCTTCGATACATAGATACATAAATTTAATATGACCTTGAAATGAGTTCTTCAATTCAATTTCACCATTGTTTTATCAAAATTTACAATGTTTTGGACATCAAGACCTAAACAACCTTGCTTGCTTATCAGTTTTATCATAAAGAAAAATTGGAAAATGGAGCAAAGGAATGTTTCGAGAATTTCATTTATTTGGGGGCCTTATTTATCTATGGCCTCGACGTATTATTTTACTAAAACATTTATATTAATTACGCGCACGTGTGTGCGTGTGTGTATGAGAGAATAATGATTGGTTATTAATATTGCTGAAATTCATTATTATTGTTTTAATTTTTGCCTTTCTTTTTAGTATTTGTTTTGTTTTTGCTTTTTTTTCTCAAACCGCACACATACATAAACAAACCATTAAAACAATCCAAACGTCAGGATGAGAGTATCATGTAGCATATTAACTCGTGCAACAAAAAAACTGCTCCTGCCACTGCTACTGCTGCAACTGCTACTACTGACAATGGCAACGACAACGACAACGACAATGACAACGCTTCTGATGGCTGGCTGATGCATTTATGCAATGGATTCGTTCAGAAAAATGAAAGAGACTTACAAACACACACACACACACACGTACACAGAGACGGACACTCATAAAAGACTTGGCATAAATGAATTGAACAGTGAAATGAAACATAAAACAAACAAAAAACAAAAAAAAACAAAAATCAGATGGCAGTTAAAAACCAAATACTCAAAAACAAGTAAAAATAAATATGACACACACACACATACACACACACTTAGTACTCTTATGCACGCATACAAGTACAAGCACAAAGGGAATGAAAAGAAAATTCAGCAACAATCGAAAATAAAAGTAAAAAAATTGAAAAAACGAAATGGATAAATAAATAAAATGAGAAAGTGTTTGTTGCATATTTTGACACATTCATTGCCCGACGATACCGATGATATTAACGAAATTAAAAAATAAACAAGTGAATATTAATAATGCCACATCAGCAATGTATCTGTATGTGTGTACGTATGCATGTATGTATGTATGTATGAGCAAGAAACAATTACATAGAAGTCCAGAATTTGAAAATATGAAATCTTTCTTTGTAGTTTTTAAATTATTAAAAATTATTTACAATACACACGTACAAATATACATCCGTATACATATGTACATACATACAAGCAAACATATGTACATATAAATTTAAAAGGATCACTCCAATTCGAATGTATTTGCGGAAGTTTAAAGCGATATTGTAAAGCTCTGATTGATATGTCTGAGAGAATGTATATGTGTGTAGATATTTATTTACTTGTGAAACATTGTTGTATTTATACAACTGCAACAAACAAAAATTAAAGCAATAACAACAACAATAATAGCAACAAAATGAAGTGCGATTTTTCACACCATCTCGATTATGCGTGAAATAAAAAATCATAAATGTATAAGGATATGCATGATTGAACGACCTTACTTACATACGAACGAATGAACGACGAATACATATATGAACAAATATGTATATTCATACACATATGCATTTACACAAATACAAATACATACATATGTACATTAAGGAACAACCTAAATAAAAAGAAATAAAATTCCTAGCCCCTGCTTAGGAAAAAAAGCTAATGTTGCCATCATAAGGACTAACAACTTATAAGTTGTATTCCTTGTTCATTTTTTACAAGTACTAGCAGACATTACACCGGAATATATGAGGCACCCTAATGAATGTATATACATACATACACACTTGTATGTACATACATATATGTATGCATAAAAATAAATGTGTATGTAGTCGTCATATGTGCATATTTATGTAGTTGTTTATGTCAATGTATGTATGTATGTATGTCTGGCATCATATCATAATGACATTATTTGTGTCATTTAAATAATTCAATAATTTCATTTATGGTTCGTTATGAATTTTCATGCTGACACTTATCGTTTACGCAGTCAATACTACAATCAGATACTCACATACATACACATAAATATGATTTTATTTTTATGTTTTTTCATCATTGGCCAAAAGCGGAAAAATGAGACTGATGGACAAACTATTAAAATACAAGAATTCTTTAACAAACCCATTTATTACCAATCTTTTTTTTTGTTTTTTGTTTTGTTTTGTTGTTTCTTTCAATATTCGTACAAGATAACCTCAATAACACATTGAATCTTGGCTTGTTTTTAACCTTTATAAGGTTTTCGGGTCAATTTTGACCAATTTCTGCAACAAAAAAAAAATATTATTCTTTTTCATAATGATTCGTTTATGTATTTGATATGCGTTGACTTTTATTTGAATTCATATCTGAACAACAAAACATTAGGTTTTTAAAAAAATCTACTGTGGCTCACAGCTTATTTCGAGTACTTTTGAAATATAACTTTGAACGCCTCCAACCAAACCAAAACAAAAGAGTGTACAATTAAATCGTGTAATCGATTGTTTAATATTGAACCTGACCAAAATATACCAGGCAATGATCTTTAAGAAGAAGAAGATGTGGATCTAAACGAAAACAATCTTCTAGACGAGCTCAACAAAACAATACAAAGTATTCAAAATTTTCTAAAATCGAATACAAAAGGTATCGGTATAATAGACGATTTCAAAGAGAAGATCAGCAAAACTTTGTAATGGAATTTTATCGCTATCGCCAACATCACACCGCAAGATTTGCTCTTTCTCCTACGCTATTTCTAATATTTCTTAACAACTTTCTTCTTCTTACTTCCAATCCTATCTACTCTTTCGCAGATGATAGCAACAATTGTTACTCATATTCTTTTGATTGTAGGCCGAGCCCCTTGGAGATTGTGACGAAAAGGATGAATATGAATAACACACTCTCAAGCGATTTGTCGAAAATCTCCGAGTGATGTTGTACTCGATTTTAATGCAGCAAAACCCAATGGTGGTGTGTGTATGTGTGTTGTCATCTGTATCCATGGGAAATCAGATGCTTTTGTTGTTCTGGGCCGTGGCATTCTAGCATTAAGACAGTGCAAGAAATACCTCACTCCATCTAATATCCTTAATATTTACAAGACCTACCATATAACCGACCCAAAACGATATACAACTCTCTTGTATCGGCCGGTGCTTCAAAGTCTATTTTGGAGCTTCTCTACCGCGTACAAGAGAGGGCGAAGGTACTTATTAATCACAGTAGGGTAGTCAACTCTATAGATGCGATAGAGCTTCGTCGCAATGTGGTGTGTGTCTCATTGTTCTATCGGTACTAGGGAGATCGGACGATTATTATTCGACCGGTTTTAACCGGTTTTTTTGGTTTTGTCGAATACGGTTTTTTCAAAATCTTCATTTTTCGAATACCGAATAAACCGATTAATTTAACACGAATAACCGGTTAATTTAAATAAGTCAAATTTTTATACGTTTGTATATTTCTTTTATTGAAAATATGCTCATCATTTAACTATTTGTAAAAATGTAATTATTTTTATATATATAACAACCTTGAACGCCTCACAAAGAACGTGAAAACCAAGGTAGATTCGAAAAAGATATGTACTCTTTAGCAGAAATAACTTTTTCTCATCTTCTGTAAATAAATATTGATTTTTATATACGGAGAATGATCAACTAGACTCATTGAAAGGCCACAAACCCACAAACTAAATACGCGGTGCAAAATTCACATACAGTGCTGCTCGAAGTCTAAGCAAACTTTCTTATCGAAGCAAGGACTCGTATATTACTAATAGATTTATTCAAAGTAAAACATTTAATTTTTGTTATTTAGGCACCTAACTATTATAACAAACCTTTAATTTCATTCTATACCAAGTAATACAACAAATCGAAATTTGCTCCTTGAGTAGCTGTTCGAAACTTAATCATTTATCAGTACTTTGTGTAATAAACTTTGTTTTTTATGGCCTCCACACACCGTTTTGGCATAGTTTTTATGAGATGTGTTAGAATTATTGTTAGTATTGATTGCCACATGAATTTTCAGCTCTCCATCAGCTTCTGCTTATTTTTAAAACGACGTAGTCCAGCTCTGCGCTTCAATAATTAGGAACAATTTTATTCCAATGAAAGAACCGGTTAACCGGTTACTTGTATTATTAGCAAAAATCCGGTTTTTTAAGTGTTACTTTTCGAATTATTCGAAAACCGCTTTTTGAAAAAAGTCGAATAATCGATTTCCCTAATCGGTACTATAATGGAATAACAAAATAAGGGTTTTAATTCCTAATAATCACATATTTTCACATACGAGTAGTACTAGTTTTTCTCGTAGAGCTTATTCTTTTGTAGTTGATTATCCAATGAATCACACAACGCATTATAGAGAGAATTCGTTTTTTAGCTGCACCATTCGTCTGTAGAACGATCTTCCTTCCACAGTTTACCCTGCCAATTACGACATAAATAAATTTAATTCAAACGTCCATACTGAATTCTATCCTCCTTCCCGTAACTTCTTTTCCTATCATCAGTATAATGCACTACATGAGTAGGAGCCATCTCCTGAGTACTTGACTCAAAAGAAAAAACATCGACCTCGTTTTTAAATAAAAAGAAGCAAAAAACAAATATACATGTTTGTTTTTTCCATGAGATCAAATTTTTTGAATAATGTTTTAATTGTTTGAGTTATTCGAGTTATTCGAACAAATTGAAAACCTTGCTCGATTAATCGAACAATTTGAGAGGTTTAAAATCAATTACTTTCTTACTCGAACATGTAAATGTAAGCGAATTAAATACAATGTTTTCCAAAACTGGGGACGATAAAGAACATAGCGGGTTAGATATTTAACAAAACCGAGTCTACACATCTACATACATACACTTATTCAAAATATATTGTTACGAAAATAAACAATGCCTGAATAAAAGATATACCAGATTAGTACAGTAGTAGTATTAGCTATAAACTTTATTATGGCATTTATTCCATTGGTTTGTGTAAAGGCTCTCAATATATCTAGCAATGCAAATTGATTGAAATTAATTTCGCAACAAATTCTAAGTTAGATTTGACACGAGACAAGACCTTGATAAGAGAAAACAAATTTGCGGTCTATTTTCATTTCGAGAACAATGTTTGTATTTTTTATTCCCTTTACACGATTCTGTTTAGAAATTTAAAAATTTGTAATCGTTTTCAAATCTCTAAGCAACAATTTTTAAATTTCTTTTATTCAAACCATTTATAACACTTTATTTTGATAATTTTTTAATACATACATATAATTTTTGTATGCATATATATGTACATATGTTTGCATGTAAAATTTTTAAAGAACAACATACATACATATATATTTCATTATTTATTTACTTTTTTTTTTGTTTGTTGTCTGACTTCAAAATTATCGATTAATGTTACACTTTAATTTAATGTTCAACACCTGAACTACTTATTTTGGTACTTTGATGTAAATTCTGACTGATTTTATATATTATACATGCATACGTACATACATGCCATACATATACATTTTTTACTTGTTTTTTTTTTAAATATTCAATACATTTGACTTACAACTGTTAAATTGACAACCACAAATACTTCACATTTAAAAATTATTATTGTTTGTACAGCTACAATAATAATATCCAGGCAAACCAGAAATATACCAATCAGCTCGTTTAACGGCATTATTTTGCTTAATTCAGTTTCAAGAGCATATTTTCGAAATTTTGTATATTTTAAAGAGAGTTTTTGATTCTTTGTGCGTTAAAATTATTTTACGGCGAAAACGAATTTTTTGTCTTATTACCGCTTAATATGGACCGAACGTGTGAGCATCCATTCACCATTCATTGTCATTACATCCATGGCAATATGAGCTGAAAAATGTAAATATAAAAAGTGAATTGATTCCAATTGCTACAAATTTTGATATAATTGAAAAGGTTTTCAAAAAGCTGTATATTAACTGAGACGGTTCAGAATATTGGCAAGATGAACGATTGTAGTATAGAACTTAATATTGAAACGAAGCTAAAAGAAATTATAGCAAAAGCGAAGGACTTTATGTAGTAAAACTTAAATGCCAACATTTTACAAACAATCTTAACGCATCTTCTTCAAATTTAATAAAAAAAAAATCTTAAGGAATTATTATCCTTTCAATATTCCCCCATTACATCAGTAGCCGTTGAAAGCACATTACCAATGTTTTCATTTTCAAGTTTGCTCATATGCAATAGACAACGATTTACATTTGAAAAGTACAGCCAATGCTTTTTTATTTATTGCAACAACAATTAAGAATTATATATTCAGCTCTCCTTAGCAATTGAAGCACAATTTTTTTTGTGCTTTTAATTTTATACATTCTCTTTAAAAATATACAAAAGACATTAAATTGTTGATGAGAATGAAGAAATTTTTGTTTTTTAGAGCATTTTTTAAAAAAATTTAAATCATATTTTTGTATTTTTACTGCATATGGCATTTTATGCGCGTAAAACACTTTTTAAGGTCATATTTCTGGTTTCCCTGATAACACGTATATAATAATAACAACAACAACAAAAACAGGCAATCAAATGAGTGTCGTGTGGTGTGTCGTGACAAGCTGTACTTTGTTATGCCCACAAAAGTAAAAGAATAAACATTTCATTAATGCTTGCTGTTGTTGTTGTTGTTTTTTTTCTGTTGTTGTCGTTTTATTGTTTTTTCCTCTCAATCTGCTACTTATACTACACCATACAAATGTTACACTGCTACCGTTGCCACTACAATTGCTGCTTTTTATTTATATTAATAGAAGCCGGAAGGAGAGTTGGTTGGTCAACAGAACGTATGATCGACATCTACAACTTTCAATAACTACATACAATATAAGCATACATATACAGTAACAAGTAAAAAAGAATCAAAGTGTAACAGTTGCATTCATATACTCGTACACAATAACTCAAAACCAATATTTTATATATAATTTAAGAAATTTTCATAAAACACTCGCATATTCATTAAAAAATGATTTATTTCGTTTGTTTTGACATTCGTACTTATAATCGTAAAATATAAATGTTATCAACAACAATTACTACAAAAAGAAGATAACTCCTCTGAACTTTAACACTATTAAACCGCTGGCATCATCAACACCAAATTTTAAATGTTATATCTCCCTAAGTATTGCGAACTATGTAGTGGGTTTTTAACTTTGGAATACATTTGGATCAAAAAGTCATTTTCATAAAAAATTTTGCTTACGATGTTTTATGCAAATTGTAAACTATATTTTTAATCGTAAACTTTTTTTTCTCTATTTCCAAATAGCAAGTGGAATACAATATCAGGTCTAAGAAAGTTCACTGTTATTGGTGCGCAGAAATTGACAACAGCACACGTTGGACAACAAATTTCGAATTGTAAAGAATTTCTGTTAATCGATTTATCACCCACGTTAATTTTTGTTAAGATCACAATTGTTATTCATTGAAATTGAATTATCATATGGAAGGCCTCTTACAAGTTAATCAAATCGAACAAAGGTGAAATCTGTAAATTTATCAGTATGCAGATTCTTCATACTATTCCAGAAATTTAGATATTTTTTTAAACGGTTTTGTAATAACACGGTCCAGAAACAACATCTGATTTCGTTTTTACACGATTTTCTTGACATAAAACGGTCCAGAAAAACTCTGATTTGAAAAAGCCTTTTGATTGAAACAAATCACATTTATTAACCGTAATCTTAGAACTACTCACCTTGGCGGCTTTTAAAATGTTATTTTAAATCTTTAATGATTTTTAATTTGATTTAAGAATTGACTTGAGCATACTTACCTTCTGTTCATTAGTCTTATTGTTTTCTTTTATGAGATTTCAGTTTATGGTCTGCGACAATTTCGTATTTATATTAAATTTAAAGATTTAAATTGTCTTTTGTTTTTATAAAATACACCAAATGCACATACAACCTTAATTGGTTTTTATGAAAATCTCAAAAAAGTTCTCTTTTTAATGAATCATTTGGTTTTAAGTAAATATTTTATACAGGGTTGGTTTTACACGATTTTTTTCTAGAACGTATTTAGCGTATAAAAACAGATGGGTAGTATACTTACTTTAGACTGGTCCTTACCATATATGAAGCAAAATTACATTTTTTTTTTAATTTTTCAATGGGGACCCCTTAAATGTTATTTTTTAGTAGAAAAATTATTCTGAAAACGATGTCTTAATTTTAACACGTGGCACCTATAGGTGCCATGTACGTACGTTGCATTAGACTGGTCTTTATGTGTCACAAAATTATTATTATTTTTTTTTAAATTTTTAATGGGAAACCTCTTTAATTGTTCTTTTTTAGTAACATTGTTCTTTCGGAATCAAGATCGTTTGCTTGTTGTTATGAAAACTTTATTTACAGAACAGCTCTTGAGAGTTGAACACATTTAGGCAAAGTAATTTCTAGTGCGCCTTTGATACTTTGAGAAATGGGATTCGCTGCAAAAAATTCAAGTTTTCTTCCAACACTAGTAGATGAAATTGGTAAGGAATATACTATTTTTTCATGTCGCCACCACATTATTGAATTAATTTTACGGGCTACTCTATCTCTCGCAACTTTATATTCTGACAACCTCTGCTAAAAACCGTGAGGTACCTGTTTTATTCTGCCTCAGAATACTAAAGGATAACACTGGTTTACAGCAAAAAATCCTTTAAATAAAACTATATGGAATATAATGATTTTAATGCGTTGAACTCAAATCCGTTTTCAGTTTTTTTTTCCATCGGGCTCAAATTTTTGTATATGGGTGTGGCAAATTTTTCGCCCAAAATATAGTAGTTATGTCAATATATTTCATCATAACATCCTGTTATATTTCATCATAACAGGAACAGAAATTTCCTATAGATCACCTAAATAACATTTTTTTCGGAGTTATTCATGACTTCGTAGCGAAAAATTAAAAATTCGCACAAAATTAGAGCATTTTTTTTCAAAAATTCATAAAAAAAATTTTCAGAATAAAAATTTTACATCTAAGCAATCAAATTAAAAGAATAAAATAAGCTAGAAATCATGAATCGGGTGGCTATTGCCGATTTTAGTCAAAATGAAATGCAGGTACCTAACTTTAACAAAAATGAGTGAAAGAATTTTTTTCTTGCAAAATTAGTGGAATTTTTTTTTATTTCCAAAAATATGTATAAAAAACTCTTAGATTATAAATTTTACATTTTAAGCATTTAAATGAAGACCGGATATGTTGGTAGTAAAATAACCTGTAAAGGCGGATAGGTACCTAATTTAAAAAAAAAGTGTAATACATTATTAGGCAACACATAAAAACTAATGAAAGGAAATGTCTGAAAGGAAACAATCCATAAACATATTATTTTCAATCATATTTTTCCGCAAAGAAATGAATTCACAATAATAAAAGAAAAGAAAAAAGCGTGGTAAGAATTTGTAGTTTGATTTTAGTTAATTGTATTGTTACGTTTTGACATTTTCAAAATGTTTGAATTCTTTTAAAGTGCGATAAATAAAATAAATACTCGTACACAAATTTGTTCTTTTATACAGCAACTTGAACTAAATATGCAAGTTATTCAACACTTTTATTTTCGCCTTAACACGACTCTACTTTATAAGTATGAAACTAGAACTGAACTAACTAATACATAAAGCGACGCTTTTTATATACAATTGACATTACTTCCAAACGTTCTTCTACTTACTACAATATTCGATTCATTATCGTTAATTTAAATGCAACACCCAAAATCAGTGCAGTAACACACTTCAATACGCAATTGGTAACACTCTTAATAACGCAAATTAAGTATGGTATTACCAAGGTGACACGTTGAGAGCCTAGATACAAACCAATGGACAAAAATCACACAATACAGTTTTAAGTGCATTGATATTTTTTTGTTACGAAAATAAACGATACCTAAAGAAGATACAAAAAAAAACATCCGTGCATTTCAAACTGTATTGTTTGATTCTTTATAGTCGATTCGTGTCAAGGCGGGGAATTATTTTCGAAAATAAAGCCACCCTTACACTGTACATGTCAAATTTTACATGAGTAAACAGCTACATGTCGTGTATGACTTGTAAAACATTGCTTGTGTAAAAACACAAGAAAAGTCTTTTGACAACATTTCAATAAGAGCATGAACTAATTTCGTGTGTGCACACATATGATATCAAATGTCCATGTCGTGCACAACCATTCGTCGGCGCCAGATTATATGCCGTATCATTAGCCGGCAGAAAGAAACATTTTATAGAAGTAAAAAAATCATTTTTTTTAATTTAGTTTTGTCGGCGGCTTTGTGCCGTATTGTCAACGAATTTACATATGGATTTGTAAATATGCGTTTGTGAATAAAAATTCCAAACCTTATGTAATTGACTAATTTTGGCAAACACAAAGAAAAACATATGAATCTCAAACTTAAAAAACGCATGCAAAAAACCTGTCGTGTAAGTCTAACTTAAGTATGTATATATCTATTATATACGATTGAAATTTTTACGTAAAACTTTACTTTTAATTACATTCAATGCTTAGATGTGCAATATTTCCTTTAAATTGCTTTGAACAACTGCAATTTGAATTCAATCAAATTCGAAAATATTATTTCTATAAAAATAGAAATAGAAATGCAATACAGCAAATCGAAACGGTTTTCATATGTTCACGTTGCAACATTGAATACAACAAATAAATGCAAAAGATAAAAGATTAACTTGCTTTATTAGGAACCAATATTATGTTATTTTTTTTTCTTGTTTCTTGCTTTTTTACAAAACAAAAGTTTTAACTGCAATTAAAAGTTGAACTGTAATGAACTGTAAACAAACAAATTACTCTTCGCCATGTCCTTCGAACTACATTTGAACATACATACATATGTATGTACATACTACATTCTTATAGTTGTTATACCTACACTTGTAACTATACATACATACATACATACGTACATACATACATACTTATTCGTAAATAAACATATAAATAAAAAAAGACAATAAATTTAAATGAACACTAGATGATTAATTAGTAATTAAATTCTTAACTTTTTTAAAAGTTTTTTTATGAAGCAATACACACACATACATACAAATAAACACATATATATATATACATATATGTATGTATATAATTCAAGTGAGTCATTCCAAATTATACGTTTATGTTCACTCGGAAATTTTCACATCAATTGTTTGTTCACAACAGTGAAGAGGAAGAAAAGAATTTCAAACAGATATTCTTTCATTGTGCTATTCATGTATTGTTACGTTTTTACCTTTTCAAAACGTTCGAGTTCTTTTTAATAAAATAAATACACGAATTTGTTCTTTATTTGTACACTTTGTATAGTTCTTTTTATTTGTGCACTTTTACTTTATACAGCAACTTCCATTAAATCCACAAATTACTCAACACTTTTATTTTCGCCTAAACACGACTTTACTTTATGATTGCCAAGCAATAACTGAACTAACTAAGCGCAGTGCGTCGCCTTTTATATACAATTGACATTAAGTTCGAATATTCATGTAGTCACTACAAATTTCTATTTACGTTAAATTCAAAAGATGTAAAGTCATAACACACAAAAAAACTGACAACACGCAAGTGGTAGCACTGTTAATAGCACAGACAATGTGGTGTGGCAGTTACATTGAAAGCCTTGACATAAACCAATATAATACAATACAATAATTTACTCATTTAGTATATAATACTCGTGTCTTTTCGTTAGGCATTGTTTATTTTCGTAACAGTATTATACATTTCATTGTGGGCTTATTTGTTTGTTTGTTTGTTTATCGTTCAATCACACGTGAACAACAGAACCGATTTTGATGAAATATTGAACACAGATAGATCTAGCTAACGAAAGTTAGGACCGGCGAGTGGTTAAATTGGCGGAAAATGAACCAAATTAGATCATATGAGCTTGCTGATCTGTGTAATTCCTAATTAAAATGCTCTCAACAATGCAAATTTTATTGATATTTTAAACACAGGTAGATCTGGCTAATGACGGTAAATTTTTTAAAAATTGGACCCAGGAGATGCTAAAATCAGGGGAAAAAGGGCAAAAAAGTGACTTCTTCTAAATTACATTATACTTTTTAAAGCAGAGTTTTTTGTTTACTAATATTCCAATTTTGATGAAATTTGTAACACAGATAGATCCAGCTAACGTAAGTTCAATAGGGTGTTTTTATTTTTAGTGTCTTTTTGTAACTTTAAAATTGGGAGAAAACTATAAAAGTTAATTACGTTCTTGATACGTTTTAACCTTCTTAAAGCAAAGCTTTTTGTTTGCTAACATTTATCATCCACTTAAATATGTTGAACAAAAGTATATTTTCACCCTCCGTTCATACTTCATATGGAATTTCTTATATGGGCAAATATGTAGAGAAAGCTATCTTTAAAAGTTAATGTGTGTTTATTTGAAGACTGTATATATAAAAAAACAGATTCTAGACTATCTTAAATGTTTGGAAATAGGGTAAAAAATTATAACTAAGGCAGCGCAGCACGCCGGTTTTCAGCTAGTTATTAAATAAAAATAATCATAAATTAGATCAGGCATATACATATGTATGTGTATATTAGAGTGGTCTTTAGATATACGGAAGAAATTTTTTAGAGATCGTATCTTCCCCCTAAAATGTGTGGTTTTGTGAAAGAAATACGCCCAAAAAGTTGTGGGCGTCGGATAAAGGTAAGACGTGGCGCACTTCCTCTCAAGGTGACCACTGTTGGTGAAATAAACAAAAAAAAAAAATTTTTGATTTAGAATACGATAGTGATGTAACTTATTTGCTATAATTTAGCATTTTGATTATAAAAGATATGTGGAATTCGATTTTACATATTGCGACAGCAAGTAAAGTATTTATATAATATGTATGTATACATACATATATATATTCTGGTAATATTTACCATGCCGTCTTCATATCTTATGAAATTATCTTATGAAGCGTTTTCGACGAAAAACTGTAAAATACATCAGGGTCTACTGTTCAATACTAAACAGATTTAGAGACGCTTAGAATAAAATTGACGAAATTAACTTTATGACTGCAATTGAAAAGTGAGCAATGCAATTGGTAGTGTTAATCTCAGATACACTAAAATTAAATTGTCAACTCAAAGTCTTGCAATAAAACAACTACGTGATGATTATAAAGAACTTCTTCAATTGAGTATAGTTTTCCTTGGTGATACCTTAAAAGAACCTGAAGCATTTCTTCATGTTCGTCGAATGTCAAAATCCACTTATTGCCTTAAGTTATACTTATTTTTAAATTAATTTAAAATGACACAATTTAAATCAAATCCGTACATTCCTTTATATATACACAGTATGTAAATATGTATATAAAAAAATATCAAAATTTTATTTTTAAAGTTTTCAAGCCAAATTTAAAGATCGATGCGCCACGTTGTGATAATATCTTTTACACCATATTTTTAAACCACATATAACGAACATTTTTATGGGGTGTTACCCTCGAAACAACAAAGATGAAAAATAAGGTCCACCCTAATGTTATCATGTTAAAATAATAATAATAATAATAATAATAATAATAATAATAATAATAATAAGAACAACAACATGAATAATTTTATGAATTTACTTTAAGGACATACTGTGCATACTGTGTATGCATTTTTATGATCGAATCGAGCAAACATTACCATAATGTCTATCTAAGTATGCATGTATATGTATGTATGTATGTATGTATAAATGTATGTATGTAAGTATGTTAATTAGTTAATTTTATCCAAATACTACAAAAACAATACAAAAAACATTTTATGGTTAAAATACATCGTATGTACATATGTATGTATGTATGTGTGTATGTATATGCATTTAATTGTTATTTCTATTACGAATATTATGTATGTGAACAGATTCGTACGTACGTATTCTCTCACATTTTCTTCGTCTCCATATTTGCGTTTCTATTAGATTTCCTCTGTATTTGTTTTTTAATTTTTTACTTTTTAATTTGTTTGTTTAAATAGACGCAATAATAACGTATAAATCAAGCGAACAAAATCAGAACAACAACTCAGATTTATTCAACTTTTGACTCTTAACTGCCGCAATCAAATTACGTAAATTATTATAGCAGTTGTTGTTATTGCTTTTATTTCCCTGTTGTTGTTTTTAATAGTTGTTTTGCTTTATGTAATTTGCAGAAAATAGAAAATAATGAAACAAAAAACTACAGAATAGTTTTAAAACTAATACAATTCCATAGATTCGTTTATTCATTCATACGAAAAACAGAAAGAGAAAGGAGTAGAGAGTGTGAGAGAGAGAGAGAGATCATAAGAACTGTATAAGTGTATGTGTGAGTGCATTAATAACCATTTCATCGTTTATAAAATAGGTCTAAATAACTAAATACTCTTAGATTTTCGATTTTAAGAGTGCTCCGTGAAAATACAAATCAAGAATACACACACAGACACAATCTTAAAAAAGTATACATACGATTAAAAAATTGCAATTTAATTCAATATTTGCCACAGCTCACTACAGTGCGACAAAAATAAACGGAGTTGATATACCTGGGAAATGATACTACTTTTCTGGTGGGTGCTGTTGAGTAGAACAAGGTTCTGTTTTTGGAATTCTCAAAACGCCTCCAAAACTTAATATAATTTCCTTAATTAATTCATCAATAGTATGGTGCCTATATAAAATAGTGTGCAAAAACGCATCTAAACTTGAAAATGTGAAAAAATTGGGTGAAAAATGTATTTGCTTGAGAAATATACCCGGATTTTTCAAAGCTACATAAACGGTATATATATCATTTAAAAGGTTAATTTCTCTTCTTTCCTGTAAGCTTAAAATCACGGGATATTAAGCTAAGTTATTAGCTTATAAGTGCACAAAGGTCTGAAAACCCGGTTCTTTACCCGTAACTCCAGATTTTGGAAGTGTTGCGAAAATTTCAAAAATAGATTCTTGTTCTGCTCGGCAGCGATTATCAGAAAAATAGTATGACTTTCAAGCTATTTTTTTTTTTTGTCGCACCGTGTTATTTAATATTGTTCTTGTTGTTAAAATTATAATAACTTTTTTATTATAACGTATCCATCCGAACGTTCGGATAAATACTAGAGCAATGCAAAAGTAACTCTCTTTGCTACCCACAACGAGTAATCCACTGCATTGAACTCGACTCACTGTTACTTTGTCAGCAATGAGTGCGTAGTTGTATCGAGTTTTTGTCTCACTCAATCATTGCGAATACTTTCGTTTTAGTGTACGACTCAAATCAAATCGAGTAAGTAAACAATTTGTTTACATATGTAAAAAGTCTACAAGATCGAATGTTTGAATCGAGTGACTCGAGTGATTTGAATAAATTTGTTTAGCTGCCGAAAAAAAAAATTTAATTAAAAAAATTGGAAAATTTAAAGATAAAATACTCAAATATTTCAAATGGAATATACATTTGTATACATATGTACTATTACAATCCAGTTTGGAAATCTTTAATATAAATATTGAATATCCACCAAAAAACTACATCTGTACCAGTTCAATGCATTTGTTAGACGATTTTCCAGTTTCGTACGTAAATCTTGGCCTTAATTTTGTTTTTGAACGACCACTTCTCCTCGTTCCCTGTGGTATTGTGTGGCTACATAAGGGTATGGCCAAGACAGTTACATATTCTACTCTTAATTGATAACAAAGACCAAAGCATATTTCTTAGCATGTGTAAATATTGCTTTAACGGAATATTGTAAACAGCTAACCAGTAACTACTCGTATATACAAAACGTACATAATTCTTGAGCCTATTAAAAAAACATACATTTCGACATAGTCTACCATAGAGCTCGCTATACATACAGTGGTGGTCAAAACATTTGCAATCAAGCAGTATTCTAGCTCTTCAATTACCAATTTCATTCCGATTTGTTTTTAATCCACGATTTTTGGTATTTTTATAATTTTGTTAATTGCTTTCTTTGGTAATAGCAAGAAGAAATCATATTCTAATTAAAGACAACAACAAAAAAGTAATTTTTGAGCAAGAGAGTCTAACATCTTTTACTCTATATGAACTTTTTTTACTTACAAACCTTAAGGAATGACTTTAATTACATTTGCTTTTCATAATGCAATTTTTATTTTCCGGCGTTTGCAATTTGTTAAAAAGTTCCCCATTAGTTATTTAGCGTTTCAAGAAATAACGTTTTTGCTAAATGTGATACACGTGCACTGAAATTTTGAAATTAGAACTTAACATGATTATCGTAGCGGAATTTCACACAAAGATATGTCAAGTATTCTATTCCAAAATCAAAAATTTTTTGAAAAGTTTATAATGGCAATATCCATACGTGCAACAACAGTACACCTCATGTAACAACAGTACACGAAGACAGATAATCAAAAACTTTTTTGTGCAATATGATAAAGTAATACCAGGAGAAGCAAAAACTGAAACTGAATATTGGTATTCAAACCATTAATAGAAGAGCCAGGAAATATGGTCTCAGAAGCTGTATGAATATAAAAAATCCCTTTAATCCGAAAAGAAAAGAGAAATTCGCCTTAACTTTGTATGAGCACATGTGAATTTGACTCCAGAACAATGGAATGAAGAATGGAGAATGGAGAATGATGGTCTGACTGGTCTTCGAGGATTAAAAGGAAGAATTTGTTTCCGAAGAGCGGTTGCAAATGTTTTGACCACCACTTTATATCTGAAATAATAACACGATTTTAGAAAATCGAATTCAATAAAATCAACATGTTTAAGAAAAAAAACAGACAATTCCTATAATTCATTTCTTGAATATATGACACTACTAGTAGTGGTCCTCTGTTTTTACTATATACGTATATTATCCTGATCAGCAGTTTTGAGCTGTTAGTTAGCGATAACACGGGGCTACAATATCTTTAAATGTTCTTATGATTTTTTGTTTATAACCATTATGTTAAATGAAAAACTTTTAAACCTATAATATTATCTTTAAATAAAATATTGAAAGCATTTGATTCACATTCGCTGTATTGCACTCGATTTAAAACACATAAGCACTCTCATTACTCATATTATTATATAATTCTACTCTAATGTTTTTTTTTTACTTGATTAGAATTTTTTGTCAAGTACTATTTTGTTTTAATATAGTATATCACCCTATCGACTCACAAACTGAAGTGTGAATTATAAACAGTACTCAAAATAAAAGCGACTGTAGTAATGCTTAAAGAAAGCAATCATGAATAAATAAGCTACAAAGAGTGATATACAGGGTGTTCGACAGGAACGTATACTACTTTGTTTTGCCGCCATTTTGGTAAACATTAGTCTTGACAGTTTATAGTTGGCAGTCGTGAAGTAGAGACGTGGCAAATTTATTATGGAGAAATATTTAGTAAATCAACGTGTTTTAATTGTGAAAACATTTTATCATAATCAATAATCGATTTTCGTGAAAAAACCATAATGAATGACGAGGCACATTTTCATTTGAATGGTTATGTGAATAAACAGAATAGTCGTTTCTGGGAAATGGAAAACCCTCACATTATTCATCAGTCACCTGTGGATCCATTAAAAGTGACCGTCTGGTGTGCAATTTGGTCAGGAGGAATCATTGGACCTCACTTCTTTGGAACTGAAAACGGCATAACGGTAACTGTGGGTAACTGTCGTGATATGATTGAAAACTTTTTAACGCCACAACCGCACGCTTTGGGCTTGATTAACATGTGGTTTCAACAAGACGGTGCCACATCGAGATCTCTTTCCACAACAAATTATTTCAAGGAATGGTAATGTTGATTGGCCTCCACGGTCGCCTAAATTGACTGCTCCGGACTTCTTTTAATGGGGACATCTGAAAAGCAAAGTTTAGGCAAACAAACCAGAAACGCTAGAGCAACTTAAACAAAATATTCGTGATGAAATTAATGAAATACCGCGTGAAATGTGTGAGAATGTAATGAAAAATGTGCTCAAAAGGCCTCGCATTTGTGAGGCTAACAGAGGCGGCCATTTATCTGATATTGTATTCCATACATTATTGCCGATATTAAACAAAACATATATAAATAAAAGATCCATTCTATTTCATCAAAATTAAATCAAATCAAAAATTATAAACAAACACAGTAGTATACCTTCCCGGCGGACGCCCTGTATAAACTATAAAGAGTGATCAGCAAGCGTTCAATGTTCAAAATATCAATAAAAATATTTATCAAAAATGTTTATATAGCATACGCGAATACAAAAATGTTTATGAATTTCGGTAGGTGTACACTTGGTCAGAATTTAAAACAAAAATTTTATTTTCGAGTATATAACATCCAAATATGCACTAAACTGGCTTAAAATGCTCTTTAAATATGAAAAAAAAATTACCAAAACATGCTCTTAACACTGAAATATACAAAATTTGCTGTCATGAGCCAAATATGTATGAAAACTATGCACTAATAAATTCATGAAACGGATAAATATCTTACATCCGACTTGATTGATTGCATGAGGAAAAATATGCAAATGCATATTTCCGGCTTCTCTAATGATAATAATTATAATAATTTCCATCACATTCCATGAAGGAACCTTGGGACTTCACTCAATCGCTCAACCGCTGTAGAAAAATAATTTTCCTTTTGCAGATGGTCTGGTCAGGTTGATAGGCGGGTGTCTTACCTACCATACTACAGCGGCACACAATATAGTGAATGGCCAATAAATTTCTGAATTCAATATTGTAGAACAGTTATGAAATATGTATATTAAAACATTGTCTAAACAAAACAAATTCCAGCCAATTTTAGCTCTCCAGGAGCTTTATTGAGGGCGTATGGCAAAGTTACCAAAGAGATATTAAAAAATTATCTATAAAAAAAGCGAAAATATACATCAAATATTTTCATCCTTTGATACTAAATTTCAAATACAGACAAGCTTCTCTATAGCGAAATTCTTTCTTCACAGTGAAGTTCTCCCTATGTTAAATCAGTTTGGATATCATGAAATAAATAACTTTCTGTTCCAAATACTGACAACAACTAAGAACACTGTATAGTAAGAAGGAAGTAAAATAAATTTAGGAAACTCCCAAAGGCTACAAAAAATAGTAAGAAACAAACAAAATATGCCACATCAGTAACATCTGTCATAGTAGCTGTTCGTGTTCTCTTGAAAAAAATAAGTAAACAAGCATCAAACGTAAAAGTCTTCTATGAGTAACCTCTGCACGTCTTCCTATATGTGGTACCAAGCATAAAGCCAAAAAGATAGCTGCTTCATTGGAACACGAAGAGCAATAATCTTGATGATGAAGTTCCTATATAGTGAAGTAATTTATTGGTACCATGCAACTTCATTATAGGGAAGTTCGATCGATTGTACATATATACAAATGTATGTATGTATTTTTCGCTAAATGCGATACAAAATAATTGTAGTAATTAAACAATTTTTATAGTCGTATGTATACTTTTATAAGATTGTGTACATAGCCTTGTTTACATGCACATGTTTATTTGTGTGCGTTTTATATTAACACGCATAAATATGTTTAGATAAACAGAGCCATGCATACATATGTAGTACGTATGTATTTAGATACACTTGTTTATAAAAATATCGCGTGTGTATGTAGTACACATGCATGTGTTCACATCTACATATGGATATACATACTTACTTATGTAGTTAGTTAGCAGTAGGCGAATATGTAAGCAATTAAATATGAATATTTGTATACACATTCAAACTACAAATAGACACACACACACACACACACACGCACACACATGTACATACATATATAGTAATAGAAACAGTCAATACGTGCATATCTACATATGTACGTATTGTAATTGGCAAATTGAAGTCTTTGAGAATAAGTAATAAATATTTTTAGTGCTTTTAACACTCTGGTACCGCCATCGATTTTATCTTCATTCATCTCCTCCAACTCTACACCCACAACAACAATTACAAAAACAAATGTAAAACAACCAATTTGCAATTTGCAATTTGCAATTCGCAACTTTTAGCGCGTTTCCATACTTCAATACGCTTGTATTGCTTTTTTCTTTTTCTTTTCCATTTTAGTTTTTTTTTCGTTTTTTGTTTTTGTTTTTTTTTTTTTTTTGAATTTTCCATTTAGAAAAGTTTAAACTAAATTAACATGAAATTAGAAATTGTTTAAAACAACCAAACAACCAAACAACCAAACAACCAAACAAACAATTGATAACTCTTGTTTATAAAACAACAACAACAACAGCAATAACATTAACATTAACTAATAACTAAAAAAATAAAAATAGAAATAAAAAATTCACGATAATTTTGAACAACAAGTTTTAAAAAGTGAAAAAATAAAATCAAATTTCAAACAAATACCATTCGAAAGTAAAGAAACACGCATTCGATGAATTTGTAATTAAACTTAATTTATGTTCGTATAGATGTATTTACACATGTGTATATAATACGTTCGTTTTTATTATATGTATGTATGTATGGATATGGTACATGGTACATATATACGAGGGCAGATTGACATTGAAGCTACCTAGCGCTAGATGGCAGCACAAGCACAAAAACTTTTTCTCTCTTAGAAATTACGATCTGTCAAACGTCAGCTGTTAAAATTTTAGCCAAATTCATCGATTAGTTTATTTGTTGTAGTCGTTTGAAGTAAGCACTTTTGTGTTTCTTGGAAAATGGAAAAAAGTGAATTTCGTGTAGTGATTAAACACTATCATTTGAAAGGCAAAACGGCGAAAGAGACAAAAGAAAAGCTTGATGAACATTACGGCGAATCTGCTCCGTCAGATTATATGGTAAAATATTGCATTGCTGAATTTAAACGGGGCCCAACAAGCACTGCAACAATACCATCAACAGGAAGGCCAAAAGAGGTGGTTACTAAAGAAAATATCAAGAAAATCCTCGATATCGTTATGAATGATCGCCGGGTCAAAATCCGTCAGATTGCTGAAATGGTAAACATATCATATGAACGTGTGTTCAACATTTTGCATGAACATTTGCATATGAAAAAGCTATCGGCAAGATGGGTGCCGCGTATGCTCAGTGTTGAACAAAAACGAGTTCGACAGATCACTTCACAGCGGTGTTTGGACATGATAAAGCATAATCCTGCTGATTTTTTGGCAATGGATGGAAGCTGGTGGAAGTGCTCCGAAGAAGGTGAAGACAGCGAAATCGGCTGGCAAGTTATGGGATGCACACGGAATATTGCTCATCGATTATCTTGAAAAGGGATCCACAATCACAGGAGATTATTAGCGTGCATTATTGGATCAATTAGTTGATGCAATCAAGGAAAAACGACCACATTTAAACAAGAAAAAGTGCACTTTCTTCAAGACAACGCACCGGTTCACACAGCATTAGATACGATGCTAAGACTACGAGAAATCCGCTTCGAATTGGTTGATCATCCACCTTATAGTCCAGATTTAGCCCCATGTGACTTTTTTCTGTTTCCAAACTTAAAAAAATGGCTCGCAGGAAAAAGATTCATCTCAAACGAAGAAGTGAATACCGAAACTAGTGCGTATTTTGAGGAGTTCCCAAAATCGTATTATTCAGATGGTATAAAAAGTTGGAAAATCGTCTTACTAAGTGTATTGCGCTAAAAGGAGACTATGTTGAGAAATGAATGGTTTTTGAAAAAAAAAAATTTTTTTCCTACCTAGGTAGCTTCAATATCAATCCGCCCTCGTATATCTCTAAAATGATTCATTCGCAAATTGAAAAAATATATTTATTAATAAAAATACAAATAAAAATGACAAAATTTTACTATAAATTCAAGAGTATACCGCAAGTTATTAATAAAAAATACATTTTACGACAGTAAATTTAATATTAAGAATAACGCATTATGACTAAACACACTCCAAGTATTATATTCAACGTCACCAAAATAATAATATTTTTACTTCCACACAATTGCAATATTAAAATTGATTTTATTAATAAACACTATCAATAATAACACATACACATGTATGTATGTACGTATGTATTTATTTATATTTAGGATTAGATTTGTACAGGTACGTATGTACATAAATATTTCCCTTAAAGAGCATAAATAGAGAATTTGATATTTCATATTCGCAGGAAACGCGTGCACTTCAACTCGTATTGACACTTATTCATACAGGATATCAATTTAAGAACAATTTTACATAAAATATACACATACATACACAAGTTTCATCTCAAGTCGGCTTTTTATGGTTAATACTTTAGTACGTTTTTGCTGCAAATACTGAATTATTAGCAAACTATTATGGCGGATGAGACTATTAAGCGGCTATTAGATGGTCATACTTGGTTAGCTAGTGTTTATAATGGTGCGTGAAAAAACGGTTTTCATTAACATTTTGAAAGCCATCATACCGTCTAAAGTTAGGTAGTGAGTGTGAGCTCTAAACTTCTGTCCAAAAACGTTCAACTAGAACGATTTACATAAAAAACAAATTGACAGTTATCAGCGGAGAATAAAAGAATAAATTATTAAGCGATATAAGTCATTCTTCAATGTACAAACATGAAAACAAATAAAAAACAGCTGACAGAAAATATGTTTTTAACACGTATTGTGGAACATGAAATATTCGCAAAATATTTCTAAAAATTGGATATGAACGATATAAATTTGTTGATTTCATTGTATTCTGAAGATTAATTTTGCCTCCATTCTTACTGTTTTGTTTATGAGAGTTACGTAGAATAATTAAATACGCATATTTATAGGGCAACATTTGCAACTATGTACATATGTAACTACACACAATACATACATACCCATATGCAAAAAAATTTAATTTCTAATTATTATTTTTTTTACCATTATCTTGTAAGTTTATATTAATTTTTTTTTTTTTTTTTTTTTGATAACACTACTTACTTATTTGTCATTTTACTTTCAACAAACGTCAAAAAATTAGTTTCATGACAAAATCGTTGAAAATAGAAAAAATTGTTTATGCTTTGCAACTTTCAAAAGAGTGCTTTCATTTTTACACGTGGGTTACATATGATTGATTCTGTAAAATACCAATGTTCACAGTTTTATTTTTTATATACATACATATTTATGTCAATATTTTTCAAAATTCTATAAATTACACAAAAGAAATGTTTGTCTTTCTTTGCAACGCTTTATATTGCATTTGCAAATGACACTATCAGCGCCAGGGAAAATATTGCTACAGGTTTCAGGACTCGCGGTACTTTGATGAACTTTCGTAACTTTTGATCAAAAGACTAAAAGAACGTATTATTGTGTTTTTTTTTAAGTTTACCCTCCTATTCGATCTTTTTTTATTCCTAGTTGTCCTCTTTTCTTGATCATGTTTCGCTTTCCTTTTTTGATCTTTCATGTGGTCTATAGATTTAAGTAAAAAAAATTACTTTTAAAAATTGTTCATTTGACATCTCTGACAATAAATATGCAATAAGCGTACATATGTACATATGTACATATATACATATGCAAGTATTTGAGTAACCAAAATATTTTTACGCTAATTAATTTTTAGAATTGATTTAGTCTCTCCCTTATCGACAGAAATGTTCATTATAATTTTTAAAACCACCACTTGATAATTTCCTTATTTTCTTTGAAGAATTTTGCCAAATAATATTAATGTTTTGTCTCTCTCTCTTTCTCTCTCTACCTCTATCTCACTCTATCTCTATCTCTCTCTTTATCTCTATCTCTCTCTCTCTCTCTCTCTGTCTCTCTCTCTCTCTGTCACGCGACAACTTTTAAATTAATCTATTAAATATACGTATTTAGGTACGTTTGAGCAAATGATTTCAAGAAACTGATTTCAAACATTCACATACATATACATAAATATGTATTTGTGTATATCGTATATGCGATTCTGTTAAGAAATATTGTGTGAATATTATTACAAAATTTGTTGCTTCCTGCTGCGAATTAATACAATTTTATTTGCTATCAGACTAAAGGAAAAAACCCCTTTTTTATTAATCGTACTGTTTTCTCGCTTATGGATGAATGAATTAATGTGTGTGTGTGTGTGTATTTATACCTAAGGCATCCTGTTAGGCAATTTTTGGGATACTGTAAAAATCAACAATCATTGATTTAATCCTTCGAACACACAGATTCATTCAAACACCACTTGTTTCGTAAATTATTAACAACAAAAACATAAAAACTTCAGTCACCACAATCAAGTGCACTTTAAATATCACCGCAAAGTCAAGCGAAAAAGACGAAATTTATTAAGTGTGGAAGTCACTAGAAAAAATGAAACCATTTACAAAAAAAAAAAAAAGAAAAAAAACGGAAAATGTTTTTTTTACACTCAATTGATGGTTTCACGCCTCAATAAATGCGTAAATATTTAAGCCCCACAATTGCCAGGGTAGCGAAAAATACAACCTACAAACATGGGTAACATGCCAAGACAAATATAATTGTGGGTGTTCATTTTAATGGCTGTACTTTTACATCTGGTTAGTATTTTATTTTATAATAAATTCTAGTTATTTTTCGTGTATTTTTTTATATTTTTTTTATTTGTTTATTTCTTGCATCTGATAAAGGCAGATTTTTTCAATTGCACTCTTGATTTAATGAATTGAAACGTCCGTCCTATTTCCTGGCTCGATTGCTCCAGAGTAATAGTCAGTTTGAGAGTTTAATTTATATGTAAATCTATTTAGTTAAACAGAAAGCTTATACGAGCATAAAAATCACTTTATAGAAAAGACAAGCTAGTGCAGCAGTTTTTATTATAATATTATCTATTTACCATATGTGTACGATTAACCTTTAAAATCAGCGTTGTCATCTCAGTACTTTTAGCACTGTTTTTGTTACTTTTTAAAATTTACAACGCGACAAATTTTCGAGTTAGTGCTCAGCACTCTTTTATTTTAATTTTAGTGCTTTTTTCTTTTTTTTTTTTTTGGTGGCAGCAACACATTATTTTTAATGGTGATTCAAAAATCAATAGTAACAAAACAATATTTTTGAAAGTTTAAATTCAAATATAACACTATACAAATTGTTTTTGCATAAAAATGCAACCTTGTTAATAAGATTAGTTGAAGCTTTGGATTAATAGCTTGACACTAGATTTTAGCTCATCATTTGCAAATAAAATCCACATTATTGACGCATGAGCTATATAGTGTGTAGTAAAAGTATGTATATGTTTTAAGAAAGTTTTCTTTTATATACATACATAAATTCCCGCAACATTACAAAATGGAACAAGGGGGACTTCTCTAAACCTTTGAGGCTAAACGTCGGTTCCGAACGTCAGATGCGTTTGTTAACGAAGTTTTTCATAGCGTAAATACTTATAACCAGTCGCTAGACATGTTACGAGATTATGCAGTTGCTGAAAATTGTCAGATGGCCTGGCGTGGAATTGATTTGAGGAACTCTTTTTTGATAGACGGGTGACATACCTACCATATAACAACAGAACTAGTTTTTCTAGCGTAAAATAGTAAGTATTAAATTTTGCATATCTTGAGTATAGTATAATGGAAGTTTTAGAATTTGGTCTAAAAGGCTTTGTTGCCAATAAAAATCATCAGTCAAAAAGTATACGGTATTGGATAAGTAAGCATAGCACTTTCTTACGCAATAAGTCTTGATCTCTGAATTTCAGTAATAGTTAAAGTTTTTAAGTCTATAGCAAGTACGAGTACATAGTATTCAACAAGGTGGTATTGCCATTACAACAATAAATTTTTGAATAAAAACCACATGCATTTGTAGTTCTTTTATGGTGAACCAACGTCAAAAGAGGAACGATTATTATTCGAATACGATTTTTTGAAAAGGTCCATTTTTCGAATACCGAATAAACCGGTTAAATTAAATATGTATAATTTTTATAAGTTTTTATATTTTTTTATTGCAAATATGCCCATTGTTTAAGTACTTTTCCGAATTTAATATATAACGTCGTATTTAATAATATATATGACGACCATCAACGTCTCACAAACAACGCGGAAACCATGGTAGAACGAAAAAGATATACACTCTTGAACAACAATACCTTTTTCATATTTTTTGTAAATAAATATTGAAATGATGATTAACTAGACTCATTGAAAGGAACCTACAAACGCCGACTTCGAATGGCAGATGTATTAGTTAGTGAAGTTTTTCACAGCGTAAGTACTCATAACCAGTCACTAGTAATGTTGTGAGTTGATACCGCTATTGAAAATTGTCAGATGATGTGGCCTAGATTGAACCGAGGACTTCTTGGTTGGTGTCTTACCTAACATACCACAGTAGCATACACTAATAAATACGTTGCGCATGTATAACATACCACAGTGTCACACACTATTAAATATGTGGAACATGCATTTATGTTTCTACTGATGTCCTCTGAAGTGTGAAAATCTATGAAAATCGATCGAAAAAAGTTTGGATATATTGAGTGTCTTAAATACTGATCTGAAAAGGTTCTTCGCCACCAGGAATTATTAATCATCTTAAATATTCCTATAAGATTGACGCTATTGTGAAGCAAGCAAAATTTTATTATATACATACCAAGTAGTCTTCTATATGCACTGGCAAATGAAACTCTTACAGAAATGTCCTTAAGGCCATAAAAAAAGCCGAACGTTGTTCTAGCATACTTACTTGCTAGAAATTGAGAAGAATTTTATTTTAATAAAAAAGAACCGATCAATCGATTATTTGATTAATTTTTAATTGTAAAACAAAATTTCGGTGTGTCAATATAATGCAGCACTGTAGTAAGTACAAAGCTGTAGCGTCAAAAGTATTTTTTGTCAACAAAATACAGAATGTTTGTGTTTTTTGACATACGCGAATGTATCAGCTGTTGCTTACGTAGTACATTAGGGTCACCTTATCGAATTCGCCAAAGCTATTGGGAAAATGACGAAAAATATACCAAATTTTTACAATGTCCTCTTGATAAATCGTGCAACTTTTGTCAAGTGTGTAAGAGTTTTATCCACAATTGACAATTTCGTAACCAAAATGAGATATCTATTGTTGGATAAAACAATATGTGCTTTCATTGCAAGCAAATGAATTTTTTTTCTGTAAAATCTTGATCTCTGTACTTTTTTTAAATTCTTCTTAAAATAAAGTTTTATTAGAAGAGCTGTTATGCTATTATGCTATTACGCTATTATGAACAATTAATTCTTCACACAGGGAAAATGATTTTTTTCGTTTTCCCGGCAATGGAAAACGTATGGGAAAAGGAAAACTCTAAATCTTGCCGTTTGGAGCTGGTGATAAACTCTAGCGTTAAACCCTTTTAATGAGTCTAAAAATAGAATCGAGTTGCAGCTCATTTATTGTTAATGATCGTAAGAATCTGCCCCAACAAATTGACTGCATTTTATAATCCACATATGGGTCTTTCGCTAGTGTCAAAGTAGTTTTTTTACAATTCTCTTCAGTATTTCTGTATAAATTGATATCTTAAAGTCAGAGAAAATAAAGAAAAAGTAACTTTAAGTTATACAATGATGGTCCGTCCGTCCATACGCATTGCTGTCATTAATTCGGCGAATTCGTTGTCTTACACCGTTTCACGGATATTAGAAGAATGCGTATGCTCATTTGTGTATATGTGTGTGTTTCCCAACACCTACACAATTTACAAAGTGAAATGGAAACCTTAAGAAATTAAAATTTTGAAGTGGATCATCGCGTTCCGTTCGCTCACAATTTTATTTTTAGCTTGAGAGATATATTTTGATTGCTTATAACGATTAAAAGATTTTCGGTTGCAAATGGCAATTGTGTGGCGCATATATGCGTATGTGAATATGTGTATGTGTGTGTGTGTGTGCGTATAGATACTTAGGTATATATAGGATAATGTTCATGTGCTTATGTTCATGTGTATTATATACATAATGATATAGTTGCATTGGTATATGGCATTTATGTGACATTATTTGCATGGAGGTGCAATCGAATTTAAGTGTTAAAAGTGAGAGAATGAGAGAGATGAGTATGAAGAAAGGGCGGAATGAAGGAGTTATTGTACGGATCCACAGCATATGGGCATTTATTTACAAGCATTTGGATTCGTAGTTGTTGTGTACGCGTCGTGTGCATAATTTCGATAATTAGTGAAATACTTTTCTCTAATGGGCACAAAATAGAAACATTCTGACTGTCAAATATGTATTTAAATGCATGGGAATAGAATAGAAATCTAATTCCATAAAGGGCCACTCAACTCTGTAACATTTGATTTATTCGTATATCACTACAAGAACAGACATGCATTAATATTTCAAATGTTATAATCCATAGAAAATTTAATTATATTATATTGTATTATACTCTGGTTAGTTATACTTGACTTTGCGTAACTCAACTCAGCTCAAATTTGCTTTGTTTGTTAGTTTTACTGGACTTTAAGAATACAGTATGTATATGCATGCACACGCATACATACATATATAGTGCATACAGTGTATACATATTGTACATATACATACACACATGCATACATACATACATATATAAATAAATAAAAAAATAACACTATGATGCTGAAATAACCGAGAAAAGGATAATAGCTTTCTTGTAGATGTTTTCGCAAAACACTTACATGCATACAAAAAAAACAAAAATTGTTTTCATTGCCTTAGCGTATTTACATACATATGGAAGGGAAGGGAATAGCTTAGTTGAATATCAACAGATTTTGAAAAGAAACTGAATTCTTATATGATATACATACATACATACATACATACATACATACATACTCGTACATACATACATATGTAAATATGTATCTATGTTACTAAATTTCAGAAATATTTGAAGCACCTTGCATACAAAGCTACGGAAACGGAACGTCGTTTTATTTCAAACGCAGATTTTGGCGCTTTACATCCGTCCAAATGACAATATGATGTCCTTCGATCGCGATGAAAGTAGTGGAGTTTGCTGGATCTGTAGCAAAAGTGATCGCACTTTGTCATAAAGGGTCCGCGAAATATTTTTTTTTTTTTTTTTTTAAATGGTATAAAAAAAACTACTGAATATTTTCTGAAATTTCGTTTTTTATTTGAAAGTACAGTCTTCCGGCTAATAATGGAAAATAATTTCATTCAAATGCCTGCCTCTGCTAGCCATGCAGTAGCCTACACGATCGGTCCAATTTTTAAGCACATTATCGATTGTGTGCAGCTGTATCTCACCAATGGCTTTACGAATATTGTCCCTTAAAGCGTCAATTGTCTCTGGCTTCTTGGTGTAACACTTATCTTTGACGGTACCCCACAAATGATAGTCCAACGGTATCAAATCGCAGCTCCAAGGTGGCCAAACGACATCAGCTCTGCGGCTGATAATGCGATCTTCAAGAACAGGGCGCAAATCATCGAGTGTAGCTTCGGCTGTGTGGCACGTAGCGCCATCCCGTTGAAACCAAATGTTGCTAATATCCTCCTCTTCAATTTTGGTAAACAAAAATTTGTTCAACATGGCCCGATAACGATCGCCATTGACTGTAACGGCCACTCCTTGCTCATTTTCGAAGAAAAATGGCCCAATTATGCCTCTGGACCAAAATCCGCACCAAACAGTGACTGGTCTTGGATGTATCGGCTTTTCAACGTATGCGTGCGGGTTTTCTATGCCCCAAATGCGCAAATTTTGCTTGTTTACATACCCGCCAAATTTTTTGGCAAAGTCGGCATCTTCTGTAAGTCGATCGCAGGCCCAGATTCCCAGCGTTGTTCAAGCGTATACACAACCATATTCGTTCAGCGGAAGGATAAAACTAATTATCTGTGAAATCAGACATGAGCTAAGTGTTACCATTCACGAAATAAGCACTAGTTGAAAAAAAGCGTTAGACCGGCAGACCCTTTATAATAAAAATTTAATATTGAAAATTGCGGTAATCTCGTGTATGGCGTTGATGTGCCTTATTTTTTTTTCGGGATTAAATCACGGCAGTAAGGCATATATGCTATGTATGGCAAGATTCTTTAATCTTGAAACCTTATCCGTGCGTACAAAACTTTGTGTTTTTTGTTTATAGAGCATATATAGGCCGTAAATCGAAATGCGACTTAATTTTTCTTTCTTCGGGTGAACCCCTGAATTTTTTGGTCGTATAACGAGGTAATTTGTGCCGTAAAAAGAAGAAATAAAAATGCGGTAAAAAGAAAGGCCGTGTAAAAACGTATGAGTGTATTATTGCACTTTTTTATTTCTTTAAAGATCCTTTAGTGTTAAAATATTTAATTTTTAATGGATTTTTATACTATACATACTATACATACATATTGTAGTTTGTTTTAAAGTCTGTTTTGATAAAAATTTAATTTAATCACTCAGACAATTTCTAACAGATTTTTAGAAAAAAAGCTATGTCTTTATGAGTTAAAGACACATACTTTTTATCATAGAATGTATGGTTCCTTTCGAAAAGTCTATGTTAGAGATTAAAGAAAAATTTTAATAAAAAAATGAATTTGCTGAAGATTTCTCAACTTCACTTAAATAAAAAGGAGTGTATACCATTCAACGAATAAAAATTTCTGTTCCCTGTTAAATTTACCCGACACAATCGTTCTCTTGCATTGGACTTCTACAGGGCGAATTATGCGAATTCGTTTTCAATTACAATTACGAGTTTGTTGATTTTAACTGTGACGTCAGTAATATTAAACGTAGTTTGCTTTCTACCATTAATTTGTGAATTTTATTATATTGTTACGTTTTAACCTTTTTAAAACGTTTGAGTTCGTTTTAGCTGTTTTACAATCTGTCTCTTTCTTTATTAATTCCACTGTACTGTAATACACTATGTCTTAATACACCAACTTCGTTTTTACAACAGTTCTTATTTGCGCCTTAAACAGACTTTACTTCTCGACAGCCAATTGATCACCAACTAACTCACCAGCCATTTCATCTTAGTTTAGAATGTTTTAGTACGGACATGAATCTCCGATTTTTCGAAGTTAATTCAAATGTTTTAAAATAACACATAAAGTAACCGATCCATGCACTTGGCAGCACTCTTAATTAGTGCAGATAATCTTAGAAGTTTTTAAGCCTCGACACAAGCCAATAAGTTTTTTTTAGCTAAAAGCTCATAATAAACTCTAACGTGGTGAATTTTGTCTTTAGCATTTTCATTTTCGTAACAATATGTATTTTCAAAATTAATTCACGTATCCTCCGCGGTCAGATGATGGCGTGTAAGTGAGTGATGGAACCGTTCGACAGATGAAAGCACCGCCATTATCCATCCTAGACCAGCTAAAGTAGACCACCGATCACCTGCTGATACTTTGTGTAAATCATAAGCTTCCAAAAGAAGTAACGTAAAAATAAAGAAAAAGTGAAATGTCTTTTAAATGTACAAAGATATGTACATATGTAGATATGTACACAGTTTTAAGTATAGAGGGAAGTTAAAAAGAAAAAAAAAATATTTAAAAACTTCTTAAACTGAACTTCTTCTTTTTTTGCCTATTTCGAGCAGTTCTTATGAATTTCATATTTTTAAATAAAAATACTTACTTACTTAAATGTTTTGTTTTATTTTTATTAATATTTCATAGGCGAAAATGTTAGAAAATTCGCATGCATGGATGAGCGCCTCTGGTTCGTCAATAGCAGGTTTGTTTACTTAAAAGTTTGTTTTCGCAAAAGACATACATACATACATACATATATATTTTTGATTTATTTGTTTATTTCGACTTTTGTTTTTCAGCAGACAGTTACCAGTATCAACTGCAATCGATGTGGCAAAAATGTTGGAATACGAATCAAAGCTTAATGCATCATTTGAGATTTCGTGAACGAGGTCCTTTAAAGTCATGGCGCCCAGAAACGATGGCTGAAGCAATATTTAGTGTTCTTAAGGAGGGCTTATCACTTTCACAAGCAGCAAGAAAATATGACATTCCATATCCGACATTTGTTCTGTATGCAAATAGAGTTCACAATATGTTAGGACCTTCGATAGATGGCGGACCAGATCTAAGGCCAAAAGGCCGAGGTCGACCACAGCGTATTCTGTTGGGGATTTGGCCCGATGAGCATATTAAGGGTGTAATTAAAACGGTCGTTTTTCGTGATGCCAAAGATCTTAAGGATGAGGGACTGGCGCATATGCCATATGGACGGCATTCGGTAGGTGATGTTTGAAAGACCATTTGACGAGAACAGACATTGCATGCTAACCATTGTCATTGTTTTAGCCTGTTTTTCCATTTCAGGAAGGACCTCTTACATATCCTGGTGTTGGTGGGCAATGTCCTAATGGAATGCCTGGTGCCACCGGCGACCAAATGTCACAAGAAGCTACTGCAGCTGCGGTAGCAGCTGTTGCTCATAACTTAAGACAACAAATGCAGATGGCGGCAGCAGCCCAACAACAGCAGCTTGGTGAAACACATAGCTCGCCAAATCTCTTTAATCTACCGCCGCATTTGGCTAGTGCAGGTCCTCTATCGGGGCCACCTGTTTCAGGTGGAGTTCCTTTACCTAAAGGAAGTATTTCTCCGGCCCTAAGCTCATCTTCAAACACTGGTGCTGTTGGCACGATGTTGGGGCCTCGACATGTTCCTTCTCCTTGTGGACCTACCTTGCCCGGTATGCATCAACTACCTCCTGGAATGGCTGTAGCTCTACATATGGCTGGTGGCGGTCATAGCGCTCGTTGTGATCCCAGTACAATGATAGGCCAACAACATCAATTTCAACAATTGCACTTACAGCAGCAACATGTTCTGCAACAACAACAACAACAACAACAACAGCAACAACAAAAACATCAACAACATCAATTAGGCTACGGGTCGCATACTCAATCTATGAGCCATTCATCTGTTGCAGGAACTCATACCCATGCTCTAGTTCAGCAGACACTACAAAAAACAACGACGGCTTCCTCAACAAAAACCACTTCTTCCAGATCATCGCCATCAATGCGTACTAGTCCCCACAGTTTTACACCATTGCATTCTCCACTTACAGAATTGGGTTTTGAAATGAGTTTTAAACCTTCACCTTCTCGTCTTTTCTCTGACGACATTTCTGATCTTGTTGGTGTTTCAGCCTCACCACTGCGGTCACCACCATCATCGCTTCCATCATCGTCAGCCCTTACAACAGCAACAATAACATCAACTACCACCATAAGTAAAAGTACATCTGATGCTACAACTTTACAACCTACATCATCCGCAACAACTGTGGTCGCATCGTCAGCATTATCAACATCTGGCGCCGAACCTACCAACAGTACCGCATCCGCAACTAGTAACTTAAGTTCCACGAGCATAAAACTCGAACCTATTACGACAAGTATCGATTAAGGTGATACCTATTATAGTTTATTTTTATTTTGAAATTTTAATATTCAAGACAAAACAAAAAACTAACCCATGATCCAGTATTTATCTATTTTATATATTATGGTCCTATAAATTATGGATGTACATACATATGTACATAATGAGGGATGTGTGTGTATATCAAATTTTTTTAAATACAATATGCATAGATATTTATGTATGTATGTATGAAGAACTTTGATTTAAATTTCATAATTCAGATACAAAATCATATCCAGCTATTCAACTGTTTTGCGTTGAAATAATATTAAAACTATTTAATACAATAGCAAGATACGCACACACACCACACACACAGTGAATGAGTGAAAGAGATAGGGGAATACATATATGTATGATAAGGGACAAAATATTAATTGTACAGTGCACTCGGCAGAACGTCAACATACCAAAACATCAATCCCTTAAAATGTCAACCAAACCGCAAAACTCTGAAACATTAACTCTAAATAAAACAAAATTTTAGATTCAGTAACAAATAAAGTATATGTATGTATGTATGTATGTACGTACATACATTTATTTTACAAAATTAGTTCCGAATTTGGGAATTCCCCTTATAACTAGTATTGAAATGAAGTTTGTTAAGTTATGATTTTAAATAAAATAAACCAGTTTGGTGATCTTTATTAGTAAAGTAATAATAGATAAATATGCTAAAGAATAATACACTAAACACGAAAAATGCTGGAAGCGAAACTAGTTATACAGTGGGATGCAAAATTTTTAACAAATATTTTCAACACTCCCAGTTTTGTTAAGCTTTCCGAAAATTTATTTGCATTTTTTTTTAAATTGTTATTTTAAACCATATCGAGCCATAACCGCCAAAAGGACGTAAGCGACAAAAAACAATTTTTTCAGAAGAAGGTTTTTTTTTAATATTTTTTGTTCTAAAGTAGTACATAAGACTCTTTTGTTTTTGCTGTAAAATCACAAAGGTACATTCTAGAGCTACAAAATTTTGTATGCTGGTGGGAATGATCGAATACTATCGATTTTTATCAAAAAACTAAAATCGATAATCATGGCGCTTACGTCTTTTTGGCAGTTATGACTCGATATATGTATATTTTTTTATAACTTAATTCAAGTTTATACTTCAATTTAGAAAATTCGACTTTGATAAAAAGATTCATTTAAAGGTTTATATTTTTAGTAGTTTTGAAATTTTATTTAATTCATACTTCAGTTTGCAAACTTTCTTTAATAATATTCATCAAATTTCGAAAACGTATAAATTTTGCTTCAGTAAAAATATTAGCAATTTTTTGATTTGTGGAAACATGACTAATTTTAAATATCTTTTCTTTATATTTTTGACGTATAAAGTGATATTTAACAACAATGTGCTTACTTCGTTTATGAAATCCAAGATTTTTTATTAATCGGATAGCACTTTGATTTTTCTATATTAATTCGGATATAAGTTGTTGAATCCAAATTAACTCCTTTAACGAATGGCAACTAGCAACAGGCAACAAATTCTGATTCTGTGGTGGACAAAGCAACACATTTTTGCCTTTGAGATGACCATGAAATACAGGATGAACCCATAATTATTACAAAACCGCTTGTCGACCTCCTTGCCTCTACGTCACCAGCATAATCAGCATCGATAAAACAATTTAAAAAAAAATATTATTTGCAGCATTATCACATGGTGTACGTACGGGCTTTGATTCCGCCATATCAAAAGTCATTAGCAATTTTTCAACGTAGCTCATTTGGTTCACTTGAAGACAGCTATCATTTAAGCGTCGTATTTCATCAATATAAATTGCTAACATCAGTCGTTTATTGGCGTCGTTGTTAATAAAAACACAATGGTCAGCTTTGCTCTCTTGAAGGTTACATTTTTTTTTAAATTTTGAAAAAGTTTGGTTCCAGCATCTAGACGCTTGTTTTAAGCCGTATAAACTTTTCAATAATTTACATTCTCTGCTCGTGTTATCAGCATATCCTTCAGGTTGCTTGACGTAAACGTCCTCAAATTGCTTTAATTTTAGATTTTCTGAGTCGGTAATATTCAAAATCATTCTAATAGATCTAAATTTAGCTACAGGACTAAGAGTTTCAAAATAATCAATACCATATTCTTGATTAAATCCACGAGTACCTAACTAATCTCGCTTTATAACGTTCAGATTCATTTTCAACTAATTTCAATGTTTTGTTTTCTTTAAGTGAATTAATTTCTTTATCCATAGCTTTTTTCCACTTTTCAGATAATGTTGCCTCATTGTAATTTGCTGGGCAGTTAGCCACAAATGCGTGACCTTCTTCATTGTTTGCTTCGCTATGCTTCTTTATTTTGCTGCCTAAACGATCACTTATAAAATTTCTTTGTGTAATAACATCTTTTTCTACAGAGTCATCAACTTTCATTCATCAACAATTTCATTTTCAGAACTATTGGATGGATCACTATTTATAACGTTTTTATTATTGACCCATATTGTGTGTAGCTTGCACTGGGAAATCATAAATATTTGTATCTTCTTCTTCAACAAACGACTTATTTGTATATGTTTCTGAATGTAGAGTGTTAATGTTGTTGCTATTATTGGATGACAAACTGTAAGGTTGGATTAATACGTTAGACTTTGTTTTGAAAGAACGAATCTCTTCATTTAAAGGAAAGCAAATATCACCAGAATCTTCACTGGTTGCTTTTTTGTTTTCGTTGTCAAGAAATTTTACATTTTTTCCAATTTTAACTTTATTACGCTTCGGTATACATACTCGAAAACCAGTAGAATCTTCCGCATAACCAACAAAAATTATTTTCTGCGATTTTTTACCCCATTTCAATCGATTTTGTTTTGGTAGATGCATAAAACCAACGCAATCAAATTCTTGTAAATTTTCTACAACGGATTTCTTATCATACCATAGCTAAAGAGGTGTTTTGTCTTTTTGTGTACTGGTTCCACATCGATTAAATACATATACAACCGTGTTCACTGCTTCCGCCCAAAACTTTTTATCTAAATTTTTTGCATATATTGCTGTTCTTGCTACTTATATAATACTTAGTACGATTCTCTCTTTCTACACACCCATTTTGTTCTGGGTTATATGGAACTGTTTCCTGGTGCAGCACACTGTTTTGTCATAGTAACAGCTCGGCATTTTTGTTTATAAATTCTTTTCCATTGTCTGATCTAATCGCTTTTACACTACTGCCAGTTTCTGCTTTGACGTCGTATAGATAATTTTCAAGAATCCCATGTACTTCTGTCTTTTCGTTTAACGCGCACTATCAATTGATTTCTTTTCCATAGGACCGCATAGATCAGCATAAACAAGTTCTGCTAATTTTGTGGCTTTATTTTCTCTAGTCGGAAACGATGAACGACACCGCTTTCCATAAACGCAAGCTTCGAATAATATTCCGTTTTCATCTTTTAATTTAATGTTGTTATCTTTCAAAAAACGCCTGCAATGTACAATATTTTGGTGCGCTAACTTGCAATCCCACTCAGTTAAAGACAATTGCCCCGATTCTGTAACATAAGAAAAATTTGTTAATTGTTTTTGATGGAAAATTTACTTCAATTCATAATTTAAACAATTTTTGTGTGCGTACTCCCACTACAACAGTTGTATCATTTTTTAAAAATTTGCAGCTTTGACAGTCAGATGACATTTTTAAACCCTTTCCTAAGGCGCTAGTTGTAGAAAACAAATTTAAGCGTATATCAGGTAGATAAAGCACATTAGCTAAGTGATTTTCACTCCACTTGTTATTGTTGTACGAATAAATGTTAATAGCAGCACTACCATATGCCCTAATTGTATTACCATCACCGAGTCGAATTTCCATTGAAACTGCGAATTCAGTGTATTTTACAAAATACTCCTTTTTATTGGTCGTATGATCGCTCGCACCCGAATCAACAAACCACTCAAGATCTTTATCAATACTATCCGCAGCCTCCCTTTCGCACACAAACGCATTTCCCTTTACAACATCTTCGTTTTGCTTGGTTGTTTTATTTAAATAACACCCACGTTTTCAGTGGCCTGGCTTTTTACATATAAAACATTTCCCAGGCTTTTTATAAGCTTTATCATTATTTTTAGCTTTCTTTTTTGCTATAAATGCTTCTCCAGTACTTAAACCTTCATATGATGAATTTAATCTCGCTTCTTCCATTATTAGTCTTGCAGTCAAATTTTCAATTGTTTGCTGATCAGACGCTGTTGACTCCCATGCACTGTAAAAATGAGCCAAACTGGGAGGAAGAATCATTAAAATTTTTATTATAACCATTGTTCTAGAAATATTTTCACCAACATCTTTCAACTATGATATCAACATTTCTAATTTTGCTATGTCATCTTTAGGATCTTTTTGAATTTTTGTTGTTGCAGTCTGTGAACATTTGCTGTAGATTTAAACTCATAAATACTTTCCAGTTTGCACCACATTTCTCTTGCAGTTTTGCAATTGATTGTATGCATTAATGGTTGCTGCTCTAGAGCCATAACAATTATCTTCTGATAATTGTTATGACTTATGAATTATCAGACGATAATCGTTTTGACAATTATCAGAAGACTGGTGTTCTTGGTACTGTGGCTGGAGGTGCTGGTTCGACAGGTGCTGGTGATGAAAAGAAGGTGGTAATGTTGGTGGTCATAACAATTATCTTCTGATTATCAGAACATTACCACCTTATTTTCCACCACCACTACCTGTCGAACCAAACCTCCAGCCACAGTACCAAGAACACCTGTCGTACTAGCACCTTCAGCCGCAATACCACCAGCAGCACCAATTACACCGCTAGTATCATCCGTAATGTAATGGAGCAAATCGCTGGCTTTCATTATAACTTTAATTAAAAACCGCCACATGTTCCAAATATATCCGCAAAAAAATCTTTTCTATTTGGCGTCGACAATAACGGCAATTTAAATGCAACAGCAATTTCTATTAATGACAACGTCAGTTTAATGATAAGAGTTTTGCGGCGGCTTTGACTGTTTATCGATAATGTTAATAAAACATAATGTTTGAATCAGCTGATTCATTGCGTTTATTGTTTCTGATAGAAAAGAAGTGCTGTGCAAGATCATATAAAAGTTTTCGAAAATTAAAAAGAAATAAAAATATTAAACAAAATTGCTTTTCTTCCGATTCAGACTGCAATTTTTCAAATTGGCTGAGATATATAATTTTATTTTTTTTACCATTTTTGATTTAAATTTTTTTGTATAATATTTTCTCTAATTTATTAAAAATCTATTTAATAAATAAATTTCTCAAATACAATAAGATAAAGCGCGGAGTTTTTTTATTTTGTATTCAATCCTTTTTAACTGCTTTTGAAAACAAGACAACACCAAAAACGGTGCCGACAAAATCAAAGGCAATTAAAGTCAAAAACAACGTCAATTTTTCTTACAGAATACCAAAGACATGGTAATGTGCCTCAAATTTTCAGTGCCTAATAATAATACTGAGTGCCTCCACTGGCAATTGTATTGCATTCAAAACGCAAAGTACATATGTATGTATATGTATATATTTAAGAAACGTATATTTTCTTCTATTCAAACATTATTCATTTCTAAGTCAATCAGGGTTTTTTTATTGACTTTCAAAAAAAAGAAACTTTTCAGTTATAGGCAAAATTTAATTCTATTGAGTCATGACGTCTGAACCAAGACCATTAACACCATTAACTCTTTTGTTTTAAAACGACATGCATATGCATGTACGAGTGTGTTCATATGTATGTACATATTTTTGCAGCTAAACATTTTTCCTTTGACTTTTTCGAAAATTTTTTACAATTTTCCATTTCACATCATAAGCTTCTTTGGCATAATTATTTACTGTTACGAGTATTCCTTCTCAAAAATATCATCAAAATTTTTACCAAAAAAAATTTGAACTTCAACAGCGTTTTTTATTAGTACATACATAAATATGCATATAATTTTTATAAAAAACCTTCACCTACCTTTTGGGACCATATACATATGTTATATTGTATATCATATGTAATTGTGGCGACTACGTTTCTCAGATATTAAATTGTATTCTTTTAAGCGATTTTTCATTTTAGCTGCTCAATTTTTACGTGGTATTATTATACAATGTGTTCTACATATGTATGTAAATATTTTTAGCTCCAAAACTTTTCACGTATGTAAAAAATTTCCGGGAATCCCACATAAAAGGGAAAGCGTGAAATGAATTTAGTTGGGATGGGAATCCCAAATAGCAATAACAGATAAGAAACGCCGTTGATTTTTGTTGACAACGCCAAATAGAATAAATGTGAATTTTTTTTTTTTAAATTTAAATTATTACTTTGATAAACGTCAACAACCGCGATTTTAATTAATTGTTATCCCGAGTATACTGTAATACATATTAATATTATTATAAAGTCAAATTTGGGACAATAAATTTTTTATTTTTTCTTTTACATTAAGGAAAAATTAAATTATTATTGACCTAAACCGAAATGCTAAGGCTTAACTCACTAATATTAGTAGTACTAGTTACTAAAATGGTTAACTTAAAAGAAAGGATAGGCATCATTGAAAAAGGGAATTTTATAAATGGTAAAGCAGAAATTGATGATAAAATTATTCAGCTTCAATTTTGATACACCAGCAAAAGCTTTCGTTTGCGGTGTTTGCGGATATATGTACCTTCGCTAAAATTTCGCAAAAACTGTTTAAGTTTTTCTAAATATTTTAATTAACAAAACTACTTTTTATACAAAAGAACCAGTAATAAAGTGGTTTTAAAGCTCCCAATTGGATCCAACTTTACTAGTACACGACTAGAACCAATGGTACTAGTAATTTTTCAAACACATACAATGCTAATTTGAGCATTAAGATGGTATAGGAAAGTTTACAGTTGAGTACCAGTGTTGGTGATTTTTGTACTAGTTTAGTACTAGTTGGGTACTAGTTTAAGCTCCGGCAGGGATAATACACGAATACACACACAGACCCATAAGTACGTACATATAAAGAGTGGGAAGCAAAACCAAGTGGACATTTTGAAGTTGAAAGGAAAATTTCCCATAAATATTTAAATTCTCATTCAAATAAAACAAAATTTCATACATATGCATATGTATTCATTATAAATTCCTTTCAAAATTAACAAAAGGTATGATATTTAAACACTGGCATGGGAGAAAGGCAGAAGAATTTGCATGCACTTAGTTTTGCACTTTTCGCTTAAATGAAGAGGAAATTATATTTTTTAACACTATTCTTAGAACTCCTTAGTGTTGTGGTGTTTATAAGAATTTAGACATACTGTCAACAATATTACCCAACTTAATAGAATTCTGCTCCCATTCGTATTATATTCTATATATACGAGTACCATAGCTCCAACATGTTCCTCGAAGCCAAATTATATTTTTCCATGCGCTTTTTACTGTTGTCTAAATATTCTCCATTGGATTAGAGCTTGGGATTTATGGTGACCACTAATTTACCTAAAATTTTTATTGCAATAGCCGTTCTTTGACAATTTGAGTAGTCTGACTTGGATCATCATCTTACTGATTAACGGCTTTTTTTGTGTAAAGGCTTATGACTACGAATTTTGACAAAAAAGCTTGTAAAACATTGAAATTAAGGGTCCGCCATCTAACGTTTTTTTTTTACTTAGCTCATGTCTGATTTGACAGATAATTAGTTTTATCCTTCCGCTGAACGACGCTTGAACAACGCTGAGAATCTGGGCCTGCGATCGACTTACAGAAGATGCCGATTTTGCCAAAAAAAATTGGCGGGTATGTAAACAAGCAAAATTTGCGCATTTGGGGCACAGAAACCCGCACGCATACATTGAATAGCCGATACACCCAAGACGAGTCACTGTTTGGTGCGTATTTTGGTCCAGAGGCATAATTGGGCCATTTTGCTTCGAAAATGAGCAAGGAGTGGCCGTTACAGTCAATGGCGATCGTTATCGGGCCATGTTGAACGAATTTTTGTTCACAAAAATTGAAGAGGAGGATATTAACAACATTTGGTTTCAACAGGATGGCGCTACGTGCCACACAGCCGAAGCTACACTCGATGTTTTACGCCCTGTTTTTGAAGATCGCAGAGCTGATGTCGTTTGGCCACCTCGGAGCTGTGATTTGACACCGTTGGACTATTATTTGTGGAGTGCCGTCAAAGATAAGTGTTATGCCAACAAGCCAGAGACAATTGACACTTTAAAGGACAATATTCGTGAAGCCATTGGTGAAATACAGCTGCACACAATCGATAATGTGCTTAAAAATTGGACCGATCGTGTAGGCTAATGCATGGCCAGCCGAGGCAGCCATTTGTATGAAATTATTTTCCATTATTAACCGGAAGGATTGTACTTTCAAATAAAAAAAAATTGAGAAAATATTCAGTAGTTCTTTTTTATAGCATTTTCAAAAAAAAAATTTACTTGGCGGACCCTTTAGCTTATGGTCTTCATAATAGAGCTAATTTTAACAAGTGAGCCGTATGTTAGGATGCAAAGCATTTCCACATCAACAAACTAACTTTTCTGCATTAAGAAGTTGGCCTCAAGTGAAGCTCTGATTTTCTCTATGAGTCTGTGCAAGCAAAAGTTTAACTTGTTCAACTGAAAGCGACTTATTTTTATCTTCTCGACCAAATCACACAATTCCAGTCTACAAGGCTCTTGTATTTTGATTTTTTGAAAATTTTAGGCATTCACTGATATTTTTAACGACGTAATCCGCTATTTTCCTTCTGATTGCTGTCTCATAGCCTCTTTTATGGAGAACTCAAAACGTGATCTGTTTACAGACGTCCTTCTTTAATAGTTCTGTAACGTGTTTGAAGGCATAAAACCTTACCCAAAAAATAAGTCGTCTTTCAGTGAAATGTTGACCCAAGCCAGACAGATAAAATTGTCAAAGAATGGCTGTTGCAACAAAAATTTTAGGTAAATGAATGGTCACTATAAAACCCTAATTCCAAGTTAATGGAGAATTTTTAAACAATAGTTAAAAACCAATGACAAAATACAATTTGGCTTCGAGGAACATGTTGGAACTATGATAACGAGTCTAATACGAATGCAACCAGATTTATCTTACGTTTTTGGGTAATATTGTAGAGGCCATATCTAAATTCTAATAAACGGCACAAACATAAGGAGTTTTAAGAATAGTGTTAAAAAATGCAAGTTCCTCTCCATTTAAGCGAAAAGTGCAAAACTAAAAGCATGCGGATTCTTTTATATGACTAGAATTTATTTTTATATGATTCTCTCATTCCGGTATTGGAACATCATACTCTTTGTTAATGATGTTTTTTTTATGTATGAAGTTTTGTTTTATTTGAATGAGTATTTAAATTTTTACAAGAGTTTTTCCGTTCAACTTCAAAAAATCCACTTGGTTTTGCTTGAATTTATAATCCAGAGGATATACAATATATTGTATTAGAAATACACTTACAATTCATTTACAATAGTTACATATGTACATATGTAGTACTTATGTAGATACATATATCGTATTATCGCATTTTATCGTAATTAATGTAAATTATTTAAGCGATATGATATTTTAAATTAATACATTAACCATAAAAGATCTCTTTTTATTTTTTAAATGTATAATTTTAAATATTTTTTACACCATTCCAATCTGCCACATACTTACATACATATGCATCTCTGCGTACATACATATGTATGTATGTAGGTAGGTAGATGTAAATATAATAAGATGTTACATACCTATTAAAAATATAAAACGAAAAATGAAAATAAGAAACAAGCAAACAAAAAGAAAATTTCAACAAAATTACGCGAAAAGAATAAATACGAAATGTGTGCCCAAAATTTTAAAAGAAAATATACAAATATTTTTTACTTAATTTTATTATTTTATTTTAAAAAGAAAAGAATAAACAAATAAATAATAAAACAACAAATTAACAAAATGTACAAACCCAATGAAATGTTTTTGGACAAAAAAATACCCCTTTTAGGAAACAAAATTAATTTTTAGGTCATTGAGAACACAAATAAAAAAATCTACAAAATAAAATTGCCTTTCGGAATAAAATTCAAAAATTTATGCACTAGAAAAATGTAAAACGAAATTAACTGATAAAACAAAACAAAAATTATAATAATAAATATAAAAATATATATACATATATATGTAATATATATGTGATATATATGTATATTTATATAAAAATTTAAACGATATTTAGAATAAGTTAAAAATATTATAACAATAATTTTATGTATGTACCAATATGTAAATATACATACTTGCATAACTGTTTCTGTATATACAACATACACTGTATACACATCCATTTACTTTGAGAACGTCTCACCTGCCAAGTATCCCATTAAGTTCTAATCCAAACAATGCTATCAAGAATTAATCCATCGTATTCATTTGACAAGCTGTAGATAAATTACCATGTCCGTCTTTCGATATGCCAAGCCCACTCTTCCTATGGAGTTAATTTTTTAACTTAATGTGCACCATGTGGAAATTTGAAGGCTCTACCTTTTATAGCTCCCATGATATATCGTAACAAATACTTGCTTCATAGAAATGGATTAGGAAGCCAAAATTCTTCTTTGGAAATACGAGTATATTGTATGTGCTATTGTACAAAACATTCTAGTGGATAATGAATGTTAACAAACAATAATACGCGCAATTTTAGAAGAAAGGTCACTTACTTTGTCCGTTTTTCCCCGATTTTAACCACTCCCAGGTTCAATCGTAAAAAATACATACCCAATTGCACTTTCGTTTGTTAGATCTATAAGTGTTTCAAATTTCAGCAAACTCAGTTCAATTTTTTACGCGTGATTGACGGACAAACAAATAGACTTACGTTGCTCCCATGTAGAACGACCCTAACTTGTATTTCTTTAAAGTTGAGTTTTTCACTGATTCGAATACGTTGCATACAAGTACTACTTATCACAAAATATAATTACAATTACGCACAAATATAAATATACAAAAAGCCGTAATTCATTTAAAAAATTTGTTTTTGAAAAAGTCACTAAGTTACTAAGCGTATGATAAGGAGATTGTAATTTACGAGTAAACACCAAATTTGTGTTTGACTTTCATTAGAACCTGCATTAAAAAAAAGTTACATTTTAATAATAACAGATTCTCTTATGTTTTTACCCTCTCCTGTACAATTTAAATTATTTGAATTAGGACCTTTCTACATGAGGACAACGATATGTATGTTCATATGTATATGTATTTATTAACATATACATACAGTGGCTGGAAAAAATGAGTTGTCAAGACCAATGTTTCAGTAATGGTGTACAGTAAATTTTATTTCAGTTTTTAACATTTTTTTTTTTTTATTCCTTAATTTGTGTCATTTACATACTTCGTAGTTTTTATAACAAAAACAAATCTTATTTCAGTTTTGAAAAATAAACAAAAATATACCATCGAAATTCATGTTGAAAAAGTAAGTTGTCAATAACTTAATATCCGCAAAGGTTTATCCAAAGGCTTGAGTGACCAATTTGCCCAGTCTGTGTTTTACGGAGTCCATGAACTTAAAACACTTATCTCGCAAAAAATTATCGAATGTTCAAAGCTACAGCCTTTAACATCTTCTAGTTTTTGAGCCCTATATGTTAAAATTCAGATTGTCAAACTTTCCCAAGCATTCCCTTATTAGTCGTCTACCTTCTGCTATTGCAGTTCTCCTCTAGAATTTTTTGGGAGACAGCTGCAATTACTCTCCCTTCCAAAAAAACTATGCTACCTTTATCACTCGCCGATAAGCATCCCAAATCATTTAGGCACTTTTAACGACTTCAATGAAGGTAGAGTACACTTGCATGTAAGCTGTTCGCTAGAGTTACGACATACAAACACTATACCGGAAGTTTATTTAAGTCTAATCATAGAATCATTTATCCCAAGCACCCAATGCCAAAAATTTTGAGTCTTTAATATGTGTTCCTTATAAAATATTCATCTTTTCCGTTTGTTTGTCTCGCTTGCATATATAAGCAAGCTTACCAGTAACAATGGGTCAGCATTGAAATTTAGTCCAATTTACAAATTCATTTTTTCAGAGGCTATTCTATGGAGCTGAGGTCGCATTTTCTGCAAACTCCGAGTTCTTAAGTGTTTTTTTGTTGGATTACCTTCCAGATTACCGTTTGATTTGTATACAAGTTTTTTCCTATAAATCTCCGCGTATTACCGTTTTTATATAAATTAGGAATAACAGTTACCTCTCTGTCCTTTAATTGTCTAATTTAACCACTTTCGAATAGATTTCAAGATATCCGAGGAGAAAAAACGGATATATACTATTTTAAAAAATATCAAGGAGAGCTTTTTTCCAAAAAAAAAACTGATTAATTTTACTTATAAATAAATACTTTGAATTTAATTTTTATATAACAACAGATTGAAACTTTAGCTGACATATTTTTTGCAACGTCAATAGAATGTAGTACCAATTCCAAGTTGTTTTTATTTTCATTACGATACTTCAAAAATTTGTAATAACGTAACTAAAAGAGAACAAAAGAAGATTCTAAGATCACTTTAAAAACCAAGGATTGCTTTGACAATATATTTGTTCCACATACTGTATGTACATACATGTCTATGTATGTATGTATATGGATTAATCACCTTTATTCTGTATTTCAATTACGTTCCCATATTCAGTTACGCATCGATCAAAAATTCGTGTTCAACAAAAAAAAAGGAATCGAAATAATAAGAAGAAGACAATAATGTTGGCTAAGGCAGTTGCATATTTTGCTACGGGACATATGAAATAGAAACAGTCCCAATAGAATAGTACCAACTTCATCGTCGATAGAAATGATTATATGTGCAAAATTGAAGTTTTATTATATTTAAAAGAATATACACAAAATATGCATTATTTGCGTAGTTGTAGACTAGATGCCCGTCGCCTATTAGGCCTTGGGGGGAATCTTCGTTTAATTAAGTCCATTTTTCCAGATTGACTGTTTTTTGAGCGATTTTTAATTTTTGAACTGCCTACAAACTGGTTCCATAAATTCCATTAGGGACGTTTCTTTCTTCGCGTGTGTTGGAAATTCTGTATAGATGCATTGTCATGCAAAAATAATCAAAAATAGTTATCTCCATAATTTTTACCTCTAACTTCAATGAGCTAAGAATCCAGAAACTCTACATATCGTTTAGGATTCGGTTTGTTTTAAATAAAGTCAAGAGCAAACTCTTTGCACGATACCCAAATCGATCACAAAATAATTAGATTTTCTTTAAAATTCTGTGTACATTGCGTGTGTCATGGAAGCCTCATTTGGTTACCATCAGAGTCATATAAATTTAATTTTTTTCTCATCTGAAAAAATAACTGATTGCCACTCATCGTTCTAAAATTTGTATGTTTCCATTCTTGTAACTTTGTGCTTCTATAATAGCTTTTTTAGGTTTAGGTAATCGCTTTCGATATTGAAGATGTTCCGTTACGTTTAGACCAAATTGATGCTTCATCTACCCGATTTCCATATATTTTTGAAGCAGTTAAACGCCAAATTTTCTTTTTGCTTTTATCGCCAAAAATTGGTCTATAACCATTTCATGTTGTATAACCATAAATATTCAGATATTTCTAGAAGTTTATTATTGTATTTCTGCCTTTTAATCCTACTTAATAAATATCCTCTTAACCACACCTATAAAAAAAAATTGAATCGAAAAAAAAGAAAGAACAGAATAATGTGCTCAAAAGCATAGAAACGAATGGAATAGAAACAGAAAAATGAGCAAATTGTATGATAAACTCAAAATGTACTGCATACGCAAAGGAGTTGAATAAAAAAACATTTTTTATTTGCTTTTTCATGCCAAAGGACAAAATTATATTTTTGTATTTAATAAAAATATAAAATTTTATAGAATACGTTAGTCAAATAATGCATTTTAAACTACAAAACAAAAATCAAAAGATTCTCTGTCACAACTTTAATAACTTAGAAAAACGCAGCTACGATCGTAATGCAGAATACGAGTACATACAATCGAAAAGAAATACTGAAAGGAATCGAAACGCAGAATACCAAATTTGCACAATGGAAAAAATTTCGATTCGTATCGAAATACGGAATAGGGGTGAATGTATGAGCCAGTTTTAAACAACAATTTAATATGACAATTTATGTTTACACCCACAAGACATATTTTGTTATATAAAAAGGTAAAATCAAAATTAAATTAAATAAAAGAAATAAAAGAAATCATAGTCAAATAGTCAAATTGCTCTCTAAGCCCTGCAAATTACTTAAATTTATTAAACAAAACAATGTGCAGATAATTTGTCAACATTTTTGCCGACTTCAGTTTTACCGTTAGTGTAATTATTAAAATATGCAGAATTGAATATGTAAGTAGTTATTTCGCTCACTGTATATTCTTATTGAATTACTTCATACTTTGTATACATATGTACATATGTATGTATATTCGTATTGTATTTAATAAAAATAACTTAATATATTTCAGTCAACTAATAAATGTTGGCCTAAAAACCAAAACAAATTGAAAAAGTCTCCGTCACTAAAACTACGGTAACATTTGTCAAATATTTGACGAAAAAAACGTAACCACTATTTTATAAAAACAAAATAATAATAAAATAAATTCGATTTTTTGTGAACTAATTTGTGTTGGAAACATTTTTGTTTATATTTATAATGTAGTAGAGTAACCCCTCCAGCGCTGCTTGGATCCTTTGTGTTGTATACCTATAAAATACATTCCTCATAAGAAATATTTAAAGGAATACATTAAAACTAATGACTAATATTGACTACTAAGTCATTTAGGCTGAGTTCAGAAACTAGAATGCCAGCTTCTTTAGATATACAAAATTCAATATTTACCTTGTATGGGAGGTGCCACACCCACTTATTCAATTTCGATCATGTTTCATCTGATGAACATGATTGGTGACGAAGTTCTTTAGACCATATTCAGAACCTTCCACCACTACCGTTCCAAATACAATACAATACAATATTTTTTGTATGGCAGTTCCCACTTTCACTTATCCAATTCCGCCCATTAATTAAACATTATTATTTTATTTTTTTTTTAATATTTATTTTTTACCTACCATGGCCGTAAAGATATCTGGCTTTCATTTAAATGCTTAAAATGTAAAATGCGTATTCTAAGAGTTCTTTTATAACTAACTTTTTCGAAATAAAAAAAAAAAATCCACTAAATTTACAAGAAAAAATTTGTTCGCTAATTTTGGTCAAAGTTAGGTACCAGCATTTAAATTTGAATAAAATCAGCAATAGCCAACCGATTTTCTTGATTTATAGCTTATTTTATTCTCAACATTTTAAGCTTTAGTTTTAGAGCTTAACATATAAAAATTTAAATCTGAAACATTTTTTATGATTTTTTGAAAAAAAAAAAATTGCTCTAATTTTGCGCAAAAAAAAATGTTTTTTTCGCAACTAAGTTATGAATAACACCGGAACTGTTCAAAATACAAAACATGTTATTTAGGTGATTTATGGGAAATTTTGTTCATGTGTTAAAATGGCTCAAGTCGTTTTCAGGTTATGATGAAATATACTGACATAACTACCATATTTTAATAATTTAAGCCCGATGGAAGAAAACTAAAAACGGATTTGAATTCATAGCATCAAAATCACTATATTCCATATAGTTTTATTTAAAGACTTTACTTTTGCTGTAGACCAGTGTAATTTGTATTGACAGCAAAGTTATTTGGGCAAAATTTAGGAATTCCTTCCATTACCGTTTATATCTATATCTTTCTATCCCCTCTGTTATATTCGCTTTATATTTCAGATTTTAAGTCTCTCTCAGATAGTGAAGTAGCTTTTTATGCCGATGATAGCGCTTTTGTTTGTCAGGGAAAGGTTTCTAATGCAATAGTTAAACGTATGCAAAGATCACTTGCTTCTGCTCATAAATTTGTCAGAAAATGGAAAATTAAGATTAATGAAGACAAATCTCAGGCCATCATTTTTCCATTCTATAGATCATTGAAGAGAATCCCAACTTGGATAGAGATATGCAAGGCAAGATAATACCGTTTTCAGATTCCACTAGATACCTCACCGTAACTCTCGATCGTAAATTATTTTTATGGAGCAGTAATTTTTAGCAGATCTCTTTACCCTCTTCTTATTAAAAACAAATAAAAAGATTCTCTTGCGCACAATGTGCATTAAACCGGTTTTAACATATGCCTGTCCAGTGTTGATAAATTGTGCAAAAACTCATACAAAAAGATTACAGATTATTATACAGAATAAAACTCTTAAGATTTTATACAATCTTCCCAGTAGATTTCCCGCAAAAGACTGACACACGTTAGCACACCTAAGTACTATAGAAACTTTTATTAAAAATTTGGCTCAAATTACGAATACTTGAGCAGATTCACTGTCGATAACTAGCTGATCTATTTAAATATAGATCAAGCTAACATTTGACATTTATCATCTTCTTCATAATTTTCCTTTTTTTTTTTCTTTTTGTTTGTGATATTTAGTACAGGTTTTTTAGTATCTTTTTCCTATTTACCATAATATATTTCCTTTAATTTAAGTATTAAGTGTTAAATGCACATATAACGGTATTATCATTTAATAAAATCACAAAACATGTAGGCCACATTAAAATGACTTTGTATATCTAATAATAAATAATAAATAAATAAAAAAATAAATATCTTTCGACATATAAATAAAAATTGTACATGGGTGTGACAACGTCCAGTTGAAATAAGACCATCAGTAAAAGTACACTTTTCCAGCGCATGTATTGGCTTGTAAATCGGTTTAGTGGTTCTCGAGTTATAAAATGACGAACATAGGACAACTTATGTATGTATGTATAAAACGTATGTACATTTAAAATAATAACATGTGTTTTTTTTTTTGCTGTCATTTTAATATATTTTTATATATTAATTCACATAACAATCCATGAAGGAACACGGGGACTTCTCTCAGTCAATGAGCTGCATCTGATTCTATTTTTAGACTCATTTAAAGGGATCTACCGTTTAACACCGGCTCCGAACGGGAAATGCATTAGAGAAGTTTTCAATAGTAGTAACACTCATAACCAGTTACTAGCTAATGTTATGAGGTGATACCGTTGTTGAGAAAAACTATTTTTTCACATGGTCTGGCCCGGTATAGAACCGAGGGCTTTCTGATAGGTAGGATAGTGTCTTACCTATCATACCACAGCGGCACAATTTTAATATAATAAGATATTTAAAAAAAAATAGAACACATTAAAAAAAATTCGAAAAATCTTTCTGCATCTTCTTCAACAGTGATATATATAATTTCAATGCACTGCATCATTAATAACTGGGGTTGTTTTTGCATTAATATTAATATTATTAGTGGACAAGTTGCTGCCTTGCAAGAACAAACCCAATTATTAATGTCTCCTCTACTCGTAAGTCCATATTTTAATATTTTTTTTTTTTATTAACTAAAATTATGCGTCATTGTTTAACTTGACAGCTGAATTGATAAAAGATTTTAGATGTTACAGATGTAAGCGCATGTTCCACATTTTCAAAATGTTTGCAAGTGTAAAAAGGCTATTAGAAAAGCGTGGCGACCGTAATGCAGAATACATACTATCGAAAATAATCGAAACGAAAGGGAACGGAATTAAAATGCGGAATACGGGAATACAGGAATTTTCTCAATATTTCAGTGATATATGTATTTATGGATGTGTATGTGTGTATATATGTATGTTCGCGATATGTTCGTAATGTGATTTAAAGAAAAGATGCAATCAATTTGAAATCATAATAAATCTGTATGTGAATTCAAGCTTGAAATAATTTTTAGTTCGTTTTTCAATACATACGATCATTTTGTCCTTTTGTTTTTTCTCGTAAAATAGTTAAGAAACAAACGCAAATCTTTGCGAGATACTTTAGGAAAAACCAATTTAAGTATGACCTGTATGGAAGTCGAGTAGGAAGTGCCTTCTTTTTTAAATAAAATACGAAATAACACATCAAACATTTTAGGTTAAGACAACTGACCTTTGGCTTACTAATTGATTGTTATTGTAAGAAATGATAATAAAGATTAATATCGCTATTTGAATACACATAAATAAAATACATACAGACTTTTGAGTCTCAAATTGATTGCATTCTTTGTTTTGATTTGTATTTTATTTTTAATATTTTTTTTAATTTTGTTTTTGTTTTTTTTTTTGTATTTATTTATGTATTTTAATTTCAGAGTAATAGAGAATCCATTTTGGCCAATTTTCAATTATTTATTGTTTTATTGTATAGGTTTTGAAATAAAAATGTAAAGCACACAGTTTCTATTCGATATCATAAAGGAAATATGAGAAATAAAAATTTAATTAAAAATATCAAATGATGATGAGAGAAATCCATTAATTAATTTAAAAATACATAATTATTATTTATATTTATATATGTATGTATTAACAGACATGAACTTTCTTTTAATTCAAATAAAAGTAATTTTATAAAATTAAGAAGAACAAGCAAATTAAAATTAATTAATACACAAATATGATAACTCCTTTATTTTGAAATAGTCATAGCTAAATACATGCTCGTACATATGTGTACATGTTCAAACCATCAAGTAAATTCTTTAAACGAAATAGTCAAAACAAATATGTATGTATGTAAAAAATTTTTATGAAAATACAAGAAAGTAAATCAGTTAAGCCTGACCAACCATTTGTAACTCCCTAGAATGAGGATAAGCTCAAGTCTGGACAGACACACAATTAATTCACATTTACGTTGATAAAGTGAAAGGCGCAATAAGTGAGACAAAATAAATGCAAAAAAATAATAATTTTCAATTCAATCAATTTAACAAATACACCATTACACCACTATTACCGCTACTACTTATTCACCCTTACCTCGTATTTATGTATGTGAGTGCTTGCATCTTGCATCAATGCATTTAAATATGCACAGACAAACACCGATCCATTGTGAATATGTACAAACGCGAAAATGGATGAATGGGTGGGTGGTTAGTTGTTGGGTGAATGTATTAGTTGGTGAGCGAGTGAATAGGTGAGCAATAGCCATTATTATGTATACATGCATAGATACATACATATGTATGTATGTATATTTTATAGATACATATGTAATAATTGTACTATCGGGTGATTTTTTAAAAGCTTTCGAATTTGATTTAAAAGAAAAATAAATAATTTGGAGAATTGTATGAAATCTTTATTTGAGTCGATAGAACGATCTACATAATTCAATGTTTAAAGATGATTTCATGAAATGTCGACCTCAAATGGTTAATACGCTGGATCCAATTTTAGCATACTCTCTCCAACAAATCGACCGGTGTCTCTCGATTAAATTCTTCAATATTAACTTTCAGTGCGTCAACTGTTGCGGGCTTGTCCCTATAGACATGAGCCTTAACATAGCCCCACAAAAAGTAGTCTAAAAACATTAAATCCCACGATTTAGGCGACCAATTGACCGGCCTCGAACTTGCCTCCCGATTGAGCCATTGTTTCGCGTGCTCTGTGGCATGTCGCACCGTCTTGTTGAAACCACATGATGTCATCAATAATCTGCAAGCGTTGTTTGTCTGTAAGTCGATTCATGGTTACTTTATGGACCAAACTGAACATGTTTGACAGCAACATGTTACACGAAAACAGCTGGGCTGCCAAAAACAATATTGTCTAAAATAAAGATGCTAAAAAAAATCACCCGATACAAGTAGAATGAACAAATTCAAGAAAATAAATCTGTATGTATGCATGTATTTGTATGAATTTTGAGTTTTCCCATTCTATTATGTTCTATTAAACTCAATTCGTCATACATATTGTATGTACACATGCATATGTAGTATATATGTGTGTATGTAATACGTGCGTTGTATGAAAACACTATTTGTACTAATAATAGTCAGCATCCTCATCCAAGTATTACAATTAAAAGTTAAATTTGCATATATTTTTGATTTGTTTGTTTTCCTTTTCTTTTCGTATCGTTTCGTTTCATTTCGTTTCGTATCGTTTCGTTTCGTTTCGTTTCAATTCAATTCATTGATTGTATAGAATATATGTAAAAACTACTAATTTGTTTGATTATTTTTAAGATGACAAATGAATAATAAACAAGTAACAAATATTAATACATACATAATTATAATTTAAATATGTATAAAAAATAACAATAATAATATTTAAAAATAATAAAAAATAACTATTGTAATGTAATACATACACATACACACACACACACACACACAAGCATACACTACGCAAATATACACAACAATCAAAAATTATATCTTGAAATGTAATAAAATAATGAAATTATTAAAAAAATATTAAAATTAAATATCTTTTAATATACTTACATATGTACATGTGTACGTAGTATGTATGTATGTATGTATGTATGTATCTCAGTAAGTTTAATCGTATCGTAATGTATCAACCTAGAAAATTCAAAATTTTATTAATTTCGGTAATTCGGCGCCTTTTATTTCATGCATAACTTCTAGAAACCAGTATATAGAGCTTTTATTGTAACAATTATTTGCATAACTATAGCCTTTTTCTGCATTACCGACATAAGAAAAATAATTCAGCAACTAAACCTATTAGCATGGCAGAGAGACTACCACAAGGGCTTTTGTGGTTAAAATCGTTTTATAAGAACCTACAAAAAGCTGATTATTATTATTTAAAATTGAGTCGGAGAGGCCCAAATGGCCATGGCACTGCCATCTAAAAAGATTTATTGTGCCAAATACTCCGGGTTCATACCCGCCAGCGTAATGGCCGACGTAGATAGAAAACCCATCTAGTCAATACCCCTGTGTAAATGACTGTCCGATCAGTCTGGAAACGCCAATCTGAGCAGTTTCCAGAAGAGTACCTTCAACCTTGTGTATGAAAATGGCAATGTCTCGTCGTGTTCAGGCCCAATAAATAGCTCCTTAAAAGTTCGTTTTCGTATGTTTGCCAAAGCAACACATTTACAGAGAATATGCTCTGTCGGTATTCCCAGGGACCCAACAAAGCGTTATCCTGTTCCTCAATGCCAGGTTGTTGACATTTGTAAACCACTCGAGTACCAGTCTCGATGAATGATCCCACCCACCACAATCATGAATAGCAACTTCGAAATTACGACTGATTTTCAAGTCACCAGTGCGCACGTCACTGCTGCCAAACAGCAGCTCAAATTCGGGGAAATGCCCCAGGATGCTCGTGTGATCTTTATGGTCTGCTGAATTAAGACCGCCCCGTGTCAACAACCTGAGTGCCCACAGAGCAGCAGATTTCACAATGAAGATATGAAGAGGGCTCAGACCAATAAAAGCCTTCATGGCCACAGTAGGACAAGTTCCCATTGCACCCGTTAAGGCAAAACAGGTCTACCTATGAAACCTCATGCATCTATTTATACAAAGCCTCTGCTCAGCCTTGGGCCACCATACAATCGTTGCATAAGAAACTATAGAAACCAATAGACGATTCTAGGGTTAAGACCCCAAGTCTTGCCGTTAATACCACGACAAGCCCACCTAGAACGGCATCTAAATATCCCCCGTCAAGAGTAACCCCCAGGTATATATATAATTTACTTAATTTATTAAATAATTTATTTAATTCCCGTTTGAGCCCGTCCACTTTTAATTCTTGGAATACATATATATAAGTTAAGAGGGTAGTTACCCAGGGTAGACACACCCACTAGAAGAGGAAATTAGGACCGAAGCATTCATCAATGTTATAAGGAACACTGATATTAACTATGTGGTATGTGCTGCTCATAAGGCAACCTTTACAGAGACGGTAGCGTTCGCACTAGTGCAGGAGACCGCTCGAGAGATATCTAATCCACAGGTACATAAAGCGTATAGCATAAAAACTGTATCTACCGAAGAAGCTTTCATTACAACTATCAAAGAGGTGGTAGAGCGACTTTTGGTCGAAAAAGAGCAGAGGGCAAAGCGAAGCGCCAAAACTGTGGCAAGAGCGGTCGTTTTCAAAGACATTATAGGGCACCGCTCAGAAGTACAAGATTCCCGTCACCATGGAGATATGACAAATGAAAAAACACCAGCTATAGTAAACCCGAATTATTTAGTGACAAACGCCTTACCGACAGAGGGGAGCCGCATAAAATAAGCCTAAGTATACGCAACGCCATAATGTAAATGAGGTTGACCATAATGGTAATGGGTATCATAGAACTGTGACATGAAATGATTTCCACATAACAGTGAAGCTGGTTACCGAAGTAGAAAAAATAAATACGACAGAAAAATAGCTACTGATAAAACAAGTGATAAGGCCAACGAGACTGTTATTAACATCCGACAATTACATCTGGAGGTTAGCGAGAACTGGTCAACGACTAAGAGAAAAGACCCTCCACTGGCAAAGATAATAGCGGCTAAAGAAAAAGACAAACGGCCTACTAGTAAAGACTTATTATTATTTAAAGTAGGAGTATTATTATTTAAGTGTGACAACAACAAAAAAGTAAAAAAAAACTAGAAGTTCCGATATCAAAACTTGACACTCACGATAGAACATGTATGTAGGTAGCTACGCTATGTCTTAGCGTTACATATTGGAGGCTGGGGATGGCATTTAAATTTTTGGTGAAACAATTATGGATCGTTTCACATATTCGAACCTAATCGAATATGATTCGAGGCAATATGTGAATAAAATGAGTGTTTTTTAAAGCTACTACTTTCAACAAGTCAATAACCTAAAGCATAGGTACAGCAAGCATTATAAAGGATTAGTTATTATACAACGTACCCAAACGGCTTCATTCTACTTATTAGTCACCTGACATAAGCCACACAGACAATTTACTTGATAAATTGTATAACCTAGTACAGACAAAGTGCAATTAAAAATAAACAAGGCACAAGCCTGCTCTTGCTAAAGAATATCACAATAAATCCATTGAAACTACTATAAATAAAATTGTATTTTAAGTGAAAAGCAAATTTAATACATAAATATGTCTCTATAAAATATAAATTAACAATAAAACAATTTTTTTACTTTTTTTGGAAGATAATTGGTTACCTAATACTGCGGAGTATGTCTACTTTTCCGTGTGCAGAAAATTTAATTTCTTATATTTCATTATACTGATGATGGAGGATATGTTATGCAAGAGCTCATATATTTTTGTTTTATTTTTCGCATAGACTTACATTATATCATTTTTGATAGTCCATACCTTATAGTTCCGTATAAAATCCAGTTTTCGAAGGGATGTGTATAATTTCCTGTGCGACTGTATATTCAAATTTATATGACTTCATTACATACATATATATTTTTGCCTTGCCTCACAGTAGAGCTTCCGCTAAAAGAATTTTTCAAAACTACTACTGATTAAGAATAAACTTACAAGCAAACTTAAAATAGAAACTTGTGATTCCTTTCAACTCGCTCGAATCGGGGATGGAAGAATGAATTCCAAATAAAGAATTAATTACAAAATATAGAAAAAGTATTTCTAAAGAGTTATAAACATTATTAAAAGTTTTTGTAAAAATAACTCCTAACTTTTTGATAATATAACTAATATTTCAATTTATGTATACGTGAATTGTTTTCTAGTTTTAACATTGACTTATAATCTAAGAAGATATGTATAATTACGTTCATTCTAATTTAATGTATTTTATTAACTGTTAAAATTCGTTTTTGTTTTTTCTTTGTAATTGAAATAAATTTATTTGTTTTTACAAAAAACTTGACCCTATTTTACTTTAAAATACCCTCTTTTCGACACTTTTCTTCTTCAATACGCTTTTTATGACACTTTTTCGAAATTGTCAACGACAACCCTGATGAGAGGTGAAGCGCATGTAACAAGCATGGAAGAAAACGGTTCGAATATGAAGTTATTAATTAGTAAAATTTAATATTAACAGTACACATGAAACATTTGCGCTGATTTGAAAGTTGTCACTATGCTAATTAGACTCGAACTAGGATGTACAAAGTTTAAGTTTCTTATGTGAATGGGATAGTCGTGCAAGAGTTACGCACTACAAAGTAAAAAATTGGCCACGAAAAACGAGCTTAATTCCTGAAAGAGAGAGCGTGTTTGAAGAGCCTTTAGTTCAAAAAAAAAATATATATATATATATATATAAAAAAAAATATATATATATATATATATATATATATATATATATATATATATATATATATATATATATATATATATTTGAACTAAAGGCTCTTCAAACACGCTCTCTCTTTCAGGAATTAAGCATAGTGACAACTTTCAAATCAGCGCATATATATATATATATATATATATATATATATATATATATATATATATATATATATATATATATACTATATATATATATATATTACTATATATATATATATTACTACCACCTCTTCATATAAAGCTGGGTCTAATGAAAAACTTTGTGAAAGCAATGAATAAGGATTCTGCACGCTTTCAGTATTATAAAACCAAATTTCCTCGAATAAGCGACGCAAAAAATTTTTTTTCGCTACTAAGTTATGAATAACTCCGTAACTGTCAAAAATACAAATAAATGTTATTTAGGTGATTTATATGAAATTTTATTCCTAAACATTTGCTGGTACCTGTTTTATAATCGCTTAAGTCGTTTTCAAATTATGAATAAATATTTTGACATAACTAGCATATTTTGGGCGAAAAATTTGCCACGCCCATAAAAAAATTTGATCCCGATGGAAAAAACAGAAAACGGATTTGAATTCAGGGCGTCAAAATTATTATATTCCATATGGTTTTATTTAAAGGCTTTTCTTGATGAATACCAGTGTTATTAAACCCCATAATGACTTGTGGCCCACCCTTTTTTTTATCAGATCATAATTATTAATATACATATTCATTTTTATTAAAGTATTAATTTCTATTTTAAACTTTTTCTTCAAAACATATGTACACACATGCAAATGAAATCGATTTCTATAAATATCTAAAACATTTTTTAATAATACTTAAACATTTTATAGAAATTTACAAAAGTATTGCTAAAAGTTTGCTCATTTAAGTTAAAACTTTCTTAGTGGTTATGAAAACTTGAAAATCTGGAAAAAATTAAGTGTTTAAACCGTATAACGACAATTATTGCTAATGTTCAAGTCATTGTCGTTCTGTAATTGAAGAAGATTATATCGAAACTAGTTTACACTTGTCGTATCCGAACGTGGGGTATGAATCTCTTGATGACGTTGTAAAAGACTCAGGCACTGGTGCAGGCATTGCGTGCTGGCGGTAGATATTGCTTTTAAGAGAAGTAAGTCAGGATCAGTTGGTGAAAACGTCTCACAGTCGATATTTTCAATAGTACGAGCCAACGAAGCATTGCTTTAATGATTTTAAAAAATAAACAATGCAAAATTAAATTTATTATGATCAAAACAATTGTTACCATTGTTCGGTTAAATAGAGCGCTTGTCTTGCGGAAACCATGGCGTCCGATGCTGCCAGCAGCTCACGTGCTGGCAATGGCGTCGAGTTATTTATATCCATTGCTTTAGTGTGACTCTCAACAACAGCCCGAAGACCATCTACCCACTCTTGTCGAGCCCTGGCATCTGCAGCCCTTAATTTAATTGTGTCGCCAGACGCACAACCAATGGAGAAAGTTCGAGAGTCTTCATCACTGGGGCAAACAACAGCTCCGGCCAAATGAACTTGCCCACGAGGCGCACCTGTTAATACGTGTGCTGGTGGTGGTATGTCATCATTAGCTGACGTACAGTCTGACAAATAGTAGCTTAAAATTCCACTTTGTGGATCGACCGTGAACCATCTATACTGCCACCCTAAAAATATCATTTTGTTCTATAATTGTAATAATTTCTTTTTTAAAATATAGATTTCCATCACCTTTCATCACATTAGTGTATTTACAGAGCAGACCATTTAACTGATGGCGAACACCCTGATTAAGCACTTTATTTAAATTAGTCTCCATTTCACCAGCTTCTATTAAAACAGCTTTGCTGTTGTTTCTTTGTTGTGTTAACTTTTCCTCGTGATCGTCTTGGCACAAAACACCTTTTGACGAAATTCTGGTCTGAAAACAATCAATTTCAAGCGCTGTTTGGCATAAAGAGTGTTTTTCAGTTGTTTCTGGTTCTGACTGTATTATTGAAGATTTGGTTGGTGTCAACTCTGATGATGGTTGAGATTTGAAGCGAGACTTATTTTTACGATGCTGTAGTGTAGACTTTATTTTACGCAGAATTTTTGCAATTTTAATTTTATAACTACAACAAAAGAAAAAAAACGAAGGAACGAACAAACAAACGAAAGAACCTTACGTCTTGCCCAGGGCACTTTCGACCTGTGATTTGGATCTGTGTTTTCTTTTTAAAACAGCTGATAATCATCAATTCAATGACCAATGTTGTCACTATATTCGTATTCGAGCGCTAAAACAAGTATGTGTCTTGAATTAAAAGCTTTAAATAAAAATTACATCAACCACAATTATTTTGTCAATAAGTGCCAATGAGGAATACTTTTTGTTTAGGAAATAAGTTGAAAGCTTCAAAAGATTACTAAATTTTACTACTTTTGTATTACGCTAGGATATTTTGCATTCTGCTAATATTATTTTTAAAACAGCTGTGTTTATTTATGTAAAGTTTTCATGTGAAGTTTACCTAAAGTTTCCATTTAGCTATGGTCTGGTAACTCCATTAAACAAAAGCAATTTGAATATGGCACATGATAATAACGTAACAGTAGTAAAAAATACATCTCTGTGAAATTGTCCGTAGTGTATCAACACTGCCTTTTGGGTATTCACAAAAAAATCTGTCAAGACAGACATGGGAGTCGCATAGAATACTTTTGCAAAATTTGGCAAAAATTCTATTAGTTTATAGTGAAAAAATATATTTTCAACTGAGTTGTATTTAGTGATATGAATAGAAAATTTGAAAATACACGTTTATTGCAATATCTCTAGTTAAAGTCGGCACTTAAAATACAAAAAAATCAATGAGCATTATTTGAAGAACAAGCGACGGGACACTAACAACAATAAAAAAATTCTTTGGTTCTGTGTGTGCGTTTTTTCTTTGTGTGCATATGTGTGCGTGTCGTGTTTTTTATTTTACAAAATTTGAATAATAAAGAGAAAACAAATAGAAAAAGTATTCTTGGAAATTTATTCGTCGCAGAGAAATTTCAATATGTAATAAAATTAAATTTTTACAAAAATACATATATGGATATGTAATTAATTTTTATTCATTTGTGATTTTTTACATTCTGTCTGCCCACAATATACTACATCTTTCGTATACAGAAATCGAAGAACCAGGCAGTAGTGACATGATATACAATAATAAAGTTGGGTCCTTATTGATCTCAATTTTAAACAATAATTACATTTTATTTTATTGTTCTCTCCATATGTATTCTGCATTAATTCTTTGCTCTCAAGAGGGTGGAAATACAAGTGTATTAATTTTATAAATGTCAGTCATATGAATTAGTCAACATCTCCGTATTTTTTTTTATTTTTCCGGAGACGGATAAACATGTAGACAAACTCATGCATGTTAAATGGATGGAATACGTGTGTATGGATGTATTAGGCATGCATACGCCAAGTAAAGAACACAATTTAATAATGAAAAAATTAAACAAAGAATTAAAAGTACTTATGGAGAAAATAAAATTTAGTTAGAATTGCATTAAAGCTTTTATTTGCATTCCAATCATATTTCCATTAAGGAATATAAAAAGAAATGAAATGAAAAATATTAAAAAAATATTTATTTAAAACGTTGCAATACTGCAGTTGAATATGGTTAAGCACACATCGTGATAAAAAACTCTGCCGTTGACGATGTTCGTAGACGTCGGTATAAACAAAAACAGAATTTCATTGCGTGGATGGTTTTGACTGCTTTGGTTTGCGTTGTTTGTTTATATAGTTTATTATTTTGCCTCTCTTTGTTTCCTCTCTATTTTCCCTTTTTTCCTATTATATTGCGAAAGAGTGTATGTGTTTGTGCGTGTGCAAATGAAACAATTTTTTTTTTTACATAAATTTCTTTTCTATTTGTTTTTGGAAAAAGAAAATGTTGACCATGAAAATGTTTGCCAAATATTTGAACAAATCAATAAATGTTAATAATCCAAAAAAAATCAAACATCAGCACATTAGTAATTCAGTTTAAATAAAATATTGAGAACAAACACTAAGTGAAAGTGATTAAAATTGAGATTAAAAAATTAAAACAAAATTAGATAAAATACCGTTTTCTCAAGAATATTAAGAAATAATTTACTTAAGCACCATTACTTCTTATTTTCAACGCAAAAATGGATGGCCAACGCGCTCGCGACATTTTAACATTGTTGCAAGAGCGCGTCGTGTTTCTAAGCGGTGGCAGAGATCGTCGCGGTGGGCCTCTATTATGTTTTCCAGCTACGCCAAGACGTGATCGTCTAAAGCCAGAAGATCTAAGGCGCTTGCTAAGCTATCTTATAATGATACCAAGGTAAGCAATTAATAAAAATTAAGATAGAACATACACTGGTGATTTATTACCAGAGTTATCAATTGGAATATATGTATGTACATACACACATCTTCACATACATAAATATTTTGACAACTTATTTCAATCAAAATAAATTTCACTACTTAGCAGGGCTGTCTGATCTGGCGATTTCTCGCCAAACGTAGCGATTTTAAATGTTATCTGACGTTCTATTTTCGGTTTGGCGATTTTCAAATTAGTTAACAATTTAGTTGGCTATTTTTGATAAAAAAATACGGAAAAATAAAATTATTATTTTGGTATTTTTATGTATGAAATTCGTGAACATAGTCATTTTAATGTGCCGACTATAGATGGTAGCCGAATTTCAATTGTGTTCTCTTCAACCAGAAATTTGTAGTTGCCTATATGGAACTGAAACTAATTGCAATTTTCGGCAACTGGCAACGAAATATGTAAGTTCATGAATGGTACGAAAAAACTCTTAACTTGACAAATGTGGAAAAAAAATAATGTGTTTGCTTAAAAATTCACACATATGCATACCTCAGGTCTATGACCCAGCAAAATTTTTACCACATATATCTTCGATCCGAGACCACTGATATTAATACAGCGTTGGCCTAGGCTGTAAGATGGTAAAAAAGATTATTTGGCGATTTTTGAAATTGAATTTGGCGCAAAATGATCTGACAACCCTGCTACTTAGATGTTTTACTTAGGGTAGCCAGATGTACTTTTATCAGCAGTACGCGTACTCTTTTAGTCATGTACTGCTTTCTGCATAACACCTACAAAAGTACGTTAAGTACTTTTTTAAGCTTTTTGTACTTTTTGTTGTGTTAGACGTTTTTAATAATAATACAAGTTTTTTAGAACAAAAAAAAAAATGTAGCTTGAAACATCCCGATAGAATGACACCTTTTTTCCGACTTTGATTGATCTAAGATTGATAGAGCAATGTGGCTCCAAAATTTATATATGGTAAAATCAAATTGTCTAAAATTTTAACTACAGGTACGGTTACATTGAGGAAAATATTAGACGGAAAAAGCGTAATCACTATTTTATATAAATATTTGTTTTAGGATATTTATTTTTTTAAATTTATCTATTACATTATCTTACCATTTTTTACACTATTTTTTGTTTTAAATAATTTTTTAAGGAATGTCGACATAAAAAGAAATTTTTCATAAAATGTTTATATTAAGCAAAGGTTACTCTCTTTTGGCCAATATTTACCTTAATGTAACCGTACGGTAACATTCTGGCTAAGTATTCGATAGAATTACTACTGCAAATGATCGCATTTATATATTCTTTGATGTATTAATTGTTATTCCCTGTTATTTAATGAATTTTTAAGGCGTTTTGGTAAAAAAAAATAATGTACTGTTTTATTAATTGTACTGCACATTTTTTCCCAATGTACATTTCTGGCAATTAAATATCTGGCTACCCTAGTTATATCCCAGACAGAAAATCTCAAATAAAACGCCTAAATGATAGCCATAAGTATTTTAACCCCTTCTCAGCCATTGTACCTGCTTGAGCAAAGAAAAAAGGTAATATTTAAATAAACATTAATTTTATGGGAAGTGAAAGTAAGGCTACGGCAGCGTTTAACAAATATTTAACGAAAAAATCTAACCACTATTTTATAGACATTTTATGTTAACATTTCTTAACTAATTACATTTCGTACTCTAAAATCCGGATTGATACAACTTAACTTATGAGCTGCAATCAATTATCAGGATTATCAAAATTTTACTGTACTATTAGATTTTTAAATTTTTTAATAAAATAATCTGAAAAAATAAATAATAAAGAAACAAATTATTCTATAAGATGGTGGTTACGATTTTTCGTAATATATTTGCCAAATGTGACTGTACCTTAAGCAATGTTTTGTTTTCATTCTACTTAATGTATTTTTGTACTTATAGTGTTAAAAAAAATATCGTTACTTTATATTTTGTTTAGTTTTTTTTTACTACTGCATCAGTTTTGGAAATATTCCCTACAGCTATGGACAGAGAAATATCGCACATATCACAACAATATTCAATGGTTAATAATTTATTTTTTTATTGATCTTTTATTTTACTTCAGGGTAAAAAAACATAATTTAGAAATTTAATAAGTCCATAAATCTCTAGTTTATCACACTTTGAACTGGACATCGAAATAGCGCACTTCTTTTGATCTCCTACAATAATATGTATTCTTAACAGAATGAAATTAATTGTGTGTTGTAATTATTTGCCTTATTAGTACTTCGTCGAATAACAATTATTTGACAAAACTGCTTCACACCTGCAAGGTAAAGTCTCCATCTCTCCAAAGGAATATAGTTCCTCGCTTCCTTTACACCTTCCTAAAATTCATCGCAAAGCTTAAATTTGTTTTACTCAACTTTCACATTGACATCGTTCAATAAATTTTTTGTGTGAATAAGGTCGGAAATTTGTGTAGGCTAATCAAGAATTTAAATTATTTATTGGGACAGCTAATTTTTCACTACTTTTGCCGTAGTTCGTTATCGCGCATAAAAATCGAGAAATTAGAGGCATGAACTCAAGGCAATATGGATTCGTTGTATTCTTTGGTATATTAAGGTAAGTAACCTTATCCATATTTCCGTTTATTCTTTCTATACCAGCGACGCTCATCCATATTGTTCAGATTACAAAGTTTTTGGGCTGTTTTTTATTCCCTTCGTGAATATTATAACCTGGGCTGCTAAACGAAAAAAAAAAATCCTACCAAAAATTTTCTTGAAATGTACCAAACTCAAGTATACCGCTAACCTTTATTACATAGTCTTTCAAATTATATATCACACAGTATTTTTGGATATTGCTTTTTTAATTACTTAAAAAATATTTTTGTTTTATTTTCTTATCAAAATTTTAAGAAATTGTAATAAATAAACAATGCTACAAAATCTTGTATAAAAAAATTCATACGCCTTGTTTATATCATTTCAAATGGCAATCGTATACACAACAAAAAATATGTTTTTGCGTCACAGTTTTAATTCAGTCGCTAGCTTATTGCCAAAGAAGAAGGACTGTATCGCATGTTTTTGTGTTTTTTTGATTTCACGTGATTCAGAAAAAAGTTTTGCTTATTACACTGAGAGGTTTATAATAAGCTACATAAATTTATGCGTGTTTATTAATACTTTGTATGAATATATAGTTCTTTTCAAGACTTTGATACAAATTATTTAATAAGTATGTGCAATGTTGACTGGGAAACACTTTTTTTATTTTCTATCAATACGTTTAATAAAGCTGAATACCTTGTATGTAATCAAGTAACATAAAATATATTTGCACCTTGTTTTAAACGACATTATGATAGAATACATCCTGAATTGCACTGTGTTTCTGGAAGTGATAGAAACCAATTAGTAAAAAAACTTAAAGGAAATTTTTGACTTCAAAATCTTTATGTTCAAAGTATATATACGAGTAGTTCTTTAGATTATACCACTTATAATCAAATGAAAGCTACATATATTATTAATTAGCTTTAGCAAAACAACAGCTAACAGGCAACCATATTGGAACATTGCTAAAAATCAAATGCTATCCGAACGAAATTGACACTGATAAGTTGATGGATTTTATCAAACACAAGAAAAATGATTTAACTTCACCTACTGTTCTCTAAATGAATCTAATTTTTTGTTAAAATATTTTCGTATTTCAAAAGTTCTACACTCTAATGCTATTTCTGTTTTATATTAACATCTTTGTCAAAAGAAGATACATTTGCATTTTTTTTTTTTTTTTTTTTTTTGCGATAAAACATACAGCTTTAGAAGTACCAGTTCAAAATATCCTTTCACATAGAATAGAAAATCAATAGAACTTTTATTTGACAGTACTTTATTAAACAGCTAATCAAATATGTAAATCGGGCTTTGTGCAAAATATGACAGTAAGTACTTACTTTAAGAATCTAGATTCGGATTTGTCCACATTTTCATATAAACACACAGAAAAGTATCTAGCTTTTTTAATTTGCCCTTTTGTATCCCCTTGCATATACTTACATATTTTTCGTTTGGCAGATGTATATATTATTTTTAAAATTATTTTTTATTTATAATGCAAAAAAGAACAAGTCTCTTAAGAAACAATAAATCGAAAAACTTAATTTTTCTTTCAGTGTGGTTCTCTCATTTTAAGTGTGGCTCTTTTTTTAGGCATCACTTTTCGATATGCCCAACTCTATACCAAGAAAACGATCCCCAAAACTTCAGGTATACTGTAGTATAACAGGGATTGAATTTGTGGTTTTTTCCTCGCTGAACAGATGTTTTTCCGTCAGAACCAATCATATTAACTTTTGTTTCATCAATGAAAAAAACTTCTGTCAAGAATTTGATGTCCTTGTTCCTATGAATTTTTGCAAAAGAAAAACTGACTTTTTTGTTCCTTTTTGACATAAATGTTTTTTCTACTGGTGCGACCATAAAGATTATTTCATTCAGGCGTCTACGTACAAGTCTACTGGACACATTTAACCCAAATTCCTCATTTATTTCCTTCATTATTGCTTTCGAAGACTTAAAAGAATTTAGCTTAAATTTTCTAACGATTGCTTTGTCCTCACCAATTTTCGTCGTTCGCCGTGGCTTCTTCCTATCGTTCTTTATATTAAGTAAATTTAAATCTGACGTAACGCATTTGATGGCATTGTATAACATCTTTTGAGAACATCCAATTATAACTATTGAATGATTGATTTTTTTTATTACTTTCTTTAATGTATTTAAAAAAATTAAATAAACGATTAACAAATTGTTGGTTTTTAATGGTCCTGGTTATTAGTGGTTAAAGAGATTTTTAGAGATGATAAATACATATAAATAATCTTATTACATCTACTCCCTAAGACAAAAGGTTTGTGAATGAACCAATTGACGTTAATATCGAGATAATGTTTAGAGTTTTATAGAGTTTTATAGAACGCTAAAACCAATTAGTTTATGGAATATGAAATAGATGTATAATGGAGTAGAAAAAAAATATTTCTCTTTTGAAAGCGACTAAGATGAAGTACAGCAGACGGATATGCATGCAATATGTCTACTTTCCAAATATTGTCTACTGCATCCTATTTTTTCAGTTATCATTCAATAATATGTGGCCCAAGCCAAAATTGGCAAAATATGCGAAAAGTTGAAAAGTAAATAATGTTAAAATTTTAGAATTTTTGATTTTTAGACTCATCTAAGCGACGTTTGTATATTTTATACACATTTCTGTACTTATTTAGTAATACGAATTTTATGCAAATGTTGTAAGCATGCTGCATAAAGGCGTTACATAGTTTACAGGATATGAATAGATAATTTGTAGTTGCAAAATTGTCATAATATGAATGCAAATCTACTTTAAGAAAAATAAAACTTTTACAATGTTTGCTGGGTAAAGGCATATTTATTAAGACCTTTTATTGCAATGTCGCTTAATTGGGCGTATTTGCAACCAAAATTGAACACAAAAGTCTTACTTTTTTAATTTTAATAAATATGAAATTAAAATAAATGAAATCGTATGTGTTTATATATATGTGTTTATATGGTATCGCTTACATTTTAAAGAACGAAATTGTCAACCGTTCGTGACTCCATTCAGAGATTAGCAATTAATACTGAAAAAGTGAGTATACTCGAATCATGATTCATAAATTCTTATACTCATACACGTTCATACTCTAAAGTCTGGACCACTGATGGGAAACGGGATTTTCTTCCCGTACCAAAAAAAAATTTGGAGAGTTGATCTAAAAACATTAGAGTAAAAATTTTGCAAAATAAAGATCTTTTCACGAGTTGCTTGCATTACTAAAAGACTTAATTACTTCGTCGTCAATTTCTAACGAATATTTAAAGGCGGAGTAACACTTTATTCCGAACTAAACATTATTGAATTGATGCTATGCCTTTAATATGCTATGCCTTAGTGACGTTCAACCTATATATCGTTGCTCTCATGTAGAAAGACCCTATTGTTTTTCAAAATAAAGTTTTTTAGTGATTCCTATACATTGCACAAACACTCTTTGTCACAAACTATTAATGCAATAGCACCAGAATTAACGGTTTTAATTTTTCATTACATTTTAATAATTAGTGTTTCTATTATGATTTTACCTTCTCCTGTTAAATTTAAATTATTTGAGTTAGGACCTTTCCACATGGGAGCAACTTATATAGTAGTGTGCCTGACTACTGCAGGTTATAATTGTGGATATTTCTTTAGTTACATCTGCCTCAAGTGGCAATAATCTTTATATATATATATATATATATATATATATATATATATATATATATATATATATATATATATATATATATATATATGATTTTAGCAGGGGCTGTGATTCTGAAGAGAGGTGGAGACTATCTTTCACCTTATGTGTCAGTGTCCGACCATTATCTTTCGACGACGGAGCTTCTTCTTTCATTTCTTGTTATCTTTGTCTGAACTCTCCAAAATTATGGTTTGGTGAGGTTTATTTTGGAGTCAAAATGATTTCTTATGGAGACTTTAATCTCCGCGTTAGCTCCTATGGTCTAAGTAATACCCCATCCTTCAGGGAGGGTCGTCACGCAACATACCCAAAACAAAATTGTTAGATAATTACATAGATAGTGCTGTTATTATTTCAATATAAAATAGTGTACGAAAACTGCTCTAAATGTTACAAATGTGCAAGGACTGCTTGTTTCATAGGAATGGACAATGAACCATATATTCTTCCTTTATCCCCTATTAGCCATTTAATGTGCAGACTTTGCGAATATACTTTTGTGCAATATATTTTAGTGGATGAATGTTAACAAATTAAAGACTTAACTTTAAAAAGAAATAAATAGTTATCATTTCGAAAGAAAACCACTTAAGTTTTCAATTTTTTCACAATTTGGAAAAAAGCGTGCCCTATTTATTACAACACTTTCGTTAACTAGTTTTTTGTTGTGCAAATTCTACAAAATCCGTTGTTTACGCCCGCTTGACTCACAAATAAACTTACTCGGAAACTTATAATATACTTGTGTATGTATGTATGTATGGATTATTTTGAAATGGCAAAAATGTTTTATTTACAGTGATTCGGCAAAGAACCTGGGATTCACTGTTATTATTGATATGCGCGGCAATGGAAATTGTTCGACAAATGTCAAGGCCATATTGAAGGTGTTGCAAGAACACTTCAGCGCTAACATACATAATGTTGTAATAATAAAACCAGATAACTTTTGGCAAAAACAACGTGCATCTATATCGTCGCATAAATATAAATTTGAAACTTCGACAATTTCGATTGAAGCACTTAATAAAATTGCTGAACCTAATCAGTTGACGTCAGATTTTGATGGCAATCAAATGTATGATCACCAGCAATGGACTGACTCAAGACTAGCTATAGAGGATTTTTTTTGGCAAGCTAGTGATTTAGCCGATCGAATAGATGACTTGCAGGAGGATTTGCAGCGCAATGACTTTGCCGAAGATGTCAATGGAGCACGACACGCTCTCGACCATCATAATGAAATGAAGAAGAAAATTCTTAAATTACCTATTGAAGATTTGGATATACAGGGAAAAAAGTTGTTAGCAAAAATTAATATGAACACTGGCTGTAGTGGAGGTGCTGTAAGTATAGAATGAAGTATCAAAATATATTAAACTTTCTACATATATGTGTTTTTTTCTTATTTCAGGGAGCAAGTGGTGGAGATTGCGGAGGAAGTGAATCCGGAACTTCATCGCAATCAAAGATTCCTACCAACAATCCGGATATGTCAGCGGCAATTAGCAAAGCTTTACGGCAAATTGATCTTATTCATTCAGGTCAACAGCGCTTGCTAACATTGTGGCAGCATAAGAAAGTAAAATTGGACCAATGCTTTCAGTGGCGGCTGTTTGAACAGGACTGCGAAAAAATGTTTGATTGGATTCTGCATAACAGAGACGTGTTTCAAATGTCATATGTTGAGATTGGTCACAATTATTCTGTGGCCAAATCGTTACAGGATGAACATCAAAAATTTGCAGTTGCTTCAATGAATGTTTCAGTAAATATTGATCGAATTTTGGCAGTTGCATCTAGACTTATAGAAAGCCAGCATTATGCTGCTCAGAACATTAAGACGCTAGCAACTCGCCTAGATCGTACATGGAAAGATTTTGCAGCTGGATTAGATGAAAGAACAGCAGTTCTTCAATTAAGCGTCCTTTTTCATCATAAAGCTGAGCAGTATTGTAATAGCGTTTCTTCTTGGGCTGCTGCTTGTCAAGCTTCTCAGCCATTACCTTCTGACATTCAAAGTTTAGAAACAGCTATTCGTACTCATCAGTCTCTATACGAAGCAATGTGTCAAGCATATACAGAAGTGCATTCAACCAGTAAGAAATTACTTTATCAATTAGACCATTTGGTACAAGTATGCAATCAGCCACCGCCACCAGGAGTGCCAGACCATCGTAAAAACAGCACATACAATAAGTACGGGAGACAAAATCCAGCCGCTGATTATAGTGAGGGCGCCTCCCATGTACTTGCAGTCATCCATCAAATTCTAGGTCATCATCGTTCCTTGGAGTCAAAGTGGCATCAGGAGAAAATCCGTTTGCACCAAACTCTAGCTTTGAGGCTATTTCAAGAAGACGTCAAGCAAGTTCTTGATTGGCTAAAAAACCATGGTGAAGTTTTTGTACGAAAAAATACCGGCATTGGTAGAAACCTTCAGAAGGCACGTGTGTACCAAAAGTCTCATGAACATTTTGAAAATGTCGCTCAAAACACATACAGTAATGCTGAAAAACTGTTAGCTGCTGCAGATGAACTTGCCCGTAGCGGAGAAGCGGATCCAAATGAAATTTACTCAGTAGCGCATGAATTGGAAATTCAAGTTGCAAGTTTTGCTGAGCGCGTTGAACAGAGAAGAAGACGTCTAGACATGGCTGTGATTTTCTACACACACGAAAAGGAAGTAACGGCCTGGATAGACCAATTAAGAGCTGATGTTTCTACAGATGAAACAATGTTGTCTCAAGAAAATTTGGAGGGTATAGAAAGACTCTTGCAGCAATATAGAGAACAGCAAGATAATACTGTAAAAGGGTGCATGCAAACAATTGCACAAGGAGAAGCTCTGCTGCAGGAAATGAGGTCGCTTGAGTACTCTGATAATACGGGTTCTCTTTCCGCTTTAGAAGCTGCATTAGAAAAGCTTTCAAAGCAAAAAATTGAGCTAGAAGAACTGTGGTCTGCTCGTAAATTTCGAGCTGACTTAATATTACGATTACGCTACTTTGAACGAGATGCGATGGAGCTTTCTTCCCAGCTCGAAATATGGTCAGAAGAACTTCAGCATGCGGATCTATCTCGTGATTATCAGAAAGCAGAGCAACTAATAAGAATGCACAACGAATCCGTCAGTGATATACAAAACGCCACATATGAGGTACTGGAACAGGGTCAAGAGTTGCTGCAAATGTTTGAATCTGCCGGCTTTATCTCAATGGCAGATGCTACGCATACTGCTCAAGCTCGCATTGAATATTTGTTAAACTTCTTGAGAGAGCGTGAAATAGATTTGGAAGAGTTATCAGAAGCAAAGCGTGCTAAACTTGAACAAGCTGTTCAGTTGTGTCAGTTTCAAAATGATGCCAATCAAGTTATATCGTGGATTCGTAATGGTGAGGCCATGTTAGTAGCAAGTTTTGTAACTCCTAACAGTCTGCAGGAGGCAGAGCAGTTACGAAAGGAACATGAGCAATTCCAGGTTGCAATTGAAAAAACCCACACTTCTGCTGTTCAAGTAAAATACCGGGCAGACGCACTAATCAATGCTAATCACTACGATCCACAATCGATACGTGAAATTTCAGACGACGTTACCAAAAAATGGCAACAGTTGGTAACTTACGCCGAAGAGCGTCACAAGCTGGTAACCGCATCTATCAACTTTTACAAAACAGCCGAACAGGTGTGTTCAGTACTTGATAGCTTAGAAAGGGAATACCGTAGGGAGGATGATTGGTGTGGTGGTGGCGGGTCCAGTGATAAAGCCCAGACAATTGTTCAACTTATTTCGAAGCACCAAGAACAAAAAGAAGCCTTTCTTAAGGCATGCACTCTAGCAAGACGAACTGCAGAAACATTTCTTAAGTACGCAAACCGGTCTCAACAGTACTATGAGTATCAGTCTCAGGGCAATTGTGAAAATCGTGTTAAAACAATTTTAGACAAATTGCTAACTCAGGAAAATCAAGTGTTAGAGTTTTGGACACAGCGAAAAAAGTCTCTTGATCAATGTCAACAATTTGTTCTCTTTGAAAGAAGTGCAAAACAGGCAATTGAATGGATTCATAATACAGGCGAAGCCTATTTATCGTCCCGAACAAATCTAGTAGGAAAAACTCGTGAAGAAACCGAAGGTTTGCTCAAAGAGCATAACGAGTTTAGAGGCACAGCAAAGGAGACGAGAGAACGCGTTAAGTTATTGATACAGTTAGCCGATAGTTTGGTCGAAAAAGGTCATGCACATGCAAGTTCTATTAAACAGTGGGTTGCATCTGTCGATCAAAGGTTAATAAAAAATTAAAAATATTTATTTGAATATAAATCTTAATAAAGCACTTTTAATTTCATTGCACAGATATAAAGACTTCAGCAATCGTATGGACTCATATAGGGAACAATTAGAGAAGTCTTTAGGAATGTCAATGGCAGTAGAATTCGATACTAATGCATCCGTTAGCTCCACTACAGGTAACATATTTCATATATAAATATATATACATATACATAACACGGTGTGACAAATAAAATACCTGGCAAGCGATAATATTTTTCTGCTAGGCGTTATAAAGTTGAACAAGGATCTGTTTTTGATATTTTCGAAACACCTTAAAAATTTCGAATTACTGGTAAAAAACCGGTTTATCGGACTTTCATGCAGGAATAAGGTAGTAACTTAGTTGAATATTACCCGATTTTAAGATTCTTTTGGGATATGAGAAAAAGAGAAACTGACCTTTTAAATAATATATATAAGTCGCTACTTTCATGAGTTGCTTTACTAAAAAACTTAGTAACATCGTTTATTTCCAGAGGATTTTAAAACACCCATGACTCACTTTATACATAACTTACTATAATTCCTTAATTAAAGATCTGTTTCTCCTCTTTCCATATCCGAAAATAAACTTAAAATCGGGTAATATTCAGCTAAGTTATAACCTTATAAGTGCATGAAGATCCAAAAAATTGGCTCTTTACCGGTAACTCGAGATTTTGGAGTTGTTTCGAAATTGCCAAAAACATATTCTTGTTCTACTCGATAGCGCCACCGATCAGAAAAATAGTATCATTTCTCAGGTATTTTAACTTCGTTCCGTGTAATTAATTATTCAATGACAAATCTTACAGGAGCATCTGTATCGACAGATCGACATTCTGATCCAACTTTAGAAGCGAAGTTGACAACATCAACAACAGCAGCTGCAAAGGAAATAAATGAGGAAAAACGTAAATCAGCACGTAGAAAAGAATTTATAATGGCCGAATTAATGCAAACAGAACGAGCATATGTGAAGGATCTAGAAATTTGCATTAAATTTTTTTTCGAAGAGTTTCGATCTGGTCAAAATGTACCTTCTGCTCTAACTGGCAAAGAAGATATAATATTTGGAAATATTAAAGAAATCTACAATTTTCATCATAAAATATTTTTACGTGAATTAGAAAAGTATGAAACAATGCCAGAAGATGTAGGCCATTGCTTTGTAACTTGGGCCTGTAAATTTGATATGTATGTGTACTATTGCAAAAATAAGCCAACATCAAACAATTTGTTGGTGCAGCATGCGGGGACATATTTCGATGAACTGCAACACAAACATAAAGTGGAACATCCTCTACCGGCATTTCTTATCAAGCCAGTACAAAGGATTACTAAATATCAATTACTTTTAAAAGATTTACTATCTTGTTGCGAAGAAAGTCATGGCGAAATAAAGGAGGGACTGGAAGTTATGTTAAACGTTCCGAAAAAGGCAAATGATGCAATGCATTTGTCGCTGCTGGAAAATTGTGACATTTCCATAGATAGTCTTGGAGAGGTTGTCTTACAGGATGCTTTTCAGGCTTGGGATACTAAACAATTAATTAGAAAAGGTCGTGAAAGACGTGTCTTTCTCTTTGACATGTATTTGTTATTTGCGAAGGAAGTTAAAGATTCGACTGGGTCCGTAAAATATCAATTTAAAAATAAACTAATGACAACTGGTAAATAATCTTTTCTTTTAGGTTTAATAAATTTGAATCTATTTATTTATTTATTTATTTTTTTTTTTCTTTGCAACTGCAGATCTTGGAATTACGGAACATATAGAAGGAGATGAAACTAAATTTGCTGTATGGACCGGCCGCTCACCAATGTTGTCCGACTGTCGTATTGTACTTAAGGCTAATAGTTTAGAAACAAAACAAGTAAGATACTATAAACGAAAATAAATTGTTTATTACTTCTTAACAAATTATTTTAATTTGGTAATGAATTTTTAGATATGGACTAAAAAACTACGAGAAGTAATGCAAGAAACTTGCTTCTCTGGCACATCCCTCACGCTTCCTAAATCTCCAGCGAAAAATTCTGGATCATCACAACGCTCATCCCGTGATCTTGATGATCCTTTAACAGAAAATGATCCCGACAGATGCTCGCTTGCCAGTTTTGGGTCTGGAAATACAACCGATAGCGACAATAAGGTATTTATTTTATATTTTTTTCTACAAAATAGTTATCTTCCAAACAAATGTTTCTTGAAGGTATTGTCGAAAGAATAATGTTTTCAGCTTGATAACACTTTATAAACTAACTTGACAAAAAACTACCTTGTTTTATGACCGCAATTAAAACGAGTAACATATTTAAAATTTGTAAATACATTTTTTCTATCTATTTATTGATTTACTAGCTTTTTTCCATCATATACACATAATATATCTTAAGTCTTTTGAAACGATATTGCATTTGTCAGAACATTTTATGTGTACATAGTTATTTTTTTCTAAATTCATTCATCATATAAATACATAACTTTTATAATAAATGAGAAACATATATTGTGCTAGGTTAGGTAAGGTTAGGTTAAAGGGGGCTTCCAGATATTCCGGCACATTTAGGCCCATAAAGCCTATTTTGATACCCATAATCTTCTCCGACAGCCCGGTCAGTTATCCGACAGTTAGCCCTCTCAATAAATTTGCTAATCAGCCCTACAGGAGTCTCCAGTAGAGTCCCAATACCAACAAAGTGTGCATCGAAAAACCTGTATCTAAGTCCCTCCAACGCCGGTCATTTCAGCAGCAGATGTCCCGTAGTCTCCACCTCTTCCTCTAAACGGCAGCTACATAGAATAGAGTCCCTCTGGCCCATCCTAATGGCATGTCTCCCACTTAGCAGTGACCTGTAAGTGCCCCTATTACCGCAGATATCCTGCCTCTCGGCAAGTTCAGCAGTTGCCCTGACCTCCTCTTGTACACCCTTGGCCAAAGAGTTCTAGCCTGTCTACAAGTTGGAGCTCGTCTCCACCTCTCATTAAATACACCATCAGCATATTTTCTTATATGTAGCCGGCAGGTAGAGATCGGTCTACCAAATCCCTCCGCTGACTGCCTAGGCAGCTCAACCGCCACACAGTTGCCCGGAATATCACTGTGTCCCGGTAGCCATATGTGATTAACATCAAAGTACTCGGACATCACCCTCAATAATTCGTGACATTTCATTACCGTCAAAGACTTAGTATACATAGCCCCCAGGGATTTAATAGCGGACTGACTGTCCGTATAGATGCAGAGCTTCCGGATCGTCGTGGCACTATCTCTCAGTAGTTCAGCAACTCCACAGATAGCATCTACTGCTGCTTGAAACACATTGCAATGGTTCGGCAGCCCGTAAAACTAATTTACATTAAGATCAGAAGAATGGATGCCATAACCTACTCCACCATCAAGCTTTGACCCGTCCGTAAAGAATCGGATACTACTCATGTCACCATCCACCGACCTTTTTCATATATTCCTATTCGGAATATATGTCCCCAGATTGGTCGTTGGTAATAGGCAAGGTATACAGTAGTCCGTCCTAACGGTAGCCAAACCCATTCGGTGAAGCAGCTCAACTGAATTCTCCGATAGTCATACCACATGCCCTGATTCTCAGCAGAGCCATCGATGCGGTCGAATCGGCCATGATATCAGGTGTCCAGATATCCATAATGACACTATGCGCCTGACCTGGCGACGTACGCAGTGCTCCCCGAACACCAGTTAGCGCAGATCTCTGCACCATCATCAGGGAGTTAAATATATACTTATACACACAACCATATACACAATACCATAGGAAAGTATATGTCTGACTATAGCCGTATAAATCCACATTGTCATTTTCGGAGAGTGCCCAACGCTTGCCAATTGCCCTCCTGCAGCAGTATAAAGCAACCGACGCTTTCCTCACTCTCTCTTCCATATTGGATCTCCACGACAGTTTTCTGTCGAGAACGATCTCTAAGTACCGGACTGTTTCCTCAACATCAGTCGCACCCCGTTAACAGACGAGGGTTTGAATTCCGGTATCTTATACTTGCGAAAAAACAGTATAAGCTCCTGTTTAAGTGGGTTCAAGGACAACCTGCAATTGGCGGCCCAGCCCGATATCAACCCAAGCAACCGCGACAAGTGTGCACCCATCAGTTTGATTCTTTCTCGTGATAATGACAGCAATGTCATCAGCATAGGCAAAGACCTTACAACCAGCCTGCTCCAATTCCGGAAACAGTCCATTCACCGAGACCAACCACAGTGCTAAATACTTATTATTTTACAGCATTATTACATAACGTAGCCAAGTGTATAAATGTAGCAAATCTGACTTTAATGTAATGTAATGTTGTGAAGACTTGCAACAAAGAGTGATTTTCCTCTAACATATTCATTGGTTGAACTCTTAGTTGATCCTTGATATTGAAGCCTTTTACACGCATTATAAGATTGAAATAAAAATTGGCATTAATATAATAATAGCGCCAGTAACCACTTTTACGGTTTAGAAGAAGTAGCAAATATATTAGACGATAATGGTGATGCCTTGAATTATGACTCCTCATTATTCCTCCGTTGTATCATTTGCCTTAACAAAAGCCTTCTAGTGAAACAAAACACTGCATTGAAAAAATCAGTTTTGCAAAATTTCATTCATAAGTTGCCAGTGCGCCAATTTAGGTGCACCCCTGTAATATCATAATCGGATATGTTCTGTACATCCGATTAAAAATTAAATTTAAATCGGGTAAAATTTTAAAGAACTTATTTTAAATGTAATTAAGATAACTAATAAAGATTTGAAAATTATCGCAATTTGTATTTTCATTCGATTTCAATTTCACTCGATTTTGGATTACAGAACATATCTAAATATTTTTTATTCCTTTGCTTTTTTTTGATACAAATGGACAAGCTAAGTTTTATATCTTTATTAAATTCTTACGTTTTGTATATTTTCATTGCAGATAAATTAATATAATAAATTAATATAATAATAAATTTTAGTCAAATAATATATAATCGAAACGATTCGAATCGAAACGCAGAATAGGGGTAATTATTTGGTTTAAGCAAGCAATTTGTCGCTCACATTTAACAGTTTTTTATGTGACTGTTTATTTGTATGAAATCGAAAAAGCACTAAATTGACATCATTGTTAAAATGTATTTTTGTGTATTTTCTCTTATACCACTACAACAAAGCTTTCTTTCTATTGTTGGTAGAAAGCTATTTTTTCCCTACAAAAAAGTACATTATTTGAAAGCTTTTGTCATACATTCATACTCTTATAAGAATATTTTATATTTATTATGGCGATTGGCAATATTCCCAAAAGAGAAACCCAAATAAAATTTCAACTTACACTCGTAATAGCGAAAATTCACTTGCCTTTAAATATTTCCAGTCGCTTTACACTGCTTATGCAAAAAAGTTCAAATCGTCTAATTTTTTAACAATTTTCAATTTCTTCTTCGGACGTCCATTTATATTATTTCCATACTCTCTTTCTCACTCTCTATTGGCGTAATATAAAGGACAGTCGTTCGTTTAGTTCGTCGGTCAGTCGGTTGGTCTGTCGGTCAATCGGGTAAATTTTAATACTACTTACTACGTACTTATTTCGCGTTAAACAAAAATATAAAACATTAATAACCAACTACAAAACACATTCAGAGAAATGTTTATATGTAGATAAATACAATAAAAAAATATAAATATAAATAAATATATATATATATATATATATATATATATATATATATATATATATATATATATATATATATATAATAAATAAATATATATATATAAATAATATAATAATAATAATAATAAATAAATATATATATAAATATATATATATATATATATATATATATATATATATATATATATATATATAAACAAAATATAAAAAATATATATATATAAACAAAAAATATTTAATCGAAACTTTCGTATCTAATCTATAAACTTAAAAAATGAAAATATATACATATACAATAGAGGGAATTAAAATGTCTTGGAAAACTCTTCAATATTGTACTATTCTTTTAACATTAACCATCAACATCACATGTTACCAATATTAAATAAACTCCTTTATAATAATTTCATTTATAAGAAATACTTGTACGTATTGTTTGTTTCTTCTGTTTTAACTACAATATCATAGTAAAACAGTGGCGTAACACTTTAAACATAAATAAAGTATTTGCAACGAAACGTGTTTCACAAGTAAAAACTATTTAGCGACATTCAAACGAAGTGATACATTTATCTGACATAGTAAATATTAAGAATAACGAATTCTACGAATGCTTCAAATTTTTGTTGTGTATAAATTATATACCTACATAAATAATTAAAAAATATAAAAAATATATAAATAAATTTGATAAATTTGAAAGCCAAAATCTCATTTAATTCGATTCGTATAACTGAAATTAACTTCTTTGTGTATAACAGCTTGAAAACATTTACTTATTTTCTAAATAATAATAATAATAATATTGTAATAACAGTTTAATGTGACTTTGTTTTATCTGATGTGGTTTTTTTACGAGTGATATTAAAAAAATAAGACTGCTTAAGCTAATCCAACCTTCCCTACTACATACACACACACTACATACATATATGTATATATAAATGCATACATACTTATGTATGTATGTATACCCACACACAATACTCACATCTTTCAACTTGCGACATCCGAATAGAAGTGTAAGCGATGCAATCAATTTTAAATTGGGGTGGTTTTTATAGGTCACAGGGAAATAATGTTTTACACTTTAAGCGCTAATTTTCAGTGCAAAACATTTTAGAGAATAATTTTAACAGCTTTTATTTAATAGTAGAGAAGATTGAAGGAACAACAACAGTTTATAGTAATAAATCAAAAACAATTCTTCACGAAAAAGTTGTTGTATGGTTGTTAATTGCTTAAAATTATAAAAAAAGTACATAGGTACCTCTTTAAAAACAATTTGTATATTTACTAAAACTTTTATATTAATATTTGCTCAATAATTTAAGGGAATTCATTTAAAATAATACTTGAAGGCAATTGAGTTTTAACAAAAACTGGAAAAACTCAATAAAGGAATTTGTAAAAGTCAAGTGAATTTTCATAGTGTTTGTTAGGAATGTTAACGGTACTCGGAAAATTAAAATTAAACTTCCTTCTCTTCTCCTTACTCATTTTTATGGTTACTTATTGAAACTTAATTAATTATTCGCAGAATCCAAACTCTAAATTTGTTCAATTTTAAATCGAACTTAAATACTTTGAAAACCGTTAAACAGTTTTTATTACACGTTTTATAATTTCTGAGCTTTCATAAATATAATATAAATATAGGGTGTTTTTTAGCTGCATGAGATCTATCGATATCGATAACTATGATTTGATAGTTGAGAATGTCGAATCGTGTTAATATTTCTGTTCAGTAAGGTTTGGCAAGTCATCTTGAATCGTTTAACGACAGAACAATGCTTTCAAATGCGGTTTACACGCTGGTGGCATTATCGTACCTTATTTCTTTCGAAATGAGAAAGAGCTGTTACAGTGAACGGCGAGCGCTATCGAGCCATGATGACTGAATTTTGTTTCCAAAAATTAATCAGCTAATCATCAATGTCGTTTGGTTCCAACAAAATGGCGTAAAACGTGTAAAACTTACCATAAATCAATTTGGTGACAACGTTTTTTTTTCCAAAAGTGGTCCTGTTCAATAGTCTTTTCGTTCGTGCGATATAACGCCTCTAGATTACTTTTTATGGGGCTATGTTATGTCATTGGTTTATGCCGATAAACTAGCAACTTTTGAAGCATTGGAAGCCAATATTCAAGCCACCATTGACACCATACAGCCAAAATTTATTAGAAAAAGTAGTCCAAAATTGGACTCATCGAATGGACCACGTAATTCGTAGTCGCGGCGGTTCTCAAGCTCTTAAAAAATACCATATACAATTTTTCCTAGAATCGATTTTTTTGTGATTATAATAAAGGACAGCAATTATTTTAAGCGTTTAAACTACGATATTGATGATTTTTGAAATATCTAATATTTTGCCTGAAAAACGGTTTACAAAATTATACATACAGTGGATCAAAGTAATAATGGAATTGCCTGTATTTTTAATTTTCTTCCCTAATATCAAATTAATTAAAAAATCGTTAGGAATAATGATAGCTGTTTCTAAAAGACCGTATAGAATACATCTCGAATAAAAAAAATAAAAAAACTATATAAATTTGAGACAACAACAACAATCATATATAAAAATCAATGTGTGTTTGTTTGTTTGAACCTTATGAACAGCTGAACGGCTGAACCTGGCAAGTGGGCGTAGTACCACCCATACAAAGTAAATATTGAATTCAGATCTTGAGAACGGTTAAAGCTAAAGTTTCAGTGTTCTAAGTGACTTCATTGCCAATAAAAATCATTAGTCAAAAAGTGGGCGGAATTGGACAAGTGGACATTATACTTTTCATACAAAGTAAATATTGATTTTTGTATATCTTGAGAACGGTAATAGTAGAAGCTTATAAATTAAGTTCAAACAAAACGTGAACAATACACATCAATAAGTGGGTGTGCGCCTTCCATTCATACTAAATATTGAATCTTGAATATGTGCAGAACGGCAACAACTAAAGCAGTGTTCTCTATCCGCCTTACCCAAAAATCGGGTATTACAGAAAGCACGCTGGATAAAAGCTATCTATATATGTATCTTATATACAAAAATAAATGTGTTTATTTGAAGAATATACAACTAAACGACAGATTCTACAGTGCCTTTCTGGAAGGAACTATAGGCTATCTCAAATGTTCGGATTTAGACCGAAAGGGGACAAAAGGTGAAAAAAAGATTTAAAAAATTAACTAAAATAACATTTAAGATAAAAATTAAGGTGGGGGTAGCGAAGCACGCCAGTTTGTTTGAAAACTGTATACAGCTTAAAAGTAGAACCTGCAGTGTTTTTCTAGAAGGAACTATATAGGCTATTTCAAATGCTTGGATTTGGTGAAAGTTGTATTTAAAGTTTTTATTCTATATGGTACTAGAGTAATGCACGTTACTGGGAGCCTTTATGTTGTACCTGCTTATTGACTGATGTGGATAAATAAAGAGAGCTTTAACTTTTACCGGGCTCTACACATGCAAAACTCCATACTTTTTTTAATTAATAGTTTGTATTGACTACCAAGTTATTTAAACCAAATTTAGAAACTTCAACTCTAACCATTCTCAAGATATACAAAAATCGTTATTTAATATGTATGGGAGGCACCGTGCCCACTTATCCGATTCCGCGCAGTTTTTAACTGATGGTTTGTACTATCTAAAAAGTTATTTAGACCTAATTCCGAACCTTCCATTCTAATCGTTATCTAGATATGTAAAAATTAATATTTAATTTGTATGGGAGATGCCACACCCACGTATTCACTTTCGTCCATATTTCGACTGATGATGTGGATTAACTAATAAGTTAATCATTCCAAATTCAGAACCTTCCTCTATTACCGTTCCAAAGATATACAAAAATCAAAAAACTTTGTATGGAGGGTGCTACTCCCACTTATCCAATTCGGCCCATTTTTTGACTGATGATTTGTATTGATCACAAAATTGTTTTGGCCGAATTTAGAAACTCTTACTATTACTGTTTAATAATAATAAAATTTTATATGACGTGGCACCGTATGTTTTTTATATACACAGTTTAAAAATATTTTCTAATTCACACTAAGTTTAAATGCTGTAACAAATTTAGTTTTCAAGTGAAACTTATGCAATAAAAAGGTCTTCACTCTAACGTCAATAACTGGCGAATCAATGGACCTACATAAACTGCATATACAGAGAACATTTCAGAAAAAATAAATTACATGACACAAGTTTGACACAAATCATTTTAGTCAGTGTTTAAAGACTGTTGATCTGAGCTTAGTTAGCATTGCAGCAAGTGCATTAAAAATCATACTTATGCTAGACATTTGATAGATTTTCATTATGAATACGGCCACTATTAAACATTTTAGCGAATTAATAATGTAAAGTGTTTTAAGCGTATTATTTCCTAGTTTAGAGTAAATAGTTTATAATTCAAATTTTTTTAATAGGTGTTAAAAAATCCCGTTTCCAAATTTTGTCAAAAATGAAAGACCTTATTCTTGTATTGGAACCACGCTTTATAAAACCATATACGTATGTGCTGTTTTGATCGATAACTTTTCGTTATTTTTGGGGTAAAGTAATTTTTCATCAGTGCAGAACTTCTGATCGAAAATCAGAATCAAATTGCGTTTTGCAGCCCTATTGAATTTAAATTAACACCATTATTAATCTACAGAAATCAAAACAAATAAAGGTGCATTTCCGGCTAATATGGTGGGTGCATGAAAATTCCAGCCAGATTTCTGTTTCTGCCAGTTTATCAAAGATGTGTGTGAACGTTGTCGTAATGGAACGCAATACCTTTTCTACTGATTAAATTTAATCATAATAAATCAATCTCGTTAATTGTTGACAGTAGAGATTAAAATCAATCATATGACCAGACGTTTGGTTTTCATACAAAATACCATGACTGTTTAAACCTATTAAAAAATAGTTTGGTAAGCAATGTAAAGAAATTAGACGTGCAAGAATCTTGATTCCTTTAACAAGACAATTATTTTAAGTATACTGCAAGAATGGTTCCTCCTTCGCACCTCTAAGAACTGTAGCAGCCTTCCTAATACTCGAATTTAAGCCCAAGCAAGCATTTTGATCATCAAATTCAAAAAAAGTCAATTTGTAACAGAAAAGAATTTATTATAACAGAGGATTGGAGGAAAATCTAATCTGAATTTGCAAAAAAAAAAAAAAATCCTAGTGGAATCCATTTCTCGAAGACTAAATGCTGTTAGTTAAGCCCAAGAAATACTAAAATATAATTTCATTTATGAATTGTCTTCGTAAAATATGGAACAGCTTTTTTTGCGTAAATTCTGTTCTAGTATAACATTTTTTTTGCTGCTTTTTTAAGAATTTTCTAAAGCCTCACACACAGTGTAAAAAGAAAAAAACATAAAATGTTTTAATTTCTCGTATTTTAAAATATTGAAATGTAAACTTAATTGTAGAAAATAAAGGTGTAAACTTTATATTGTTTCTCACATGTAAAAATGTTGGTAAAAATTGTTATTCATGTCAAAACTATATCTTTAACGGTTTGTAAAAGTTTGTAGATTTGTATGGAGTTTGGTAGATTTTTGAAGACATTTTGATGGAATTACAATTTTTAGTGGCGACACTGACAACAATTACTCGACAGATCTTTCTACCTAAAGATCTTCCAACCTGATCTTTGTTACAACTTACGTTCGATCACAACCTTTTCAAGCAGAGTTTAACCACACTTAATTCTCTTTCCACTGATTTCAAACCAATAACACGTTCGCTGAGTTTATACCAAATAAACTGTTTGTTGCTCGCATCAATGTGCTTTTGAGTAAACAGCACTTCAAAAGCTCTCAAACCTCTCGATATTTCAGGTAGATTCCATTTCTTTCCTTTACTTTCTTTTTAGTTCTTATGAAGCCATGCGAATGTAAGCATATACTTCTTTCGGCTCTTGTTGCTGTTACCGTTTATTTTTATTTGTAAACATTTCTACTTGTGTTGTTGTTGTCGTTTTAATTATCTGTACTTAGGCACGTGGTTGTTTTTGTGCATTTTGTTTATTTATTTTTTAGCAATGTAATAAACGACAGGACTGCCCAACCTGATCATTGTAACAATATACATTCATTGTCAATGTAAAAACAATCTCATACCCTAAAAACCACACATAAAAATAATAACTATTTTTTAAATTTCGTAGAACAAATGTTTCTTTATTTACAGTTAGTGTCATTAATATTCGGTTTTATTAAAGAGATATGTTTAACTGATTCGTCTTAAGCTAAATGTATATCTTTTTCAACATATTTTTCTTTTCATTAATAGTTTATTTAGACACTTGAAGTTCACATTTGTATTTAGAAAAAAAGAATAACAATATAACAAAAAAGACTAAATTAATTCAGGTGGCATAAAATATTGCGCGTCAATAATATTCGGTTTTCTTTGAAAAGTAACAAATAATACATTAGAAAAATGGTTTTATATAAAATTCAGTATTTTGTTGGATAACCCTTTTGTTTTATAACTTCACTTAGACGGTTTGACATGTTTTTTTACTATTTTAGCTGTATAAGCTGCAGGAATACGATCCCATTCTTCTTGAAGCCGCAATTTCAAGTCTTCAATGGATGTTATTTTCTAATTGCAGATTCGCCGGTCCAGCTCATCCCATAAATTCTCAATCGGATTGAGGTCTGGGGATTGTGCAGGTGGATGGAGAATTTTAGGGCAGTTATAGAGCAACCATTCTTGAATTAAAAGCGATTTGTGCTTTAGGTCGTCATCTTGGTAGAATTTAAAAGAATCTAAAACGCCCAGCTTATTTGCACTTTCAAATTTTGACGGATGATATTCAAATATGATTCCTTATTCATAATTCCACTGATAAAAACTAATTTTCCCGTCCCTTTAGCTCCCATACAACCCCACACCATAACATGTCCATTTCCATGTTTTACGGTTGATTTTAAATTTTGTGGTTGTAGCTCCTCATTTGGCTTCCGCCACACCATTACACGCCAATCGGATCCAAATACGTTATACTTGCTCTCGTCCGAAAATATAACATCATCCCACCAAGTTTCAGGCTTCTTAATGTACTCCCTGGCAAAACTCAAACGAACTTTTCGGTTGCGTAAATTAACCAATGGCTTACGACGTGCTAAACGGCCATGAAAACCTTTTTTTCTTATGATTCTTCGTATAGTAGATGCAGATATTTTCTTTTTAAACTCATTGAGCACCTCTGTGACTAATTTGGAAGCACTTAAGCGTGGGTTAGATTTTATTTTTCGCACAATTGAACTTTCTTCCCACTCGGTCAATTTTTTTGGCTGACCTGTCTGCTTTATGAAGTGTATTCTTCCTTCATTTTTGTGCCTTCTGACAATGTCCCCAACTGTATTTGGTTTCATATTCAGAATTTCAGCAATCTCTTTGTACTTTTTACCTTTTTCATAATGGAAAGTAACAAGTTTTCGCTGTTCTAAAGGAGAGTTTTTTCCTTTGCAACCCATTTGTATAATTAGTGAAATAGAATTTTGGACAGACAAGAAAGGAGGTGTTATGCACTTTTATTAAAACGTATCTGCGTATTGCTGGAAGAGTAGCTGAATGACATGTTTTTTTTTGCAAATAGCATATAAATAGGGGAAAAACCGAATATTAATGGCGCTTAGTAAACAGGGTTAACAAACTTTGATCGATTTATCACGGTTGCAGGGTTACCACAGAGCCATTTTTTCCATACATTTGAATACTGACAACATTTATTTAAGTTTTTGCTATTCTTCTGATTACCTATCCATTTCGCTAATACCAGAGTGTTATTGTCGATAAACTTAAAAACCGAATATTAATGCCACTAACTGTACATAAATCTATGTTATGTTGAAATATTTCGTCTTCAAGGTCTTGGGCTATAAAGGGTTAAGAAGGTGAGCATTGCTATCATAACAGTATATTTTTATAGAAAAAAGTTCTTTATGCACCACTTTAAATTTGCTTTATATAAGAAAAGTTATAAATGAAAAATTTGAAGCACCTCAAAAATCATAGTTTAGTTAGTTCTTTACAAAATTATTAAAAAAAAATAACAACATTCTTACTACGACCAAAGTTGTACAACACACACGAACGTGTCAAAAGAAGTAAGAAAGCTCATAAAAAATTAGGCGATTTTTAGCAATTTTTTATATTTTTTAAGTTTCAAAGTGACATTAGAAAGATTTTACATTTGGTGCTTTACCATTTAACTCAGTCAATTTCCAACGGATCCAAAAAAAAAAACAAGTATTCTTTTATTTTTAACTAAACATACTTCTCTAACATCTTGATTTAAATATCCTTTCAATGTATCGTATGGAATGGTGCGCGTGAGTGGTGCTTCAAATACGTTATTTATATTATTTTGGTTTTTTATAAACTAAGTTCCGTTGGGTCTTCAACATTGGTTCAATAGTATAGAATTTTCTTTATAGAACGGTCTCGCTTTTCTTTGCTATCATCAAACAACATTGATAGCCAGATATTTTCCGAATGCGCATGATATGAATTATCTTTAATTGCTTGATTGACAATACTGCGTAAAGCGGGTTGTAGAAACCATGACCAACTAATGAACTTGAAAAGTAATACACTACCGTACACGACAGACCTGTAATACTTGATATTGAAGTATTGGCACATGACAATTAATTATAAATTCAACCGTAAATTTTCGGATGGATTTTCCATTGTCACATATAATCGTAATAATCTAGCGGCCTCGGTGAGACAGCAAGAATGTACAATTTTCCTAGTTTGATGTTAACCAGTTCCACCGAAACCACGCCGCTAGAAATTTCATGGGCAATGTTGTATAAGTACTTCAAATTGGTGGAAAATTCAATATTTTCTGGAGCAGGGGGCATATTTTTCAACGCAATTTTCTCAAAGCCGTCCACCACCTGAAAATAGTAAAATAAAAGAGTCAAATAATTAAAAAAGGTTGACAACTATAATAAATGAGTGATAGCAATTACTTACCGGAAGAAATTCGAAAGCTTCGATTTGATTGCTCAGTTTTCCGATTGCCAATTTTGGTCCAACGCTGGTTGATTTATCCAAACCTTGAAACAAATGCCGAAACGGAAGTTCGTTGAAGTGTAGAAGGCAAACGAACCAAAAAAAAAGTAATTCAAATCGTCGTATAATTTCACCGTGTGGTCCAGTGTTTATTGGCTCACCATCAGTATATATACAAATTAATGCATCCAGTGATATATTTTTATCGTTGAAAAAATCATTTAATTTTGTTGTTTTGTATTCAGTCGTTTCATGTTCCAGTCTTACGTAACCAATTAATTGAGAACTTGGTTCTCCCAAAATAACAAGATGCGTTTCTTTTACTATTCTGTATGATACTTCCCATCAATTTTATCACTCGTTACAGTATCATCTTTTCTACCATCGAATGAAAACGCTAACAAATTGGTATAGTCTCACCATTTGCGAAGCACTTCTCGTCTGCTTTTGATTTTTCTGTGCGAACTTTCGATTTATCTAGGATGAGAGGTTCGCCATGCCAATCTTTCATTTCGAAATCTTCGGTTTCCAATGCTGACGCTACTCTATCAGGCACACCGAATCTGTCACACATCAAGACAAAGTTAAAACAATCGTATATTTCTGTGTATTGTGAACCATTGCTTCTATCCATATCTTCTTCAACCGATGGCGGTACGTATGTTGAATCATCGGGATGCATTGTTAGCACTGATGGCATAACCGTTGCTCATTGCTCTTCGTTTTCCATCACAAATGCATCGACTGTTTTTTCAGACAATTTACAAACTCTGGAAATGTGTTATCGTATCTTTGCTTGCCTTCGACTAGATATTTGTTGAGCAATCTATTCAATTTAATCAATACACTATTATTTGCTACTAGAGTAGTGAATGATTTATAGGAAAAAAAATTTTTTTTTTTTGTTCTTTTTTAGCACATTCGCTCAAGTAAAAATAATATCTCAAGATATACGGCTCGGTTGGCGAATTAAGATCAGTCAAATCAGAACACGATTCATTTCGCTGAAAAAATAAAAAAAACAATACTTAAAATTAAATATAGCGTGAACCAAAGACCATAATCAAGAGGTTCAAGAATTTTTTAGTTGGCACTCACCTTGGAAAAAATATTCTAAACACCAGCACAGCACAACAAAAGATGTCACAAAACATATTTAATATATATTTTAAATCTGTTCAAAGTGGGATTTTTCAAAATTTGACCTTTTGGTCAAAATAAGGTACATCAGAATTCATTTTAGAGAACACGGGGACTCTCAGTCAATGAGCTGCACCCGATTCGATTTTCAGACTCATTGAAGGGGACCTACAGTTTAACGCCGGCTCCGAACGGCAAATGCATTAGATAAGTTTTCAATAGTAGTAATACTCATAACCAGTTCCTAGCTAATGTTATGAGGTGATACCGCTGTCGAAATTTTTTTTTCTTTTTTCAGATGGTCTGGATGGCATTAAACCGAGGATCTTCTGGTCCTGGTAGGCGAGTGTCTTATCTACCATACCACAGCGGCACTCACTATATTCGTTATTAAATTGGGTTTTGATTCGTAACTAAACAGAGCAGTTTTTCGTTTTTGTACGGACTAAGCCAAAAAACAAAAAATTTTTCTGTAAAGAAGTAAAAAACTGCTCTGTTTTCTCGTTTGTATATTTATATTGTTACTAATACGATACACCTGCCGTTGGCGTTAAAACTGTAATAAATTTAAGTTTTTAGTTATCAAAATATAAATATAACAGAAAAAAAGAACGAAAAATTGTTGTTTCGATATTGTTTATATACAAAAAGATCTAAAAGTGCTAATATAGGATGAATGTATGTTTGCATATGTGAAATATAGTATACTGTGCTTGTGATTAGCATTTCATCTATAGAGTCGAATCTTAATAAGAAAGCTTAAAATACCGGAAGAAATATGAAAAAAAAATCATCTTAAGAAATGGTTCCATAAGATCACATATTAAAATTTATTTACCAAACAACATATCCAAAAAAATATTTAAGAATTAAAATGATAACGCCAAACTTAAAATTACTTTATTTTAAATACAAACAAGCAAAAGAATGTGCTTTATGTTCAAAAAAATAGCTTAGGATAAAAATAACTTGATTGTGACTGTGATTAAATCTAGTGATAAATAAAAAAAAAATCTAATCAAAACACCAATTCAGTACCATTTGTGCTTAACTTCATTCGCCGTCCGTTCTAGTCATAACGTAATAAATGAGACAATGAAAAGTGTGAAGAATTTTTTGATTGAAAGATTGCATAGTATAGAGCATACCGATACGCAAACTTCGGGTAATTGTAAAAACAAAGAGAAGATATTTTTTAAAAACACTGATGGCAATTCAACAACATCTGGTGCTTCAGTTTCTGGTGAAGAATCGCCATCAAATCCATCGTTAACAACTCAAACGCCAAGCGTAGATGTCGCAAACTTGTATACGACATGCGATTCTCCAAAAGTTATTTCTCCAACGGATATATCAGCCGACAAATCTATATCATGTCCCTTTGACTTTTCAGCAGCGGCTGCTACAGCAACAAATCAAAAACAAAAGAATCGTCGAAAGATTTCACTACCGTGGGGCCGACAAAGTAGTATTGCTAAAAATTTGGGCTTATCACGCCAACACACAATAGACACTCCTAGCTCTTTTCGAATATTTCGGCAGCCCAGTAATAAATCAAAGGTTTGTGTATTAATAAATAAAAAATAAATGTTATTTTTTACAGGAAATTGCGATATTTTACAAAATTTGAGTTAAAAAAAATTCTTGAAACAACAATAATTGCTATGATAACCATTGTACCAATAGACAAATTCAACGTACATCTTTCATATCTACTTGGTATGTTGGCTTTAATGAAAATTTCTATTTTCCTTGATAAGAAATTAACCAGAAGTGAACAAAATATTGATTTTTTCCCCAATATTAATTGGTCCAACTGTCCAATCCGATTATAATAAACTAATGGCAGAACATTTAAAAGGAAACCACTGACAAATTGACGAAATCCTTACATCACCGGCAGTAATAAAGCAGTAAAGCAGTAATCAAAAAAGGGATATCCATCCCATACAATAAATATTGAGTTACAAAAAAGGGCAGGGGATTTTTTTTTTTTTTTTGAAAATAAATATGTATTAAATTTTCATTGTTTTGCCAACACCGATAAAGTGAAGCCTCCAAAATTTGCTTTAAATTTTCTGAATTAAAAAATGTGTGTGTTTTATTTTTAAAATAAATCAACGTTAATACCAGTGTATAATTATAAATTGTACAAATATTTTGCCAATCTCTAAAGAAGATTTTTTAGATTTTCGTCGGATTAGAAACCAAAATGAATATTTTTTTAAATTCCTATTGCATTGACAAGCATTGCGCAGTGGGGCAGGATCGTTCTGTATTGTTGTGCTTCAAAGTCAAAGAATCAATAGGTAATTTGAAATTACTACAAAACTGTGAATCAACAATGAAGCGTTATCAACATTTAATACCAGGGATAATTTTTCATAAAAAATTTCGCCGCGGCTATAGCAAAATATTAAATTTTTTTTTTTTAATTGTTTGGTTTTAGCTTGATTGCGTATATATATTTTTCATTAGGTTGACATTTATCCTTGATATTTTTGCTGAAATTTTGTACTGCCCCAACCACCAGGCTTTGACTAATCTATACTACCTTGACAGAGAGATAGATGTACTTTTGGCTACGTAGCTTTTGCAAATGTCAAGCTATGATACTAAGATTTGGCGGAAATATCAACAACAGATATACCAACTTAACACATGGGGATATTCCGGGAACTTTTTGATCAAGGTAGTATGTAGTGCAAAATCTTTCGAACTCTTTTCTGAATTATTTTCTTATTACCTTTTACTAATTGCTTGGGAAATACAAACATATTTTGCTTGTGAAATAAGAATATTTTTTAAAGTTATTGTACTTAAATACATATCGTGGCCTAAAATCCAAAAGGCCGTAAGTGCACATTTAATTTTTTTTTTTTTACTTTAATATAATATTAAGATAATTTAAATCTAAAGAACCGAATTTGATAATAAATCTTAAAAAATCAATGCGGGTTTGGTTTAATAAGAAAAAAGTAATAAAATAAATAGAGGTTCTTTAGTAATGGCACTTAAGGCCTTTTGAAAGCTTTTTTTTACCAAAAACCCGTAATCTAATTAATGTTATTAATAAAAGTTTTAATTTTGATGTATAATGCCGCTTTCACTGTTATTAATTAAGCATGTATTTAGTCAAACTTCTCGTATATTTTATACTTTGTATTCTTTGTTTATTGAATATAAATGATACTGAATTTGTTACAACTAAGTTAGTTTAAAAAATTCGGAAAAAGGTGCATTATTAAAGAAGTAAGAAATAAAGAGCGAAAATTCATTTTTGTATACATAGATGGAAAGAAAGCGAATTCACATTATATTATCGTAAAAACTATGGCAATCAGCAGGAAGTAAAAATTTATGGTCTTAAAGATGATGCCACTTCTTTTGGTGATTTTTATTCGTTCTGTATGTTACGAAAATATGATTAAAAGAAGATACGAAAACATCAGTGCATTTAAAACTGTATTGTGAAATTTCGGTCTATTGATTTGTGTCAATGCTGTCAATGTGTCACCCTGGCAATGCCGTCCTTATTTGTATATTTGACAGCATTGCCAATTCGACCATCTTTGGATAATACGATCTTATATTTTTTAAATTAACGGACGAATAGAACATTTGAGAGGGTTTAAGTCTCTTCCAGAACTTTCTAAGTATAAAATGGACGCTGCGTTGCCTACGTCAGTTATAGTTTGGCAGTTATTGTGTAAAGTTGTATTTTAAAAGAGTAAAGTCGTGTTGAGGCTTTCTTAAAAATATTGAGTATTGGTGTATTAAGTGGAAGTTAAAAAAGTTGCTGTATAAAGAGGAAATGTGGAAATAAAGTAAAACATAAACATAAAACAATTTGAAAGAACTAAAACGTTTTCAAAATGTTAAAACGTAAGAATATTAACTGTAGGATCGCCAATTTATTTGCCTACAATTAAGAAACCGTTTTCTAGACCTGTACATACAGGGCGATAAATTTACCTGGTCGAATGAAAATGTATAGCTTAGGAAGAAATATTTATAATCGACACACATTGGGGTATTTGATACCGGAAGTGGGAATTAATAAAAAAAAAAAAATCTGAAAACAGTAAAAAAATATCACGTTAAAGTAAATAAAATTCTATATCACTAGGCATAAACATATTTTTTGTATCATTTTATGTTATGCTGCTACGTTCTTCCAAAATAAGAGTATTTTTGTGTTTTTTAAATAAAAGTAAAATATATATTTTAAAATAAATATATTTTTTTTTTTTTTTTTTGAAAATGCTATAAAAGAGAACTACTGAATATTTTCTCAAATTTCTTTTTTTAATTTGAAAGTACAATCCTTCCGGTTAATAATGGAAAATAATTTCATTCAAATGGCTGCCTCGGCTAGCCAAGCATTAGCCTACACGATCAGTCCAATTTTTAAGTACATTATCGATTGTGTGCAGCTGTATTTCACCAATGGCTTTACGAATATTGTCCTTTAAAGCGTCAATTGTCTCTGGCTTGTTGGTGTAACACTTATCTTAGACGGCACAAATAATAGTCCAACGGTGTCAAAACGCAACTGCGAGGTGGCCAAACGACATCAGCTTTGCGGCTGATAATGCGATCTTCAAAAACTGGGCGCAAAACATCGAGTGTAGTTTCGGCTGTGTGGCACGTAGCGCCGTCTTGTTGAAATCAAATGTTGCTAATATCCTTCTTTTCAATATTTGTAAACAAAAATTCATTCAACATGGCCCGATAACAATCGCCATTGACTGTAACGGCCACTCCATGCTCATTTTCGAAAAAAAAAATGGCCCAATTATGCCTCTGGGCCAAAATCCGCACCAAATAGTGACTCGTCTTGGGTGTATCGGCTTTTCAATGTATGCGTGCGGGTTTTGTGTGCCCCAAATGCGACAATTTTGCTTGTTTACATACCCGCCAAAATCAAAATGAGCTTCATCTGAAAAGATGATTTTTTCTGACAAAATCGGCATCTTCTGTAAGTCGATCGCAGGCCCACTTAGCGAAGCGTATACACAACCATATTCGTTCAGCGGAAGGATAAAACTAATTATCTGTCAAATCAGACATGAGCTAAGTGTAACCATTCACGAAATAAGCACTAGTTGAAAAAAAACCTTATATGGTGGACCAGATATATGGACTTAAGGTAGTGAGTTAAGCAAAGTTAAGTAAAGTTTTTTATTTATCCTAAATATACGAACATTCCACCAACTACTGGTGAAATAATATCTTGCTGATATTTGCTCTTTTTCAAAATAAATTGATTTGTCTTTAGATACATGAAATAGATACACATATATTATAACTACTTGCTATAAATTATAATAGAGAATTTTTCTGTTCCACATAGGCATTTGGGGCCTTTTCTAAATAGCTATAATATTATTTTAAGTCAACAAAAATCTGGCCTTTCATTCTTAATGGATTCTTCGAATTGCTTCTTTATTTATCGTATAAACTTCCAATAATGAAGTGGCACGCTAGTTCTGAATATGAAAACAAAATTGTTTCAATTAACAAGACCCAATCGCGGTAACACTGCAAGGCGTTTCTTCATAAATTCAGATTTCGGCACAAATAACAAATCTTGACGTCAATTTAATAAAGCGAATGCACGTAATAATGGTAACAGTTTCAAGTGGTTTTCAAATATATATTGAAACTTTTTGGATATTTGCACTTGAAAAATGTATCCTTGGTATAATATGTCTCCAACTGTTTTCACAAATATTTAATTCATGGACCAGAAATAATAAATCATGCCTACTACCTACCGATAGGCCCGAGAAACTCGAAATAAAGACTTAAAGAATTTTTCGCAAAAATGTTCAAGAGAAAAATCGAATGAGGATATATTTTTAAGACTTCCAGTGACTTCCGATCCTATTGTTTCCAATATGAGAAATGTAATAATTTTCCACAAGAAGCGCTGAGCTTATTAATACTTGAACAAAACCCAGAAAATCTTCAATATAGTGATGATGACGAAAATAATGATGATGATGTTGCCGATGATGTTGATGGCAATGATAGTCATAGGTCTGATGATACTGAATAAAGTCTTTTTCATATACTCGTACTATGATTATTTTTATTATGAGAAAAACAAAAGTATTGAGGAAATAAAAATAAAAAAAGATTTAAAAAACTACAAATGTCCAGTAAAGTATTCATAAAAACTATTTATTTATACATTTCTAACTAAAATAGATCAAAATCCATTGAATTTAGTTCTCGAGAAAGGATCCCAGAATTGATTCCCATACTTCTTCGTGTTTTCTTAATCAAATTTGCTAGTTCACATGGTAACTTGATTTGTCTTTTGTCGATTTTTCTTTGAATAAGAGTAGAAAGAATTGTATCTCGGTTTTAATAGAAGATTTTATCATCTTTGTTCTAATTTATTTTGTTTTTTAAACTGTGGTGTGTGGTGTAGTTACGGCTTCATATATTTATACAATTGCTGATATTATACTTGCTGCCTTTAACATTTTATAAATAAAAACGGGATTTTTTGACATATGTTAGTAAAATTTTAAGGGAAGATGTCATAATCAATCAAAAAATCGATTTTTAGTTTTGTCGCTTACGGCCTTTTGGATTTTAGGTGACACTATGAATATATATACGACAAATAAAAGGTCTGTTTTTTACCTGTTTTACGTGTATTTTGTAGGGGTTTAAAAACGTCAAAAACAGATTCTTGTGTTACACGACAACACCTATCAGAAAAATATTTTCACATACAGAATGAAATTACTATCACTAGAAACTAGATACTTTGGACTAAATAATACATATAAAAATTTGCTTGCCAACCCTTACCGGGAAAAGATCCAAGACTTGAAAAATTAATATATTTTTTTTTATTTTTATTAAGAAAAATTAAATTTTTTAAGTTCGTCAAATAGCCGTTGTATTATTTGAATTCATATAGTAAACGGTGGTCCAATCAAAACGCACGATGTCAAATATTCCCAAAGAAAGAAGTCAAACGGTGTCAAATCAGATGATCGTGGGAGCCAATTAAAATCGTCACGACGTGAGATAACAAAAGAGTTAGAACCACATATCGTCCAGGTCCATAATCAATTTCTGGCCACAAAAGTCCGTTATCATCTCGCGATAGCCACTTTTCCTACAGACCTGGTTTGCTGAAACTTGTGCACAATTCTCTCTATTGTGAACACATTTGGTTGATTATGCTGACCAAAAAAATCACGAAGTGCACGAAATTCATCGTGCATTATGGTTGGTAAAGCGACATGTACCTTACTATATTTCTAACACCATAAGGTAAAACTTGCTCAAAATATTTCATGACTGGCGCTACATACAGTACCTTTGGTTTTCAGCGTCGGTTTAGTAGGATATTCGTTTTTTGTTTACTTCATTTTATTAAAAGAAATAAATTTCACTTAAGATTACTTTATTGTATGCGCAAATCACTTTTCATTAAAAAGAGTATTTTGAACATACGATTTTTTAAATTAATTTAAATTAAGATTAGAAATTATTATGCTTATGTCAGTTTAAGTTATATAGTTATATGATGTATGAAAAACCGGAATATGTATATAAAAAATACTATGTGTATACACATACAGTGTATGTCACTTAAAATCGTACACTATGGTTTTTAAATAAAATGAAAGAATATATTTATGGCCATTTATGTTTTAGAAATTATTTAAATTGCTATTTTTTATTGTGTTCTATCATTTATTTCAAAATATGATACAATTTAATTTATCCCATCTAAAAATTAAAAAAAATTACGTAAAACTGTCAGGATGTACAATATCAATACTTCATTTAAAATCGTATAGAAGAAATCATAAGTGTTTCCACAAATTTTAAATAACAATTAATCAACTAAAGTGACTTTTCAGTATAATTTAACATAAATAGATTGATTATCTAAAGTTTTTTATTAATTTTTGAAAAACTTAAAAGATTTAACTGAATTAGAGGCAATTGGTAAGATTTCATTATAAAAAACGAACATTATTCCAAATATCGGAAATAATTAATCGTATTCGTAATAGTGTCTGATACCTAATTAAAAGATACGAAAAATATTTTAAAGAAAAAATTCGTATTTCGAAAACTTTTAAATCGTACGTCGGTAATGATTTAAAGCAATCTTCCCAATCTTCGCTTTACAAGGTCCAGTTACCAACTATGAACATCTGTGGAAAAATACCAGAAAAAAAATTATAAAAGACCCATATCTAACATCAGGGTTCTACGGAAAGCACTTTAAGAAGAACGGAATAAAACATCTCTTTAAACTTGCAAAAATCTAATGGAGTCCATGCCAAGAAAAATCTTAAAAATAGCAAAGAATACCCAACAAAATATTAAAATTATTTCATGTTAATATATTTCTTATTTTTATGCCTTAATTTTAAGTTTATATACATAAGTGTGCGATTTTAAGTGAAGCATAAATTTCCCGTTATTTCTTTATTTTTATTTTTAGTCAATACTGTTTTAAAGAATAGAATGTTGTTATCTTTTTTTTAATTGAAATAAAAATTTTTTTATTCTAACTAATGATGTGTAATTTAATATACAGTATGTGGAAAAAATAAGTTTCTAAAGACATATTCATAATGTTATAAACTATGTTATAAATATATGAAATGATAACATATGATTATTATTTTGAAAATTAACATGTAAAGAACATAATGTAAGAGGGATATCGATTATTCGACTTTTATCAAAAACCGGTTTTCGAGTAATTCGAAAAGTAGCAATTTAAAAAAAATCGGTTTTCGGTTAATAATTATTCAAATAACCGGTTAACGGGTTCTTTTATTTAATTAAAAATTTTCTTAATTCTTGAAGCACAGAGCTGAACCACGTTGTTTTAAAAATAAGCAGAAGCTGACCAAATTTCGTAAAAACTATCCAAAACGGTGTGCAGAGGCCATAAAAGCAAAGTTTATTACACAAAATATTGAAAGTTGCTTAAGTTTGGAACAGCTACTGAAGGAGCTAATTTCGTTTTTGTTGTTGTATTATTTGGTAGAGAATGGAATTAAATGTTTGTTATTACAGTTATAATTTAGGTGCCTAAGACAGTAAAAATTAAATGTTTTACTTTGAATAAATCCATTAGTAATATATGAGTCCTTAATTGCCTCGACAAGAAAAGTTGCTTAGGTTTCGAACGGCACTGTATGTGAATTCATGCACTACGTATGTGTGTGTGTCACTTTGGTATGTTAGGTAAGACACCCACTTTCCAACCAAGAAGTCGTCGGTTAAATCCTAGGCCACACCATCTGAAAATTTTCAACAGCGATACCACCGCACAACATTAGCGACGGCTTATATGTATTTTCGCTGTAAAAAACTTCACTAACTAATATATCTGCCGTTCAGAGCCGGCGTTTGTGGGTCGCTTTCAGTGAGTCTAGTTGATTGTTCTTCTTATATAAAAATTAGTATTTATTTACAGCAGATAAGAGAAAGTTATTGTTGCTCAAGTGTGCATATCTTTTTCGATCTACCTTGGTTTTCACGTTCTTTGTGAGACGTTCAAGGTTGTCATATATACAAAAATAATAATGAAATTTATACAAATAGTTAAGCGATGAGCATATTGATGAGCAATAAAAAATATACAAACGTGTAAAAATTATTTTTATTTAAATTAACCGTTTATTCGTGTTAAATCAACCGGCTTATTCGGTCAGTATGGTATTGATAGGGTGATCGTAGCCTTGACACAAACCAATGAAATAAATGCCATAATAAAATTTATAGCTCTAAATGTTGGTGTTTTTTATGCATTTTTATTTCTGTAACAATATTAAGAAAACCAGCATTTTATTCAATAATAACTATAAGTTTAATCAAAAACACAAAAATAACTAATTTTTTGAGCTCAAGGCATAAACGATCAAAGTATGAATACTTGAAATGTAATAATCGAACAGTTAGTAATAGTTTACATACCCTTTGTAATCTAGAACAGTCAGTAAGCGCCTATGAATTGATTAAAATAAATTCTAGCATTCTTCCGGCTCTATGGAGTTTTATACTTTTATAATGTCGTCTTAAGCTGAACTAGTGCGTTAATCTTTTTATGATAAACTCTTTTAGCCAATTACTTCTAAAGATGTTCAATTATATTATGTTCTGGGATCTGAGCAGTTGTCTCTGTAAGTTTGGGTCAGATACGGATCAACCCAAACTGTGTTTGCTTGGAATTGTTGTCTTGGTAGAATAGGATATTGCTTCCAATATCCTCTTTCTCCGCACTTTGCTTCATACATTCTTTTCGAATATTAAAATTAAAAAATTGTTCACTTTATGATTAAATTTGGCTTGTTTGCAAATCAGAAAATTTCGTATGTCAAATATAGCGATTAAAGAAAACGGCAGAACAAAAAAGTAAAATTACATACAAATTACACATGAAGCTAATTACACAATATGTGTAATTACGCACAAGGTGGCAACACTGGAAAAATTTTCGGAAATATCTACAATTTTAATTTTTCTTCAGAATATTTAAAAGTATTTATAATTTTACGAAATTTTTTAAAGGGGTCTAAAAATTTTTTATAACAATTGGTAAATTTAAACAACTGACAACTGAGGAACGCAGGAGACGCATTATCTTATAAGTGTACCTTGCCAACCGTAAAAGCAATACAGAAAGGTTTAATGGTGGGGGATGCCTCTTCGCCGATGGAACTAGTGAAATAATTTTGTTGGAAGGAAAAGTTAAGAAATCGCTTGGTAGGTGAAGGTTTCATATTTCAGCAGGACAATGCACCTATCCATATTGCAAAAAAAAAATTGTAGATTAGCTTGCCAAGAAAATCGTTACCCTTTTGAAGTGACCACCTCAAAGTCCAGACCTTACTCCGTTCGAAAATGCTTGGGCAATGCTGAAAATTCGGATTGCTAAGATGGCACCTCAATACCTAAGCCAACTAAAGGATTGCATAATTTCAAACTAAAAGTTTTCGTCCTGCCGAATGCCTAAAATTAGTAGATACGATGCATAACCGACTTGCTAAATTGTTTTTGCGAGGAGGTGGACACTGTGGTTACTAAGCAAATTGGAAACTTTTTTGCAACCATTTTCTTTGAAGTCTCTTAAATTTTTTTTATTTAGCAATAATGAAATTATTTTTTATATTCGATTACTAATAAAGATTTTCTCTTTTAACTGCAATACTTTTTTTAAATATTTAAAAAAGCTGTTGACATTTCAATTTGTTAGTTTGGTTTGGAAACTAATTTGTTCCACATACTGTATTTACATTGCCTGTTCAATTTCAAGTTATTTAAAAAAATGGTGCTGTACTATTTAAGTGACATTTACTGTATATGTTTTGACAAATTCAATATCGTTTCAGAGAACTTAAGCTAAAAAGCAAACTCACATAACATTGGCAAAAAGAAAGATTTTATTAACTCAGTTTGCGCTTATGTCGACTTAGCTACTTTTCCATACGACTACAGATATACAAAGGCAACGGTATTTTTTATTTTTAGTACATTTTGGATAAAATTAAAAAAGAGGTCTGTGTGCAGTATCTGACTTAGCCGCTAACGTTGTAATCGAAGTTTTGTTATGTGCTTATGATACTTTAGACTTCGCATAATTTACACTTTAAATATTTAAAAGCTCGCTTAGAATATAATATACTACGATTCGAATTGGAACATATAAATACTCATTATGAGATTGAGTGTTTGGTATGATACTTTCAATTTTTTTTCTCTTTTGAACAATATTGCTTACCTACTTGATGAGTACTACTCAAATGAGTTGAATGATTTGAATCATTGATGAGTATTATAAGTATTTTTGATGTGATTTACGAATGCAATGAGTATGAGTATTACGTCTGATTCATACTCATTGCTATGTATAGATACTTATAAATCAACGTTATTGTGATTATGAGTGAATCAAGATACACTCAGGCCACGTTTTATAAACCCGCATAAAACGATACACTACCTCCATATAAAAACTACAGATTCGTTCCTGAATTTGAAAAAAATACATTAATTCAAAAAGCATTAATTCAAAAGCATTAATTCAAAAAGCATTATTTCATTTACGTAACAAAAGAAAAAACGAACAAAAACATTTACATATGGATTCAATAAAAAGAAGAATCGCTAAATATGTATGTACGTATACGCACCATTTTTGAATCATTTTCATTACCAGAGGAAACAATTAATGTATTGTCATCATTTTGTAGATCATAATTTCACCAGAAATATTCTCATTATGACTATAAGGAGCGAATAAAGAGTTTTTAGGAGTTAAAACTTTTTCTCGTGTCTAATAATTTGTCATCAGACTTTGTGAGGTTGAACGTTTCAGTTGTTTATACTGATATCCAGAAAACAGACTTCAAGTCTACGTTTGAAAATTTCGTTTTGTGCAGTATTAACTTTGTTAATAACTTCAAAAATTTTTTAAGTTTAACTATTTTTTCACATCACTTTAGCAATCATTGTCTTCGACATTATCTGTTGTTAAATTAATATTGTTGTCATCGTATACTTCTACTAGCGCTACTTAATTGCTCTATTCAGTAATAAAATAAGAACAACCGCGCTAAAGGATTTGAAGATATAAGCAAGTATTGATCTGATGATACTTTAAATTTTTAGTGGAAATGCTCATATGTAGACTGATACCAATGTTTCTGTTTTAAATTAAAATGTATAATAAATAGAACAAAAACAACGAAAATTTTTAAACCGCATAAACTTGACTTTGCATAAAACGACGTTTGAGTGTAGTTGAATTTGAATGATGTGTACTCACTTATGCTTAAAAATTCATGAGTGAGTGTGAGTAGTGAAAAGGCAATTCATTACTAATCTTTGTTACACATAATTGTTCATTGTGACATCAATAAAACTAACGTGCTCAAAATAATCATGTGTCCACCTAAGTGTTTCACTGTGAGAATTGTATTATTCCTTAATAATTCTTCATTCCTATTTAATCTTAAAATATTTCTTATTGCTACTAAATTCATACATATATCAAATTTGCTTTCATCAAAAAATACATCTTTCAATCAACATTCAACCTTTTTTATTAATATTTATTTTAAAAATTAAGGAATGAGTAACAAAAAAAAAAACGGAATATAAATAAGAGTCCGAAAATATACAAGCATTTACTACATTTATTCAATCACTTAATTATTAATTAATTTCACTTGAGTACACATTTAGTTAACCTCACATTTAAGATTGATAATAAAATAAAACCCCGCAAAATATATCAGAGATTTGAGGATCTGCATAAAATATCTAACCAAAAAGATTCTACCGAAAGAACACAATTTTAAAATTGTGTTTGCTGGGTGATAATATATTCTTAATGTGCTGCCAATAATATTTTACATATGTGCATATGTGTATGTTTGAGACAAAAATTCAATATTGTAGTTCGTCTTAACGACATGACAACGTTGTCATCCATCTAAGCATAATATTTTACAAAACGATAATGTTATAGTCTATATGTCTAGTGTAATGTTATTTACATTCATACATACATCCATACATATAAGTAATTATATTAGGGTAGGTCTTCATTAGTTGTAGACAAAAAGGTGTTGAAAGCGATTCGAATATCGTTTATATTTTTTAATTTAATTTTAATTTTCTAATTAAACTGATACAGCACATAAATTATTCAAATTTTGTTAACTACATATATTATTAATTTAATAAATATTTATAGATATTAAACTTCGATTAAAATAACTTTCCTTCATTCTATAATATACAAGTACGTACAACGGTTTTCATTGTATAAAAGACAAATATCGATTCCAAATTAGTAAAATAATATTGGACATGCGGTGTTCAGCTTTTCTATTAAATTTATACTTGAATGGCATTTTAACTCAACCATCATCTAAAACATGTTCTTATGAGCACTAAAACATACATACATACATTCATATATATGCTATACATATAATCTTATATTGTTTGTTTTTGTGTCTCTTAAAATGCCTTTAAACATTGCAAATAAAAATAGAAACTTTAGGAAAAATTCAGTAGAGCGTTAAATATATAAAACATGGAATATTTATTGATTTCTTATAATTAATTCTAGATTGGCGCACACGAACCTACTTGGGTAATATCTGATTTCATTGCCTCGCCTGGTTCCAATGAGCTCAGTGTCAACAAAGGACAACAAGTGGAAATAGTTGAACCACCTACAGCAAATGAGCCAGACTTTTGCCTGGTTCGCCTTAATCCACAAACCGATGATGCTGCTGTACAAGAAGGGTTAGTTCCAGTTTCTATACTTAAGCCACCACCAGGCTATCAGAAGACAAATTCGACACGAAAAGAAAAAAGTGATGCAACACAAGACCAAAGTAAGTGTTTCTTTTTACGTTTTCTTCAATTGTTAAACTGTTATTTTTCCCTTTTCTTAGCAAACAATCGTAGTAAACCGGATCCTCTAACATCTTCCACCAAGAGAAGAGGACTTGGAGGGTAAGATATTTTTGTTTTTAATATTTTATATTTACTTATTATTGGAAAAAGTTATACCTTTGTGTTAAGAAAACAAAAAACTCGTCATTTTTGGATCAAATCAAATTTTAACAGATTTCGACTTCGAGAACATAGAGTATAATTTTAAAATTTTTTATTGTTACAATAAATAAAGTAGAAAACATATTGCACACTAAATCATAAACAGCCACAACTCAAAATTCATAAATTCAGGAGAGGCAATCATTGTTTCTAAAAACATGATTTTGATTTTTAATCAAATTGAGTCCCACAGTGAAGAATACCGACTTGAGAATTTTTTAATTCGCGGTGTAATTTCGGAATAAGAGATAATTTTGTATTGTGAGTTCACTTGTCAAAATAACACACGCGATTATACTCTGATTTTTTTTCTCAATTAAATAGGCAATACGAAATTATACTCCACGAAACTTTAAATTTTTTTATTAGTAGCGTCACAACTGTTAAGTAAAAAAAACTACTCAATTATTAATAATCGCACAGTCACAACTAAAAATAGTACTTTTAGCTGAAATAGTACTTTTTAGTTGATATACAAGCAAAACAAGTAATATAACAAACGACAATTGATCTGTGAATTGGTTTATAAAAAATAAACAATTATAGAAAATAAAAAAACCTAACAAAAAAATTTAGGATGATGTTAATATTTCTGCTTATAATTTAACATTTAACCCTGCTATTAGATTACACAAAAAACTTACGAATCTCATGTTAAACTCCTTTTTAGCTCAAATTGTGTTTTAAACAATAAATGCACTAAAATGTGGTTTTAACTTTTTATAATTAAAAATATTTGTAATTCACCCAGTTTGCATGATTATATTGAATTCTATTTCTGTAATTTCCCGTATCTAGTTAATCATACCACTTGTACTCTGTATCTCCGATATTTAAATATGCATGGCTTTGGATGAAAATAGTGAATATGAAATCCATGCGAAATGTGATGCAAAGGAATATATCTCCTTTACACCGTATCTTAAGAACTTCAGCTTAGAATATCATATACATACAACCGGGGTCCAACTCAATTTGCCGTTTCCAGATGCATGATATATTGCGTTCTGTTTTTTATTTCTCCCCCAACACTAGAAAAATAATAATTGAAAGTACAAAACAAGTATGGGAGAGAAAAATTCGACAAAAAGGACAATTTTTACATGATTTCAAATGCTTCTCGCTTCGACGAGACAATAGCCCGAAGGTAGAGACAGAACAATAATAATTTCGCTACTTTTCCACAGATGTGGGTTCGCTGGGAAGTTAATCTTCTAATATTTTACAACTGTTACGAAAATGTAACTATTGATGAACATCTGGTAGCCGATTCCATATTAAACTATGTGTGGAAAACTCAACCATATCCTTGGAAAATCAAAAAATTTACAGTCAGAAAAAAATCAGTTGAAGCTAGTCGTTTTTGATCTCACTAAAAGCTTGAAAGGTGAAAATATCGCTTCAGATGAACTTTATTCATCTTTTGAATTACGAAAAAAGTTTGTTGAATGGAAGCTGACTTATATCGGTACAGTTCGAAAATATAAAACATTCATGTCCATATTATTCAATATGGTTATTTTCAAAAAAGTTTCTCAATACACGTTCATATTTTCTTTCAATGAAACTGCTACACTGGTTTCATTGTGCAAAATCTGCGAGCGGTGTACTAAAATGTCATCTGTTAGAAAACGAACTACATGCAGCTACTGCAAATCCAAGTGAGTTAGTAAGTTCATCATAAACAGCAAATTTATATACAAAATATAACGAAATATAATTTGCTCTTCATATTATGAGAAAACTTGATTTTGCACTTGTTCTATAAACCTAATTCATTCAATATAATTAGATAAACATGAACGGACCAAAATGGTCCTGACCTAAGATTTGTAACTTTCTATTTTGCTGTCTTTATTTACATCATAGAACTCCAAAAATTTCGTAAAAGTAATAAAATATATAAATATCACCTGGGTTAACGTTTTAAGTTGATATGTTGAACCGTACTGTAGTAAAAGCAAAAAAGAAAAACAAAATAATCCAAAATAGTCGAAATCTTACAGCAGGGTTAAATATTTTTATTTTCTATGTATTTCGTTACTCCTTTGTGACACTATCAGTTTAAATTTTATTAAATTTAAATTTATTCCTAACGGTGCCACCAAAAGGTTACCTTAATATTAAGAATATGTATATAAAATTGTTATTAAAAGCAGTCGAACCGAATTAAACATTTCGCATACTTAATCTACCACGTAATCAACAGTCGCAACTTAAAAAATTAATAATTTTCAAAAGTAAAAAACTTTTCGATTTACGAACAAAACCAGTGAATTAAACGATCTATTAAATGTTTTTTTATGAATATTTGTTCTTTTATTACTTATTTTTTGAAATTAACTACAATAATTAAAAAATCTAAGTATTTTTTGGTACTGTCATTTGTTTTTAAATAAATTTTTAAGAAACACTGACAAAAGGAAATGTTTCTATAAAATAGTAGTTACGTTTTTGTTAAGTCACATTTAAGAAGGTGGTGTTGCCTGTTCGGTTGACAATTTTTAATTTAATGCATGTTTCTTGATTGTCTATAATTTTATTTAGTTTACACTTAATTCTCTTCTTACATGATTTTTTGTACCATAGCGGTTACAACGTACAGGATCAGGTGTATTTTATTATAAATGTCTAACATTTTTTTATTTTACAGTTCATTCTGTTTTTATACCATTTTTTACACAATATCGTTTGGAATCCATCTTGCGTGTGAAAACTAGATTAGGTGTATTTAAGAAAAATATAATTTATAATAATTTTTTGACATTCTTAATACACAAAAAAACAACAAATACAAATATGTGTTGTCCAGTCAGATTCAGTAGTTAAGATTCGTCTAGCAACTCCCTTGTATGCATATGTGCCATAAGTAAATAGGAATTCTCTCGCTAGGTGCATTTTTTTTTTTAAATTATATTGAGTTGAATATTAAGCTTCGCTTCTTTTGTTTGATTCTTATATTATATTTTGGAGTCAAAATGGTTTCCTATGCTTGCGATATCACAATGGGTCCACCATCTGGCCTAAGGACAACATCCTTCCCGTTTATATTATTTAGGAAATTTATGTCATATAAAAGAATTTTATCTGTATCTATCATGTAAATCGAGAGATAGATGTAATTATGCCGCAAGGTAGTTGTATCCATTTTAAATATATTTTTATAACTATTTTGTTGTCATGACTAAAACGTTAACGACAATTTGTGAAATATATGACAAGCAAATACGCTAACCACGATGCCAAGGCTCAGGTATATAAGACCATGCTAAGCATGCCTTATAATTAGCCATCAGCCACAGAATTACTATGTCAGCATTATTCTGAAGAGTAGCAGGAATAATGCCATCCGGGTATTGGAATTTCTATGGAGCAGAATTATCCCAGCTCACTTTCCGTGATGGGAACGTGGGGCTCAGTACAAATATTAGAGTTTCCTACTGAACGCTCCGCCATTGGAAAAATTGCCCGGGAAATGCACGGCAAGTAACACATTCAAAGTCTCTTGTCCGCTTTCGGTCTAACTTCCACATGACTTCTGAATGAAGCCAGGGACCGCCGATGAAAATGCAGAGATTTTCCACGTCTCGGAGTATCCTTCCACACCACTGCAGAAGGATCTCCAAGACTTGTATTTTGCGTTTCAAATCTGGTGTTTGAATCTATTCCGCAAGGAACTATAAGCGGACCAGTCGCCCATCTCAGACTCATTAAATAGTCGGCGACACTCCTTACGGATGTTGCCCATATCGGAAACCTAACATGATGGGTTACTTCCTACCATTACAGACCCTTGGTCTCCATGCCTCGTTCATCGCCCTATCAAAAGCCTCTGGTAAAGTCTCAACAGAAACTTTGATATCATGGCGATTATTTATGATCGGAGGATCCTGAAGGGTCGGGACAGGATGTTGCAATCCGTTCTTCTCCTGTTCTAAAAGGCCTCAATTTAGGTTTAGGTCTGACCGCAATCTGGAAGTCAATGTACAGATGGTCAGAGAACGAGCAATCGCTAGGGACCCTCAATTCTCTAACCAGATCCGAGTGCTTGGAACTAGACAGCATCAATTCCAGAACTTTCCTTCTATCAGAAACTACAAAGGTAGGTTCCTTGCTAATTTTCATGACATCCAAACTACTGCAAAGAATAAAATAAAAAATAGATTCACCCTTGCATTTGTATCCGAGCTACCACAAGCGATATTGTGGTCGTTGGCTTCAGCTCCAATAGTGAACGGCATATTGCATAGTCTTACCTAATTTATCAAATCATGAACCCTGCTGTTGAGGGAGGTTCGCTATGGTCATCCGCCATATAGCTGGAGAGCAAAAATATATGGTCTCCCAGGCCGTTGCTACCGTATTCTCATTACTAAAATCAGAGAGAATGAATATACTAAAATTTTTACTTGCCATAATGCACGATCTGATCTTACCTGATTTCGTAGCATGTAGCAGCTTATATTTGTCCGCACGTAGTCCACAAACACTATCACCAACTATCCAAGGTTCCTGAATCAGTGCTAGTAAGGAGTGGTGAAGGTTAACCTGAGTTAAAAAACGTCAGTTAGGTTTTGAAACAAAATTTAAATATCGGTTTGAATATTTAAACAAAGGTAAACGGTGTAAGCATGAAACCTTGGAAGAAATTAGTAACTTAATAGTTTTTGAAAAAATTTGTTCGTGTAACTTAACTATGATAAGCAGAAATTGTGTATTGTAATTAGACGGTCAGATGTTTTCGATTTAAATTAAAAAGTCATTCTTAGTCGAGCAGGGCGTTATTTAATAAGGATTAAAAACACAGTACACTTCAGCCATCTGTGTTTACATTGACAGAATGCGTTTTTATGCAAATTTTATTGTATTCCTGACTATTTTTAGTAGGGATACGTGAATAATCTGCTGTACTGGGACAAGCCAGCCACTATTTCAGCCCTGGAAGACAACATTATAGCTGCCATTGGTGAGATACCTGCCGAAATGCTGGAAACAATATGCCAATGTTCGAGCTCACTGAAGGACCACCTACGGCGTAACCGTGGGCAACATTTACATGAAATAATCTTTAAAAAGTAAATAGCAGGCATTTATTTTTCGCCCCAAATAAATATTTCATTAACTTTAGAAATTGTCTGTTCTTATTTTTTTTTTTAATTTTCGAAACCCAAACGCTTAAAAAATCACCCATTAGTAAGAGTAATATTGTATGTATTGTACATATGTACATACATACTTTGTTTTTATTTTATTAAGAATGTTTATGTGTCACCTTTTTTTATAATACATAATATAATTAACACTACAGTAAGAGAATTTTTAAAGTGAGCATTTTGTATTTTTAACGACTTCTTATCTTTTCTTTAAGTACTTTTGAGCTCCAACTGCTCATTTGTTCGATAAACTGTTATTTGATTACTCATTCAGTGAATGAAAAAAGTTTTAACCGAAACTATTATACAATTTAAAAAATAATTATAGGTATATAGTAACGGTTTATTCATGCCAATTTTTTGTAAGTTTTTCTTTTTTAAACAAAGTGAAGAATATTCAACTGCAATTTATAAAGACATATAGGAAAACATATGAATATTTCCTTAAAAAAAATTTATCGTAATATTCTAAATTGAAATTGAATCGAAAAATATGATGGTGTTTGCTCCTTGCGTTTTATGGCAAAGCATGTTTTAGTATTCTAAAGTATTAGACTAGGCCAAATATAAATAGGAACTACAAATTCATTAATAATTTTGTAAAATGTTTTTATTATTATTTTTTAATAAGAATACTTTAAATAATCCGAAGGCGAAAAAATTTATTAATTTATTACATCTTTATTATAATTTTTTTTTCACAAATAGTACAAGTTATTTTTTTGTATTATTATTATCCACTTTTACATGGATAGGCAATGACTAAGATTATATACATACATATTATATTTATATAATATTGTAAAATTATACATGACATACATATGTATGTGTGTATAAGCATGTATACACGGAAAGAAAAAGTTTTCAAATCAGAATGAAACTCTGATAAAAGAATAAAAAAATACATACATACTTATTTAGAAATATATATATCCATATATATATATATATATATATATATATATATATATATATATATATATATATATATATATAATGCATGTATAATAATCACCGCTATACATGACGTTCGAAAGAAGTACCTATTCCAACAAAAAGCTGAATATGATAGAAAAGAAACGATAACGTTTATAAAATCAGCTGTTTCGCTATGGAACGTATAAATAGAAATATAAAAATAAGTTTATTTTTTAAATATTTTTACAAAGTCAAATTTAGTGCATATAAGAAAAATATTCAATAATTACAACAAAAAAAGAATTCAAATATTATGTCTACTGCTAAATTAACAACTTACATAAACGTAGCTACGATCGTGATGTAGTAGAATTCACACAAAAGGCTATAATTTCGATTCGAATTGAAACGCACTATTAACTACAGTAATTCTATTAACTTTCGAATATCATCTTTTGTCTTTTTTTGCTGTGTACTTATTGTTATTGTCGTATTCCTTTGAATTGAGCTGGAATGTGTTTATACGTTGGCACACTCATTTTCTAATCATTCAGTCAGTTATTCTTTAAACGTGACGAATAAAGGTTCAATGCAAAAACATAGTGAATCTAATATATCGTATGAAGTATATATAATAAAGAAAAAAACAAGCATCGTCCACTTATCATAAATACGCTCATAGTTGGTTTCACTTAATTATATGTAAATAAAAAATACAATTTGTTTTCAAAAAAAAAATAAATAAATAAATAAATAAATAAAAAATAATAATCTAAAGATATTATGTATGATAATAAATGTGTTATTAAACGACGTACGTCGGATTTAGTGTCATTACCCTGTGAAAATGCAGATAATTTTTTATGTTTCTGCTGTGATCAAAATGAACAATTGTATGGTCATCACCATCATCACCAACAACATCGCAAATCATGGTATCAAATTAATAATTAAAATATACAATTCCTGTGGCTGGCTATATTTAATATAAATTCTAAATCTGAACATTCATACATAAATACGATTAGATTCTTTTTTAAATCAATAATAGTTGTAATTGATTCATGTGCTCCAAAATATTTTATAGTTTAATCAAAAGTATGATAGCCAGATATTTAATTGACAAAAAGAAGACATTAAGGATTCAAAAGCAATACAATTAATACAAAAAGTACATTGTTTTTATTTGTTATTTCAATAGTTTTATTAAGAATAAAATAATACAAAAGTGACGCTTAACCTATTATCTAAGCTTTAGGTAGAAAAGTTGTTATACATACATAAAGAAAAAGATAAACCAAAGTAATATACAGAGTCTCAAATCTTCACATAATGTTTATATACATACATTAAATTCAAACAATAGTATTAAACAAATATAAATAAAAGTTTTAACAAATTTTCGTGTTTAATATTACTTAAATTTCACTGGTCTACAAAAAACAAAACATTTTCTTTCTCGCCTTTAAATAAAACTATGTGAAATATAATGATTTTGATGCGCTGAATTCAAATCCGTTTTCAGTTTTTTCCATCGGGTTCATATTTTTTTATGGGCGTGGCAAATTTTTCTCCTAAAATGTGGTAGTTTGTCAATATATATCATCATACCTTGAAAAAGACTTGACCGATTTTAATGCACGTTTAGGAACAAAATTTCCTATTAATCACCTGAACAACATTTTTTTGTAATTTCAATGGTTTCGGAATTATTCACATATCAGCTCCGAAAAAAAATTCATGCAGAATTAAAGCAATTTTTTTTTTTTTTCAAAAAGAAAGACAATTTTAGATGTTAAGCACTTAAATTAAAGCTTGAAATGTTGAGAATAAAAAAGCTTTAATTCGTGAAAATCGGTTGGCTATTGCGGATTTCATTCAAAATTAAATGCAGGTACCTAACTTCGACCAAAATTTGCGAACAAAATGTTTTCTTGCAAAATTAGCGGAAAATTTTTTCTTTTATTTCAAAAAAGGTATACAAAAATATTAAAATATAGGTTTTACATTTAGGCACTTAAGTCAAAGCCAGATATGTAACCTATAAAGGGAGATACCTAACTTAGGCAAAAAATTTGTAATACTTTATTAGGCAACACAAACATAATAAAAGGAAATGTCTGGTAGGAAACTATACATACGCATATATGTATGTATGTATATTTTACTTTGATGAATCAATAAAGAGTCGCCATTCCTCAGACTTGGACGGTGATTAATATAACCAATTTCTCACAAAATTCCCTTTAGATAAATGGTTTCTTTTGCTGCTGTTAACAAGGCTACGAATTCAGCTTCTGTGCTGCTAAGTGCAATATTAGGCTGTTTTTTACTTTCCCAGCTACGAGCAGACCAAGCCAGGAAAAACATAAAGCCAGTATGGGATTTTCTGTCTTGATAACTACTAGGCCAATCCGCATCAACGAATCCCATAGGTGGTTCATCTTTACGAGAGTGCTGCAGTCTAAGATTCCTTGTAGAACTTAAATACCGCAATATATGCCTGACTTCCTGACTTTTTGTGCAAGTTTGCAAACTGAATGCAATATTCGGGTCTTGTACTTATCCATTTTTGTTTCATCCAAAGACACAATTGGTGAACGAAAATTTGATACATTTGTTTTTTTACCATACCAAACCTCATATGGAGTCTTCCTCACTAACACTTTAGTAACAGAACGGTTTCTAATGTACACCGCTGTGCTTACAGCTTCTGCCCACAATACTTCATCAACACCTGAATGAACAATCGTGCTTCTCGTTATTTCAAATGCAGTTCTTTTGGCTCGTTCGGCAATTCCTTTTTGTTGTGTATGTACGGAACTGTTAACTGTCTTTGTTTACCATTAACTTCCAAAAATTCCTTGAACTCTTTGCCGTTGTCACTCCTCACGCACTTTATATTTCTTCCAAGCTATATCTCGACAAAAGCTTTAAAAATCTTTAATTTCTCGAACAATTTTGTATTTCATAAAATATCCGAAAATTCTTCGAAAATGGAATGAATGTGGCGAAGTACAGGATTCAGCTAATGATGGTTTGTTCATGGGACAACAGACGTCACTATAAACCAAGTTCAACAAATTATTCGCTCAATATTGGTCAGAAAACGGAAATGGCTGTGAAACTATTTTTAATTTCATACATGATGTACATTTCACCTCTGTTGGAAAACGCCTTATCCTCTTGAGACCATGGGTACACATATGTGTACTTTAAATTATCGTTATTTATCACACGTAGCGACATTATTGGGTACGTGCTGGAATTGTATCTTCTTTATTTCTTTCTATCAACAGATGGCATTTCTACCAAAGTTATAGCCATTTTTTTTTTTTAATAAAAAACACTCGTGGGGTCTTAATAATGATTAAAAGGAAACGATATATAAAAAAAATAAACTGTTATCATAATCGCTTCATGTTTAGGTCTTAAGAGGTTATATTGATACCATTTATTGCATTCTTACTGATCATGTCACTAAGGCTTCTAAAATTAAACAAATTCATATTATTTTCAGCATCTAAAACGACTTCCCCAGTATTGTCTACTATTTTAGCAGCATTGTTCTTAAAATTTACATTAAAACCATTTTCAATAGCCTTTCCCGCAGATAAAAAATTTCCAGGCATATTGGGAACATAAAACACGTCTCGTATATTATATCGTCATTTTTAACTTTGATTTTTACGTCGCCTTTGCCTTCTGTTTCTATTTAATTGTTACAAGCAAGCATTATGTTCTCAAAAGTTTCTACGAAATTAAAAAATTATTGACTCTCAGCACATATGGCACGTAGCGCTGCTGTCAATATACCATAAATCTTTATTAAATGCTGTACAGTTGCTAGTTGCAAGCATTGCAAAGGAATGGATACCAAGCGGTCCATTGTAGTCGTCCTGTGCGAAAAGGCGACCTATATGATTGAAAAGAAGAAAAAATAAAAACAGTACAAAAGAGAAAGCTAAGGAAAACTAAAGGAAAAAGCTGGAAGGTCCCACACCCCCAGTGATTCAATCAACCATGCCACAACCGGGGTCAGTACCCGAAAGGGAGGTTAGAGATTGGATTGTAAATTTACCTAAGAGTCGATGCCTCCTACCCGAGAGCCTGGGACAACGACATAATAGGTGTTCGATTGTCTCTTAACTATTTCCCCGTCCTAGCACAGCCTACAGTAATCATTGTCGCCATTTGCCTATCTACGAGTCATCGCACGGATACCACAATGGCCTGTAATAACGCCCATAATTAGCCTCAACTCCTGCTTAATATCACCACCTCCACAGTCTCAAAACTCATGGTAAGCAGAACATAGTCACACCCTCCACTCGCCTCAAATTCAGACAGCGCAGAATACGCGCATGTCCATAATTAGCATCCCGCCAAAGACCCAGTCCCCAAAGCCGTAGGGCACTTCTTGTCTCTTGAAGGTGAATTTGAAGGTCCAAAGGACGGACGTCAAGCATCACATTCAGAGCCACCGGCGGAACACTCCAGTACACTCTCGTGATAAGAAGCGAAGGGAAACGCTGCGCTGGTTTCAAACCCCAATTATAAACCCCAAAATAGAGCGATTTTTCCAGTCCACTCGACGATCAAGGATAACACCCGGGTATATCGCCTCTAAGACGAGTTATAATGTCACCCCATCCAGGGCTGAGAGCGTGAAGGGGAGATTTTACTCTTCCTGGTGAATAGAACAAGCTTCGCAGGATTTACGCCAAGACTATTGCGATGCGCCCAGCGTGACAGTTTGCCCAGACACTCTGCTATAGTTGTGACAAGGTTTAGCACCCACAAGCAGAACAACGTCATCAGCATAGGCAACCACCTTGGTGCCCATCCGATCGAATTCTCCCAGTATATCCCCGATCACAGGAAGCCACAAGAGTGGCGACAAAACAACCCCCCTGTGGGGTGCCTCTAGTAACCGACCTCCTAATGAAGCTCATCCTACCCTTGAGCATCATCAACCCAATTTGACTTGTGAATAGAAGAGATTCACGTTGTTGAACATCTGCTCTATATTTAGGAACACCACCAAAGTGAAATCCAAACTAGCCAAATTCCTCTCGATAACACCCACCACCTCATGCAGAGCAGTTTCCACAGATTTGTCCATAATGTAAGCGTGCTGCGCACGAGGTGATATCTATAATTGACCTTATTTCAAGGCCAACTAGCATCTCCAAAGTCTTAAGAAGGAAGGATGACAGACTAAACGGCCTGAAATCCTTTGGTGTCGAATGACGAGGCTTACCAGATTTGGGAATATAAGTCACCGTTACCTCCCTTTCATAGACTCGGCACATACTAAAAATAAACAAGCCATATAAATATGCCCCAGAAACTGAAACAGTCGCGGTGATGGTCTCTGTAGCATCACCGGTATTACTTCATCCGGGTGATTTATATGACTTGAAGGTGTCAATAGCCTAAGCAATCTTCTGGTTGTCAATCATATTACAGACAAGATTTGATTCTTCTACCGAGGAATGTGAGCTGAGTAACTGGAAGTGCTCCCGGCCCACATCCTCACAGCCAGGAAGATGGGCTCTTGCCAATAAATCAAGAGTTTCAAGACTGGAATCAGTCCACGAGGTGTCGTCTCTTAATACTTCCAATGGGCTTGTGTTTCGTCGCAAGTATTCTTCGGCATTCCTGGCAGCGTCGTTAACCCCTTCTATTGACCCACATAAGCCAGTGAATACTTGTAAACTATAAATATTTTACTTTGTTAAAAAATTTAACTTTCAAATATTTCGTTTTCTGGACGTTTCTTAACTATAAACATAAAATATTACACACTGAAAACAGACACAAAAGAGTGCAGAGTTTATTGACAGTGTAAAAAATGAAGTAAAAATTTGTTTTTGTTGTTTTGAACATACTAAAGTTTTTTCACATGATCTCTGTAAATCAGGAGTGTGCAAAAAGAGAGAAACAGTTAAACTGATAAATGCATTGAAGTTAAAACACTGTAAAAAAATAAGTATTCATACATAGTACAAACTTGCATAAATTTATGTAGCTTATTATTAACACTTCTCGGTGTAGAAATCAAAATTTTAGCTCTCTTCAAAATCTCTTAAAATTAAAAAAAAAAAAAACTTGCGCTACATACATTCTTCGTTGACGTTAACAAGCCACTGATATATTTTTGTGTCTCACACACAAATTTTTCGTTGTAATTGTGGGTGCCGTTTTTATAGAAAAATAAAACAAAAACAATTTTTTTAGGAATTATATCATTAAATACTGTATGATATTTAAACAAAGGTTAGCGATGCAGTTGATTTTGACCCATTTCAGGAACATTATTGGTAGGATTTTCTTCAACCCTGGTTATAGTATTCACGTAAAGAATAAATAAACAGCCGAAAAACTTCTGACCAATATGGATGAGCGTCACTGCTGGAAATACATATAAACTTATGAAATATATGCATAAAAAATTTGTGTAGAATAAAAATCTCATGAAATTACAAAAAAAAAAAAAAAAAAGCTAAACTTGTTTGTCTTCAATGTGCAAACTTATTATTGACAAACTGTATGTATTGGATTGTTCTATTTAGTAATTCTCTGCTGTACATGAAAAACTTTTAACAGTTCGTCAAACACAATAAAAAAGAACAATCAGCCGAACAGGCAACGTCACCTTATATAATTTTACCATGGTCGTAGCTATCAATTTTATACATACATTCATATGTGAAATAATTTAAAGAAACACTTGAACTTGTAACCGCAGGGTAAATAATAGGGATATCGGACGGTTATTATTCCACAGGTTTTAACCGGTTTTTTTGGTTTTATCGAATACGGTTTTTTCAAAATCTTCATTTTTCAAATACCGAATGAACCGGTTAATTTAACACGAATAACCGGTTAATTTAAATAAGTCAAATTTTTATACGTTTGCATATTTCTTTTATTGAAAATATGCCCATCGTTAAACTATTTTTATAAATTTAATTATTTTTGTATATATAACAACCTTGAACGTCTCACAAAGAACGTGAAAACCAAGGTAGATCGAAAAAGATATGCACTCTTGAGCAAAAATAACCTCTTCTCATCTTCTATAAATAAATATCGTTTTTTATATGGAGAATGACCAACTAGACGCATTGAAAGCCCACAAACCCACGAACGCCGGTTCCGAAAGGCAGATATATTAGTTTGTAAAGTTTATCACAGCGTAAATACATATAACCAGTCGCTAGTAATGTTGTGAGGTGATATCACTGTTGAAAATTGTCAGATGGTGTGCTCTGGGATTGAACCGACCACTTCTTGATTGGAAGGTGTTTTCTTACCTAACATACCACAGTGACACACACACTACTAAATACGTGGTGCATAAATTTACATACAGTGCTACTCGAAATCTAATCAAACTTTCTTATCGAGGCAATTAAGGACTCGTATATTACTAATAGATTTATTCAAAGTAAAACATTTAATTTTTGTTATCTTAGGCACCTAACTATTATAACAAACCTTTAATTCCATTCTCCACCAAGTAATACAATAAAAACGAAATTTGCTCCTTGAGTAGCTGTTCGAAACTTAAGCAACTTTCAGTACTTCGTGTAATAAACTTTGTTTATTATGGCCTCCGCACACCCTTTTGGTATTGTTAGTAGTGGTTGCCATTTTAATTTTAAGCTCTGCATCAGCTCCTGCTTATTTTTAAAACGAAGTGTTCCAGCTCTGCGCTTCAAGATTTAGAAACCATTTTATTTAAATTAAAGAACCGAATAACCGGTTATTTCGATTATTAACCGAAAACCGGTTTTTTTAATAGTGCTACTTTTCGAATTATTCGAAAACCGGTTTCTGAAAAAAAGTCGAATAATCGATCTCCCTAGTATATAACAACAAACTTATGACCTTTTCTTTTCTGATAAACAAATGTAACATTTTTTTTTGTTGCTTTCAAAAGATCTGATTTTTTTATATTTCGAATTCTATCATTGAACTTAAATTTCTTTCCAGCAAGCATTCTCTCGAGATCTTAAAAATGTGTGTGAAGATAAATTCGAATTTGAAAAGCCAACCTTACTCTTTTAACATGCACAAATTTTTCGTTAACAGAGTACTATTAAGAGATTAACAATGATTACATACAAAATGTAAAATATCTTCAGAGGATATATAAACATTTCGGGAAAATATAAAGATGCTCCCATATACCACCATATAAATATGTTTGTCCAAGGGGTCTATAAGAGAGTCCATATGGTGGTATGTCTGAAAAAATCATGTGAGTGGCTATTTCCCTAAAATATGGAAGTGCTCTCCTATACCACTATATACAGATGTTTGTGCCAAGCGTCTTGTCTAGAGCCCATATAGTGGTATGTCCGGATTTGAAAAAATCGCCCTTTTGAAAATCCGAAAATTCTTGGGAGGATGAGTGGCTATTTCTCTAAAATATGGGCATCCACTGCTCTCTGCATCATTTGTGCGGGTACTACCACGTTTAAATTCAGCAATCCACTTCTCTACTATTTGTCTCGGTAGAGCAGAGTTCGAATAATTTTTATCAAGCCATTGTTTGGTTTCCACTGTATTTTTTTCAGCAACAAACACTGCTTAATCAAAACTCGAAATTAATTTTTTTCAGTAACAAAAGTTGCTTCACACAACATGCTATAACTCACGAATAGTCCTACTGAATTATTGAATGACCTGTTCAGTGTAGCAAATGTCACTTTCATGTAATTTGTTATTGTGACGTAGCAAAATTTAGCAGATATGCTAGGTTTATCGCAGAACAAAACGACCCTTTGGAAAGTTTCTTACTCTTACTATAAGCTCTTGAAAATTGCAATGGGATTGTATGTACATACGTAGAAAATCAAATTACATACATACATACATACACACATATGTATGTACATACATAGAAAATCACATTACAAACTCATTGCAATTTTCAAGTGCTTATAGTAACAGTAAGAAATTTGTTTGCAACGAAATAATATTTCTTGAAACTGTTCTTATATGAAAATTCGAAATTAATTTATAACAACTTCCTCCGCTTAAAATGTTTTATACTATTGTTTCAAACGTTTCAAAAAGAAAACTCATAAAATAAATCAATAGAAATGTATTGCTAAAGTTTATTGAGGAATACAAAAACATACGACGTCATGGTGAGCGTATAAATAAGTAATAAAAATAGATGTATGTACTACATACAGTTAGCGAAATAAATTTAGCGTACAACACTTATAATATTTTTATTTTTGAAATCAATTGATTTTATTTCACATTTTTTCAAAACCTTTATAGGCAAGAACTCAATATAGATTATCAACTAATGTGTTGAATAACTTTTTCTTATACATTATTAAGAAACTATAAATATATATAAATTTTCGAACGAAATAATTATAGCAAACTAAAATGATCAATATTTTTAAAGATGTTATGTTATTGCTTTGTGGTCTAAGTGGGCTGCCTTTTAACCTAACGTAACACTATCAAGGTCGGAAAGAACTCTTGTACAAGAAAATGATATCGAAATACTCGAAAGACCAACTTAAAGACCCGATTTGAATCCAATGGATTACCTTGATTGTAAAAGGTGTGCGACTGAGTTCAGGTGTATATTGTGTAAAAATAATACTGACAAATAATACTTGACAGTGAGATCTTCTTATATAAAAAAATGAATATGTGTCAACATGTACATATGTATCTCTGTTTGAAGTCTATGGACAGCTAAACGACTGAATCAATTTTCTTGAAATTATTGCTGTATCTTTCCCTCTCTTGGGAGAAACAATAGGCCATATACATTTCAAGAATTCCAGCTGGTCGGTGCCGCGCCCATACAAAGTAAAAGTAATAGTAAGCGTCTCTGAATTTGGTCCGAATAGTTCCATAGTCAATACAAATCATCAGTCAAAAGTGAGCGGATTCAGATAAATGCACATGTAAATGTACCTCAGATACAAACTAGATATTAATTTTTGCAAATCTTGAAACCGGTTAAAATGTAAATTTCTCAATTTGGTCTGAATGACTTCATAGTCAATACAAACCATTAGTCAAAAAATGGGCCGAATTTCTGTGGAGCGGTGGTATGAATATCAAACCACATCTTTGCGCGGAATTCTGCAAGGATAAAAATTTTTATAATACATTAATAAATTTTTATTTTTGCATAAATTACTTATTATAAATAAAAGTACATTTTTTTATTTTTTACCGATTATAGTGTTGAGAACAATACTCTTTGCTACAATATGTTGCCGGAACTGTGAACTATGATTCTGATGCGTGACGAAACTCGAAACTTATTTATTTTTTTGTTTGTTAAATTCTACTCAAACTCTTTTACTTTCTTCAATAAAATTAATTAATCAAATTACAGAAGCATTAGTGTGATGGTTGGTTAGGGCATCTTGTTATTAATACGTTTTTTTTTTTTTTTTTTTTTTTTTTTTTTTTTTTTTTGAATAGCGGCATTCGAAGTGATATATTGTCAATTTTTTTTAAGTTGACATAATGAACACAACAGAATAAATATTTACTGCCTTAGGTGTGAACATTTCTCTTCCTCTCTAGTTTACAAAATTGTATTTTGTATAATTTATTTTTGTTTTCGTTTGCTTTTTTGTTTTTATATCTTATTTCTTATTGTAGTCTGCGAAGGAAAAATTTGTTGATACGCATTAATATAAAATAACTAATTATATATTGTTTGAAAACAAGATAACTTTAAGAAATTTTTTACATTTTTCATAATGTAGGCGAAAGTGGCTACCACAAATTGGACGTAAACCGACGCAGAGCAAAGTGGAAAAAACTCCAGAAAAATTGTTGGTTAAAAAATTATCAGAGAAAAATTTCAAGGTAAGAATTACTTTTTGAGTGTAAACTGATGAATAAAAAATATAATCTTGATTTACAAGTTGCCATCGAAGCAAATGGAGGATGCTAACACACAATTGCCATCGGCAAATACAACATCACAACTTAATACATCTCAGCAGGACTTTGAAGCTGAGGAAGAAGTTGGTCTCGAACTACCACCTCCAATGAAACCTATACAGGAACCCCATTTAATTACAAATGGTCCACAAACATTCTCAAAGGACATAAAGGATAACCCATCAGCATTAGTAAGTTTTGAACAATCATTAAATGGAACTCGTTTGCTTTTGCATTTTCTAAAAGTTCAGTAAAACACAATAAGTTAGAGAAGAATCAAGAAACATTCATACAAATAAAAGTAAATATTGTTTTAAAATTATTACTGCTTAAAAAGATACTGACGATTTTTGTCGCTCTTCTTGTCCAATTTACTGACGCGTTATTCATAGTTTCGAAAAACATCAATGATCTGAAAATAGAATGAGTTAAAATGGGAATTTTTACTTGAATATGTTCAAATAATTGAATCAATTAAGATCACTTGCGGATGAAGGTGGTTGCAGATGTTTTTCTCTATGGTGAACATAAAGATTCATATTTATTAAATTTGTTTTATCTATTTCTGGCGTTTTCTTTTTTATATTTATGTCAGTATTTCTTTTTCATTTTAACTACTTTTTAAAATATATTTCTTTATTTTATTTATATAAGAACGGAAATAAATTAAGTTTTAAAACTTTATGTTTTCATATCTACAATAAAATTGGAAGTGAATAAAGTCTACGTGCGGTGATGTACGAGTATGTTGGAATTGTTTAAAATCAATGTTTTCTGTCATACTGCGAAACAGAGAACTCTTATCTAAACAATGAAATAGTTTAATTAAAATTTTGTTTATTCATAAGTATTCGGGTAATTGGAGTATTTTTTTTATTTCTGCATTGCAGATAAATAAATAAAAAATGTATTTATTTTTTCGTAAATCAAGAAAGTATTTCTGTATTTTTCATTAGTTGTATACGTATGTTTGCTAATATGTATATAATATACATAAATGTAATTTGCTTACAATAATAATAAAAACAATTAATTATTTAAAATCTGTATTAAATATTTGAAATAAAGGGTCCGTCATCTAACGTTTTTTTTTCAACTAGTGCTTATTTCGTGAATGTCTGATTTGACAGATTATTAGTTTTATCCTTCCGCTGAACGAATATGGTTGTGTATACACTTGAACAACGCTGGGAATCTGGGCCTGCGATCGACTTACAGAAGATGGCGATTTTGCCAATAAAAAAATCATCTTTTCAGATGGAGCTCATTTTGATCTTGGCGGGTATGTAAACAAGCAAAATTGTCGCATTTGGGGCACAGAAAACCCGCACGCATACATTGAAAAGCCGATACACCCAAGACGAGTCACTGTTTGGTGCGGATTTCGGTCCAGAGGCATAATTGGGCCATTTTTTCTTCGAAAATGAGCAAGGAGTGGCCATTACAGTCAATGGCGATCGTTATCGGGCCATGTTGAACGAAAATTGAAGAGGAGGATATTAGCAACATTTGGTTTCAACAAGACGGCGCTACGTGCCACACAGCCGAAACTACACTCGATGTTTTGCGCCCAGTTTTTGAAGATCGCATTATCAGCCGCAAAGCTGATGTCGTTTGGCCACCTCGCAGTTGCGTTTTGACACCGTTGGACTATTATTTGTGGGGTGCCGTCTAAGATAAGTGTTACGCCAACAAGCCAGAGACAATTGACGCTTTAAAGGACAATATTCGTAAAGCCATTGGTGAAATACAGCTGCACACAAACCGATCGTGTAGGCTACTGCATGGCCAGCCGAGGCAGCCATTTCAATGAAATTATTTTCCATTATTAACCGGAAGGATTGTACTTTCAAATAAAAAAAGAAATTTAAGAAAATATTCAGTAGTTTTTTTTTATAGCATTTTCAAAAAAAAGTGTATTTGGCGGACCCTTTATAAGAAGAAATCAATCTGAGTATGTTAAACATAAGTTGTTTAACATTATATGTAGTTATTTCATAAATATATGTATTAATGTTCATATTTCATTTGTATATTGTTATATGCAAACAAATGTGTGTTATGTGTTTTATAACGAACTGAATATATCACTTTTGCTTTGTGCATTATATATTTTTTCCATATATAAAGTTTGAATATCTGTCTACATCTTATATTTTGTTCTATTCTTAGGAAAGTGGTGGAAAAATGGATGGTCTTTCTGAAATCGAACAAATTGTCAAGGAGAAAACGGTAAGATGATTAGCAAATTGTAAAATATAATTTTATCTTATGGATATATGGTGGTATATGTTGTAAACCGGCTAAATACAGATGTGTACATGTTTAATGTTAATATGTATATGAGAAAGTTAATAAATGAATTTTGTAAATTTGTTTAGGAGAAGCATGAAGAAAAATCGAAAATACTCAGTGAAAACCATGTCCGAAGTCCGGGCGTTGGAGGAGGTAGCAGTTGCAGTGGTATTGCCAGTGGTACCAATACAAATGAAAACATTGATTTTGTTTACCCAAGCAATGATTGCAATTTGAAAACGGAGAATAATGGCGAAGTAAATTTGAATTTTTAAAATATAATTTTAAAAATATTTAAACTTTACCTCTAAAAACCAAATACACAGAACACACACACCGAGGTCAGTGATAACGAATCATTACAAAAGCATAGATTTCCTGCACTAGCTGAACTATTATCAACAGAGGAAATGTACATAAAGGATCTGGGCGATATTGTCAATGGGTAAGAGAAATTAGAAGAAGAAAAAATATCTAAGAATGTCCATGTTTAATTATGATCTAATAATCGGTCTACCTAACCTTCAGGTATATAGCTGAAATGCGAAATGTTAATAGTGATATACCATTGCCAAACGATTTAAAAGGACCCAAAGGACAAATTGTTTTTGCAAATATTGAAGCCATATACGAATGGCATCGAGAGTGAGTAAAAAGCATTGGTATCAAATGTATTTTGCATAACAGATACTGAATTTCTCTTATTTCAGCTACTTTTTAAAGGCCTTAATTCAAAGTCAAAAAACTCCAACTGAATTGGGTACAATTATTAAGCGTTACGGCAACAAATTTCAAATGTACATCACTTATTGTAATAATAAACCAAAATCGGAGCATATAGTAACCGAACATGCCCAGTACTTTGATTTGGTGCGTCAGAAACTTCACCATCGGTTAGATGTAAGTGTAACGTTTAATACCTTTCCATATATGCGTATATATAATTGTATTTTGTTAAAACAGTTGAGTGATTTGTTAATCAAGCCTGTTCAGAGATTAACAAAGTATGTATTGTTACTCCACACAATAACTAAGCAGATCGAACAGGCTGGGCTGGTTGAGGATGTTCCCATAATGAAGGAAGCATGCAATGTTATGAATGTAAGTTTTAAGTCAAAAAACATTTGTTGTAACTGAAATTTATCTTCTTAAAGGCCATTTGCAAGGATGTTAATGACATTATGGTCTTACGGCGCCTTAAAAATTTCGATGGCAACATTACAGCTCAGGGCAAATTGCTATTACATGGCCCACTTACTTGCATTGAGAATGGGAAAAATGCTTCTGAAGGAAAAGTAAGGGAATTGCATGTGTTCCTTTTCGAACAAGGCATATTTTTTACGGAAAGACACAATTCAAAAATTCAATTTTCCAGTCCGACCTACATCTACAGATCGCATATACAAGTAAAAATAATAAATTAATTTTCAAACGAATAAAATCTTACTTAAAAATTACTTCTTTTTTGTGTATAAAGGTTAACAAAATGCAATTAGACGAGTGGCCTAATAACCGTTTCATATTAAAATCCACTGATCCCAATCGTCCAGATTTGAATATGATCTGTTATGCAGCCACCATTGATTCACATCGAGAATGGCTTGACACAATACGCAAACAGTTACAATTTCAAAATGATTTTCTTAATGCCCTAATACGGCCTATCGCCTACCAACAGCAACAACAACAGCAGCAACAAACCAAACACAATCATAATGAAGTCAAGCATGAACACGGTCGAGAGCAGCTATAGCAACCGCAATTAGGTTAGATTAGCACAACTTATTGATTATTATAAAACTCAAAATTAAAACAATCGCAAATTCGCTGTAAAAAGTTATATGTACACAACTATCCCACAGCTATTAAACTGCATATGAATGCACTCTTGAAGCAAAAGTGAATACTGTGATGTTTGTTTCGTGTTATAGGCTGAGAAAAATGTTTAAGTACATTCGACACAACTCTGTTAATATCTTAATGGAAAGATAACCAATTTTTAAACAATAACAAAAAAATACTTGCTGTGAATTGGGCTACATTGGAATTAAAACAAAAAAATAAAACAAATAATTTATAACAATAAACACATACATAAATACATAATTTATATGTACTCGGTTAAAATTTTTATTAAACAGATACAAATTCGAAAAAATAACTTGCAATTATCTTCACATCAGATCGATCGGTCGACACGTTGTGTGAATTCCATTAATATATATAAGGAACACCAATCCCCAACGGTGTTAACTGCATTACATTTTGAAATTACAGAAAAAAGATAGAAGTATTATTTTATCAATGCAACACAATTTTTTTATGTATTTATATAATTATTTGTCCTTTTTATTTTCTTCCTTAAGTACAACAATTATCAACAAAAGGATTCTGTCTTTGTTCTTTGTCAGTTGCTTACACGTTGCCGAATTTGCAAATATACATATAAGCATGTATGTATGTATATTGGCCCAATACATAGCCATTCATTTATTTTAGTTATTATTAATTTTAAAAGCAATTTATTTACAAACATTTATTAATAGATACAAATACATACATATATACATTATACATATATACAACACACATATTATTACTGATATTCATATACGTTTTTTTATTTTATATTGTCTTCATTTTTAACAAATAATTTCTAAGTGCTGTATGAGTGATTCTAAATAATAAGTATTTTCATATAAAAAAATTACAATATATTAATAAGCGAAACAGAAATACATGCGTAATTTTTTTATTTCAATAAAAAATAATAATAGTAGGAATATAAAACATAATTTTTATATTAATAATAAAATACAGAATGAGGAAAATAAACAAAATAATATGGAAGAAGGAATAAAGTAAATACTAAAACCAACTACAACAATACACTAAAATATAATTTTTTCTTTTTTTTTCAATTATTATACTCTCTCTGATATATAAAAGTATTATTCTACAAAATGCTTAAACCGTTTAAATTTGTATGGATTCTATTAATTGAAATATACAATGTAAATATTATGTTGTTGTGATATCGAAAGCGTAGTCGCTGATAAATGGTTTGAAAAATTTGATTACTATTTGTGTATTATTATAATTAGCAGGCATACATATATTAACAATAAATACAAAACACGTGAAATTTTCGTTCAAGTAAAATAAATTCTAACTGCGTGACAACACACATTACTTTTTTCTTAGTGGAAAGAGAAAATATTTAAAAAATATTATTCTTTACCATTCTGTAAATGGTTTCCTTTTAGCATACACCATTTAAAAAATCTTAAAAAAAATTTCAAATGTTTTATCAAAAATACACAAATTTAAGTCTTGAAATGTGAAATGAATCTGAGAAAGATATTCATTTGCAACTTTGACATTAATACAATACAAAGTTAGAAAGGAGTTTTTTATGAATCAAATCGGTATGGAGATTTGCTTCTTGTGTATTATTATGGATTTATATATTCTCTCTTCTTGTTTGCCTAAGCATATACACATCGCTTTTTTATTGCAATATGTGACTAATATTAAACAAAATAAAAATAAGAACTTGGGAAAATTCGATAAAGTTGTAAAATATTAGCTTTATGATCTGATTAAATATAATATATTTTTGTATAACTTTGGTTACAGAAATAAAATTTATTTGGATAGACTTTCTCCTAAGTAACACTAAAATTTGATTACTTGATATATGTATGACCGTATTGCAATTAGAGAGCGATATACTGATGTCTCCTACTGTAAACTTAAAAACTCTGTCATAAACCAAAAAGAGATATATTAATACACTATTACAAAATATATGAATAAAAAACTAAATAAAAAACCTTAAAAGTTAAAGAAGAAAAAATGTTAAAAATAAAATTACAAAAATTATTATCTTAATCTAACTAAATTATAAACTCTAGAGTTTTTGAATGTAAATAATATAAAATAGTTTTAATTCAATAAAAAATAATATTCCAAATACATAATAATTATATGTAAGAATATTGGATTGAGTTTCAATAAAGAAAAATAATCATCAATGCTATTTTTTAATTTTTAGATGAGGTCAGTTGTGGACAAATAAAAATTTTATTTTTACATATAAAAACCCGTAATTAGAGATTTGTGAATTAATGATACAAAATATGTTTAGCTAGACTTCTACGGCATCGCGTCACATCAGTATGTAAGAAACAGAGGCTGCCTCCAACGTAAAAGAGGAACATTATTACCAAAAAGTGGCAACCTAAAAAACTAATAATTGGAGAGGAACTACGCTGTTTAAAACAATATATAAGATACTTGCAGTCATAATACAGGGGAGGCTTCAAAGCAAAATAATAACATATTTCGAGACAAACAAGCAGGCTTCAGACCGATTAGAAGCAGAGTAGAATGGCGTAACCCCTATATCTACTGTTCGTTGATTTTAAGAAACATTTGATACCATCAAACGAACTGCAATATGGAAAGCACTGAGAACAAAAGAGTACCAAAGAAAAAAATATTTACCATCGAGAGGGATAACATAATGAGCAAAGTTTGTTCAAAGAGAAGAGGAGTCTCTCACGCTAACTCGAAATTTTGGATTATGCAGATGAGATTTGTCTACATATGCATAAGATTTCCAATATGCAGTCGAAACTGGAGGACCTGGCTGGCAATGTTGGACATGAAATAATATCAAGAAAACCAAGGCCAAGAGAATAAACAATACTAGCAAGGAAATCAACTTGCTACAAGGTCAACCAGTTGAGTATGTAGATAGCTTATGTTGCCTAGGAAGTACAATGCCTACAAACGGCGACGCAGAAACATGTCCAGAGGAACACAGACATGTGGCCATAAATTCCTTCGAATTATGCCACACTGTGCCTGTGCTTCCTGATTAATAGCCCTTTTTTCTTCGTAAGAGCTGCTTCATCTTTTTTGACCACTCTATCGAGATAAGCCAGGGACTGCCTCGTCCCATTCTTGACCTTATCTTCTTTGGTACGGCCCTGACCAGTCGACTAGGCATTCTGCCTAACCAGAGTATGGAGGAAATTGTCGGGATTTCCAAAACGGGCAGGCCTGCACCACCAGGCCCGTAACCGACGCTTGAGCTGAGATGCTAGCACCATCCAGCTCATCGTCCGTACTCAGGAACAGATTATCGAGGGGAGGTGTTAGCAGACACCAACAGCTCCTTCTTTATCTCTCTCAGAAGCTGAGCCTGCCGGGTAGCAAGACTCAGGCTCAGGAGAGTCCATTACCAGTCCGTCATCAGTAGTTCCGTCATTGAGGTGTGGTTAAGTGAAAATCGTTCCCACGATTAGGCCGTAAGAGTTCACGCAGTGACGGTGTACGTGGACTAACCAACTTAGCACAGCAGGGGAGCTGTTAGCAATTTGTTGTCTTTAGACAGTCAACTGGCCACACAGAATCTCGTCACAGCAGCCTAACACCTTGACCTTAAAAATGTTAGATAATGTCTTTATTTTCCCAGAAATCTACCTTGGTCCATATAGACCTTACTACGAAAGTATCGATTGGAGGAACTACAGCCGACACTTAAGTCACCACACCTTGTCAGTTTTAATATTAAAAATTACGATAAAACATTAAGTCTGGCAACTATGCTTTTGAATTCGCCTTGGCCATGGTAATTTGAGAAAGTACCAAACGGTTGCAACACTGCAGAATGACGATGTGAAATAAATAACATCGATGCGAGTGTAAAAAATATCCAAAAGTAATTCGCAAAGGCGGTGAGAGGGAAAAAAATAAATATAAATTTAATTACTTCTGAATTTTATTCAAAAATCAAGGAGTTAATATAAATGGAGGCCTTAGGCAAACATTTATCAAAAATACGAGTGCCTTCTGACAATCAGCCGATATATAAGGATGAATGTGTTTACTCGTACGATAATCCAGAGACGCCTACCGGCCTTTATGTCAGTCTGACGACATTTCTAGGATTCGGTAGGGATTATGTTGTAAAGTATTCTGAAAAGACTGGAAATTGTGTATTCTTACATATACATCGAGAAAAGAAAGTTAAAGAAGACAAAACTGCGGAAGGAAAAGATGAATCAGGGCCGGAGCGTAAAATCACACGTTTGGCTATCGGGGTGGAAGGCGGCTTTAACGACAAAGATACTAAAAAGTATGAATACAAGGAAAATTATAGCATAGTTGTTATGCCTGATATTGAGAAGAAAATTGCATTTCCCAATAAAGAACTTCCTTTGATTGTAACACAATCGGTTGAAGCTATTTTGGCACAGGACTCGGCAATTTCGAAGTTGGAAAAGCAAACGTTAACAGGTTGGTTGGTTGATTGCAATTAAAATTTATTTTATAGGTATATTAAAGTAATTAGCAAATCTTATTTTCCAATGCAAATATAGGTACTTGGGATGGTGAAGTGCGTCAGATTTCGAAATTTTCTGAAAATTTAATGCAACTCAACAATGGTAAAAAAATTCCACCTTCAGGTTGGAAATGTGAAAAATGTGATTTGACAAATAATTTGTGGTTGAATTTAACTGATGGGTCCATTTTGTGTGGTAGAAAATTCTTTGACGGATCTGGAGGCAACGATCATGCAGTTCTGCACTATAAAGAATTTGGCTATCCTTTGGCTGTAAAACTTGGTACTATCACGGCCGATGGTAAATCTGATGTGTTTTCATATCCTGAGGATGATATGGTCATTGATTCGAAATTAGAGGACCATTTGGCACATTTTGGTATTAATATGGCGGCTATGAAGAAATGTGAAAAATCAATGGTAGAATTAGAGCTTGAAATTAATCAGCGTATAGGTGAGTGGTCCTTGCTTACAGAGAGTGACAGTGAACTACAGCCCTTGTCGGGACCCGGTTATACGGGCATGCGTAATTTGGGAAATTCCTGTTATATAAATAGCGTAATGCAGGTGCTTTTTACCTTGCCAGATTTTATAAATAGATTTGTTGGCGAAGGAGCAGAGAAACAATTCAACGAATTTCCTTCTGATCCTGCTAATGACTTTAATATTCAGATGTCAAAGTTAGGCAATGGTTTGTGGTCCGGCAAGTACAGTAGCATTTCTGAAAATAGTTTAGATAGCAACGGTATATCTCCATTAATGTTTAAGACCATTATAGGCAAAAATCATCCAGATTTTGGGACCAAACAACAGCAAGATGCATACGACTTTTATTTGCATATTATTAATTTATTGGAGCGTAATTCACGTAATCAAGCCAACCCAGTAGACTGCTTAACATTTTGCATTGAAGATCGCGTTGAGTGTATGACTAGCAAAAAAGTAAAATATAATCGACGCGAGGAGTACTGCCTGCCGTTGGTCATTCCAATGGAAAAAGCTACAAATTTAGATGAAGTTAAGGAATATTTAGAGAAAAAGACGAAATGTCCATTAGGAGCCAATAATGATAAGGATGTTGTTCGGCATAAGGTGTCATTACAGGCCTGTTTGGAGCGCTTATTTGCACCAGAAATTATTGACCAATTTTATTCATCTGCAATTAATGGTGTTACAACGGCAAAAAAAACCGCAAGGTTAGTTAATATGCCCGACTATTTAATGATGCATTTGCGCAAGTTTACTCTCGGAGATGATTGGGTTCCGAAGAAACTTGATGTAGAGGTTCAAATGCCCGACGAATTGGATTTGTCTAGTTGGCGTTCGGCGGGCAAACTACCTCATGAGGAAGACCTACCAGAAAGTGAGCAAGAAAAGAAATTTATTTGTGATGAAAACCTACTTTCATCGCTAATGCAAATGGGTTTTCCACAGGAGGCGTGTAAAAGAGCAGTTTTTCATACAAATAACGCTGGTTTAGAAATCGCTTCAAATTGGTTAATGGAACATATTGGAGATTCTGACTTCTCCGAACCATTTGATATTCCTTCTATTAAAGTATCACCGAATGACGAAGTTATTTTTACACCTAATCCCGAAAGTCTGACAATGTTAATGAGCATGGGCTTTGATGAGCGTCAAGCTACTAAAGCTCTTAAAGCAACAGATGGCAATGTGGAACGTGCTACAGATTGGATATTTTCTCATGCTGATGATATGGATGTTGTTGAGGAGCAGAACGTACCAAATTCTATTGCGGAAAAGAAAAAGACCTACAGGGATGGAAGTGGAAAATACAAACTTGTCGCTTTTATATCTCACATGGGTACATCTGCTCAGGTTGGTCACTACGTATGTCATATTAAAAAGGATGGCCACTGGGTCATTTTTAATGATAGCAAAGTTGCTTTATCTCAAAATCCTCCCAAGAATTTAGGATACCTGTATTTGTACAGACGTGAAAAGTAAAGTTGAAAAATGCGAGTGTTCTATTCGCTAGTCTTTTTCATCCGGAATATTTTTCATATACAATCTACATACAAACATACAATTCAATAGTTAAAATATGAAATAAAATTTGTTTATGAAGACTATTGTTTTTTATTTGGGTTATTTTGAATTAAATTTACGATCTGGATAGATAAACATGAGTAGTATATTTGAGTTCAATATCTCTAACACATCTTGACATATTGCATCAACCAAGCAAAATCATTACTATGGCTCTAGCATTGTTGCGAAGAATCTACGTTATGGTCGATTGAAATACTAAAAAACGTTTGAAAGAATTTATATGTATATGGAATCTTTATTAATTTTATTTAAATTTCACATTAATTTTTTGGGTGTATCAGTAGAAGAGCCTTTGGGAAGACCGTCGGCAGCAACACCTTTTATAATTGTATCAAGTTTTTCCGAGAAGGCTTCAAAAGAAAATTTCTGTTGTACACGCTTACGACCCATAACACCCATTCGTTCGCGTAATCCATCGTCCTTATAAACGTTAGCCATTGCTTTAGCAAACGAAACGACGTCAGACTCACAAAGATAGCCTGTCGAATTATTTACTATTGTTTCTGTTGGTCCACCAGAATTGAGTGCAATAACAGGTTTCGACATGTACATCCCTTCCAAAGGAACGATCCCAAAATGCTCATTTGCAGGTGTATATACAAGACAACTCATTCTACTAAGCAGTATAAACTTTTCTTCATCCGTAGGAGACTTTAATAGTTTAACGCTTTCCTTTAAATTCATTTCTTCAATTAAACTTTTTAGTTCGCTATAATGTTCTACATTTTCCACTACACGTTTGTCGTAGCCACCAGCTACCACCAATCGACAGCGTTTCCAGTCGTTTAAACTCAAAGTATTTGACAGTTGGCAAAATGCTTTAATGGCCAATGGATGGTTCTTTTTACGTTCATATCGGTTAATATCTAAAAAAATAAAAGCATTACGGGGAATGTCCTTGTCTGGCAAGATTTCATTTAAAGTATCGTTTTCCAAAGGTTTTCTGTGCAGCATATCATCGAAAAATTTCGTATTTATCGATGGATACAACACTTCCGGGACTGTGTTAAGACGTCGAAACGTCTCTTGAAATACTCTTAAAGTAAATTTTGAATTCACTAAAGTAACATTAGCCATCCCAATTGTAACTTCCTCAAGATAGTTTATTGGAGATCGATATATACTTTTTAAAAAGCCACCTTCCAAACTTAGTAACTGATCTGGAAAGTGACAATAAAATACAATCTTTGGCCTACACTTCGCCATCTTCAAAATAGGAATTCCTATAGGGATTTGATCACAAAATATTACATCCACTTGCTCACTGCGACACAGGAAAAAAGAAGCAAAAAAAGCTGCATACAACATTCGAAGGTACGCACAGAAAGCATAAAATCGACCAAACATTTTTCTTGGCAACCAATCCCCAACTACCCTTACTTCAAATCGACCATCTATTGTCTCTTTAAAGCAATGGTTGGGGTCATGATGATTGGTTAAAAAACTCACTTCATGACCACTTTCCTTTAATGCCAAGGCCGCATCTACAACCAAGCGCTCGGCACCACCAATGCCTAAATCAGGGTGAAGAAATATTACACGAACCATACTTTTACTAAAGGCACTCTTCAATTAATTGAAAAAAACTTCTTTAGAATTAATACAATAAACTCAAATCTTTTCTTATTTAGAATTTTCAAACAACTATTTCTATGATAAAGAATTTGAGTAAGAATAAATCCTTAATGATTAATTTAAAGAAAGAGGAAAAAAACAAATGCAGTACGATGACAGTGCCACTGTTGCCATTTGAAATTAATCTTTTAAGTACAGCAACGCTTATGCTGAAATAGTTGATTTATTTAACATAATTAAATATAAATATCACCATGATAACGCTATTAAAATATTAAATGTAAAACATACTGGTTGCACACAGATATATATAATTTATATATGCGAACAATATACATCTTTTCTACTCCACTTAAAATTTCGGACGACCGGATCTTGTACAATTTTTAATTTCTTTTGTATTATTGTACTTGTCTATACTTTTTTTTTAACTGTAGAATAAGGTCTTTTAACTATTTCTCCAATTTCCTTGAGAGACTTATTTTTTGTACGTAAATTTATTATAAATTTTCTTTCAGCTTCTGTGGTTTCCTTACGCTTAGAGTTCATGTTGTTACTTGAAATTCTAAAAGTGAGCACTCAGTTTCTGTAGCAAAACTTTTTTGTTTTTGGTTTTGTTGTTGTATCAAGAATTCTTTAATATTTTCACAGAATATTAGTGGATAAAGCAATAGTACCCTAAAGACGTAATTATTGACTTTTTATTATAAAGCAACTTTTTGAAGGGAAAAACTTTTAAATTTTCTAAAATGTATTGGGCACTTACTTTTTGGATTGACTGTATACACCTAATCTGTTTTTACGTGATAGATATGTTCCTCGAAAACTAGCGTATAAAAGATGGAGTATCTATATAAAAAAGAGGATTGGTTCCACGCAAAAAGCCCCTAGCCAAATAAGATAAATTTGTAACTAAATAATTAAATTTAGTGTTGCTTCATGCACTTATTTTATTAAACAAGAAACAATAAAAAATAATTATTGAATAAAACATTAATTAATTTAAAAAATGAAAGAAAAAATCAGTTTACTTAGAAAAAGTAATCAAAGAACTTGAAAATAAAATAACAAAAATCTAACAACGTACGTTTCGCTGATCAAATAAGATATATAAATTTTTAGACCGCGTTATACCAAATCAAATCGCTTAAAATGAGAAAGATGTTTGTGTTTTTTAAATCGCGTTAAATCAAATTCGTGTAAAAACTGAATTAGGTGTATATGATTTTTTTTTACAGTTTAATCAAATATTTTCTCTAGGGTGAATTTAGGGCAAACATTTTCTCTAACACATCTGTTTTTCGCTATTTTAGTAAACACAAATAAGCAAATAAATGTAAGCAGTACGACCACAAAACAAAATTTTCGTTTCAGTGAAATTTTGGATAATTAAGTGCAAATATTTGCAGATGTGACAGTACCTTAAATACATTAATAAATTAGAAATATTAAGTGATATATTATCCTTTGAAAGAATAGATTTTCTAGAAAGTCAGAAAAATGCAGCAGTACTACTTGTTTGAATATAAAGGCTGAAGTATATAACTCGCGTTATGAAAGTAACGCGTTGCAGGTTACAAGCAAAGTCTGCAACGTAACTAACGTGAAAAAGTTGGGCAAATTTTAACTTTTAGGGGCTTTGACTTTTAATTTGTTTTGTGTGATGTGTTAAATTATTTAAAAAAATTATTAATTTTATGAAGTCTATAAATCTTGAATTGAAATTATTTCCCCCTTTATTTTTAATTAAAAAATAATATAAGCAAGCAAAAGTCAGCTTTAGATAGAAGTATAGAGCTCACGCACGCAATAATAATCTACATAATCGTTAAGCGTTTTTTGCAGTGCTGGCAGAATCCAAATTAAATTTTACGCAATCAAGGCCTCAAAGTTATCACAAAAAACATTTTGTGCTTGTTTGTAACGTTATTTACGACTATTTGTTAATTTTAATTCACTAAAAATTATTTCCACTATTACAGTTTTCAGATTAGGAGAGTCCCCTGGAGACCATTTTAATAACTTTTACCCAATAACTGTCATTGTCAACATTTTCTACAAGCCTTTTTTACTTCAAAATCTAAGAAGGCATGTTGGTTTCCGTTTTTAATCATCCATTTCTATTATAGGAACACTTTTTTATAATGCATTGATGATTTAACTTGACAATATTGTGCGAACTTTGGCTGAACAATTTGTAAAACTATTCACCATTTATCACCAAACACAGAAACCGGCAACACTGGTTTTTGTTTTGTTTTTCTAACCTTGGCAACCATACGTGTATATCAAAAGGCAAAAGAAGTTTTTATTTTTATCGCACGTGTTTAATGGTGAGGAGAAAACGTTGTTTTTGATTAACTACAATTAATCGAAATTACTTCAACATGGTAAAAGTAATAAAAAATCCTGAGAAATCGAGGAAAACAAACAATGGCATTAAAAAACCAGGCAAACAAAAAGCTATAATAAAAACAAAGAAAAGTGCTGATGGCAATTTGAAAGAGAAACTGATTAAAAAGATAAAGGACTCCAAAGATTTAACATCAAACGTACAGAAAACGATTCAATTAAAAGTTGAAAAAGTTGAGAAGAAAAAAAAATTGAAAGAAATCAAGCAAAAGAATACACTTGATCATAATCAGTATGTCATCGAAACCGGCAAAAATAAAGTAAAGAAGGTGCATAAAAGTGCTACGAAAAGAAATGTAGGAAACAGAACAAATAAACAAGTTGGGAACAAGACAAATAAACCGGCAAATAAAACTTCAACAAAAATTAAGCTCGAAGCAACAAAGTTTCAAGAGGAGCAATTTGAATGTATAGTTAGTTTAGAGAATATTAGGAAGATATGCAAGGCTCTTAAAAAACTTGTTGAAGATGAGGTTACAGAAAAGAAAACCTCAATTTTCAGCGACTACAGATATTTTTTGAATGTTGCAAGTTATAAAATACCAAACTGCCCAAAAAGAATGGTGAAATTGTAAGTAACCTGAACTTGACAAAATATTTCTTTAAATAGGATTTTATTATAGAAATTGTATATTTTAGAGACTTAAAGCATTCGTTGGTTGACCCGAATGAGGATGATATTGTATTAATAGTTCCGGATTTACAGAGAGGAACTAAGGTTGATTATGAGCCCACAATTCAACACTATGAAGACCTATTGCAAGAGTGCGGAGTAACAGGATTAAAAATTATACCTTTTAATCAATTACGCAATGAATATACAACTTTTGAAGCAAAAAGAAAACTGGCCAACACATATGATTATTTTCTCTGTGATGGCCGTATAGCTGGTCATGTTGTTGGCTTTTGTGGCAAAACCTTCCAAAAGCCAAGAACTACAATACATGCTGTTCATTTAAATGATCCTCAAAAATATAAGGTTAATATAGAAAAAGCTCTTAAACGCACATCTTTTAAACAGTTGCATAAGGGTGACCAATTCTCTATACCCGTTGGAAGCCATCGTTTTACTATAAACCAATTGGTAGAAAATATTAAGTTTGTAATTAATCAGTTGAAGAGACTTTTTCCAGGTGGTTATGCAAATGTACGTAATATGTACATGAAAATCGATATCAAAGGAACATCTGCATTGCCGCTTTATGTCAATTTAGCTGGAGCACCGGCTGAGACACCAAATGTCATTGGTCCACGCGAGAAAAGATTGATCAGGCTTAAAAAGCAGGCTAATGATGTGCTTTCCAAATTTAGTTTAAGTAAAACTGGTGATTTTGTTAAACTAAACAAATCACAAGCAGAACGTAAACAGAATATCCGAGAAGCTCGCGCAGTTTTGCTCACAAAAGAAAATGATATTAATGGTACACCGCTAGCAAAGAAAATTAAGAAAAATAAAGATTTACCCTCAACTTCACAGAACGAAGAAAGCGAGGTTGACAACGCTGAGGACCTAAGTGGTTTGAATAGTGAAGATGATGATAATAGGGACTATAGTGAAAACTCGGATTGAAGGGGAATAATATGAATTTTAACATATATTTTATTATTATTAATACTGTGTATATAGAAAATATTTCAATAAATACCTTTCACATTTATATTAATAATAGTCTGTCTATAGGTATTAAATGAAAAGAAGGTAAAAGTCAGCTACTACCTACTATACTATGGGTTACTGACTAAAATTCGACTACTAGTTATAAACATTTTTGTGTGAGCTGGTATCTTTCGCTAACTCATTTGTGTCACTACGATTCTTAAATCAAGCTGCATATATTTATGTCATAAAGTGCTAAACCGATCTTAAAAAATAGAGTACGTAATATCGTCATAAGGTTAACAGAACTCTCGCACAGTTAATATAAAAATATTCAAGTTGATCTTAAATATGCAATGATTGTGTTAAATGTTAAGTCACATGATAAAGTTGTATGTGAAGACTAAAACTTAAGTTTTAAATTAATTGAAGTAAGATTATATTATATGTATGCATATACACTATAGGTAATATTTCTATGAACTAATATTTTTTTAAGTGTAATTATGTGAATTTTGTGTGTTATTTTAAGTCTTAAATGAATAAGTGAAGGACTAAAGGGTAGCGCTTATTGCTAACATATCAGGTAGTTGGTGTATTAAAAAAATTTGTCACAAAATTATAAAAGAAGTGTTTGACGTATTACAGGTGATAGATACATCATGTATTGTAGGGTAAAAAAAATTAATGAGTATTCTCCCAATAATATATAAAAAATTAAATACTTCTACTTAAAGGTTTACGTGTACGTTAGGTCGGTTGTAAAAGTACAATTTACTCCTAAACATCTACAACCGTTCCGTGTAGTTCTTGATTATGGTACGAAAATTATCAACTCTACTTTGTTCTCATACAATTATTTTGTTTTTTTTTTAGATTTTGTGTGATTAAAAGATAGAGTGGAAAAAAGAATGTTAAGACAGAATAATACTAAATAAATTGCTAGAATTTGCAATTTAATATATATTTCTTTTTATTAAACAAAAAATAATAATAAATTTAACTCGTTATTTTAATGTATAAAAAATATAAACTTGAAACTTAATCTCAGAGTGACATTTGTTTAGTAGACAAGCGCTTAGAGCAAACGGAACAGGCAACTAATGAAAATGTTCTAAAAAGTTAATGGATTATGGAATACGAAATATATTTTTAAGTAATTTTGTAGCAAAAACCAATGACACACTTTAGTTTGGTTTAATCTGGACTTAAAAATAATTAGCAATCATTTATTTGGATGAGCCCAAATGAATCTGTTGTAATAGTCGGTTCAATTAAAAGTTGCATATAGTACAACGCACAAGATTTTTAATATTTAAAAAATACTTCTTAAACTTATTTTCAAATTCTGAAACAGCCGATGAGAAAGGATGCCAAAGATATACATGAAGAAGCCACTGACCAATATGGTCATAAGAAATAGAAATACTATTAAGGACGTAGTAATCACGGTAAGTTTGTAGAGAATTGATTATTATAATAATTTTTGTTTGAAAAAAATATCTATAACTGTAAATAAAATTTACATTAGGGTAGACTTGATTCACATTGGAATTGAATAATTTGAATACCTATAATGTTCTTATCATATAATTATTTTTAATTGATAGTGAAACGCATTGCTTTAAGGCTAATAATAAATAAATAATATGTAGTGTCTATAATCAGTGGCTTATGAAATTTTCAGTTCTTTTTGCCACGATTTCTTAAGTAAGTAGCTGTATTAATAGCTTCATCCCACAAACTATATAGTAAGCCCGATGAATTTAGTAAACATCTTCCCATCTCAACAAGTGTACGGTTTGCACGTTCAGAGCTATCGTTTTGTTGTGGTGAATAAGCGACAGTAGTTTGATGGACAACACCTTTTGTTATAAAATATTGTTTAAACTTAGAGTTAATAAATTGTGTACCATTGTCACTACGGATAATTTTTATATTTCGGTCTGTTTGCTTCTCTATCAGCTCAGACAATTGTACGAATGCATTAAAAGCATTACTCCTTTGTTTAAAAAATACGTAAAAATATATCGAGAATAATCGTCAATGAATGTTATGAAATATAAAGAGCCTCCCACAGACCTTACACCGATCGGTCCACATAAATCTGTATGAACTAGTTCCAATATGCCACTTGTTTTTATATTCGAAAATGATTTATATAGTGTAGAAGTTATTTTGTTTTCTGCACAAGTAAAACAATCTATTGATTTAGTCATCTTGGCATTGAAACCTCTTACCATATTTCGATTAGCCAATTTATTTAAATTATTTATATTTGTGTGACCAAGTCTTTGATGCCATTTTTTAATATTTTTTTCTTTTATTATACCATTTACTACTTCAAATTCATTAATTTTTTCAAGAATAACAATAAACATACCTTCAACCAAGTCTGCTGTTAGGATTTTCCTGTTTTCTTTGCTCTTCATTATTGCTTTCTGGAAAATTGAACGACATGACAGGCTTTAATAATTTTTTATTGATAAAAAGTTGGAATGTAATTGTGGGACATACCATACATTGTTCAGCCTCAATGTACAAAAACTTGTGTTTATTTCTATGTTTCCAAAACCCTTTGCATATATTATTTCGCTGGATGCCAAATAAATTTGTCTTGTAGTTTTTGTTAAGCTTTCAAAATAATCCTTATTGTTAACCATATGAGATGATGCTCCACTATCTAATATTCACAGTTCTTTTAAATTAAGATTATTTTCTCTTAAAGAGCATGCAAAATCATTTCCTTGTTTCTCTCTATTTACTTTACATTGTGATCGTATGTGACCTTCTTTTCCATAACGATAACATTTAAAATTATTGTTGCTGTTCTTTTTGTATATTTTACAATCTATAAAAATCTTTCATTTAAATACTCTCGTTTCTGTTGAATTTTTTTCAATCGTTGCGTTTGTAATTACTGTTACCGTTAAAAAACTTCCTGTTTTGCTTAAATTCTCTTTTTGAATTTGCACAAATACGTTTTCATTTTGGACATTTTCATTTTTGCTATTTAGTCGCAGTTCTTCCTCTAAAATTTTTGCAATTAGTTTATCGCATGTTGGCAACTCATCCCGACTTTCTATAGCTACTATGAAACTTGCCATATAATCGGGAAGACTACACAATAATAATATGGACAATAGATTATTATGTAAATTTATTCCAATTTCTCTTAACCCATCAACTGTTGAAACAAATTCATTGAGTTGTGGAGTATATTTCTCATTCCAGTTAAACTTAAAACGTACCAACTTTTTGAACAAGTTTATTTTTCTAGATGCTGTGTCTGCTTTATAAATTGAATTCAAAACATTCCATGCATCTTTTGCTGTTAAACAATTTTTTATATAAATTAACTGATTTGGTTTCACGCTCAATGTGATAGTTGCCAGAGCTTTACAATCCGTTTCAATCCATTTGCTGGGATTCTCCTTTGGACAAACTTGTGTAATAGTGTGCCACAAATCTAATGTTATGAGCAGACTTTTTATTTGAATGCAGCAAGTTGCATAATTATCGCCGTTTAACTTTTCAATACTAGTTAAAGCAGAGGACATATTTTCCGTTCACTTGTTTTTTTATATTACTGGATAAAACAATTTAAACCAAGTGACACAATAGTATCTCACCTTCAATACCATCGTCTTCCAAAAGTAGTTCAATATATTTTTGATATTTCAACTTTCCTTTATAAGTCTCCTGGGCCTATAACCTTTGTTAGAAGAATTCATTTATTTTATAATAATTATTTAACAATTTATTTATTTGAGGTATAACTTATTGACTTGAGGTATAAAATTGGAATGAATTTATATATGAAAAATGTATCTATTTATATAGAAAAAATATTAAAGAGCCTACTATTGAATCTTCATGAAAAAAAATCATAGAATACATAGAATACATATATACATAGAATACATATATACATATATAGGTTCTTTACATTTGTATTGAAATAGGGTTTCAACTTGTTTCAACATGAACTTTGTTTTCTATTGCCTCCGCAAACCGTTTTGGCATAGTTTTTATAAGATTTGTTAGAACTATTGTAGTATTGATTGCTACAAACGAACGGTAAATTCATTAGAGAAGTTTTCAATAGTAGTAATTACTCATAACCAGTTACTAGCTAATGTAATGAGGTGATACCTGGTATTGAACCAAGGACCTTCTGGTTGGTAGGCGGGCGTCTCACCTACCATACCACAGCGGCAAAGTTTACATATGATTTAAATAATGGACATTAAAAAATAATATTTTGTGTAACCTCCTTTAGGTTTTATAACATCTGTTATTCCGGATGGCATGGATAAGTCAAATTTTTTTGTTGTCTCGGGGGTAATTTTTTCCCACTCCTCCATTAAAGCCTTCTTCAGTGCTGAAAATGACGTGATGTGACGTTTTCTAAGGTTACGCTTCAGAACCTCCCATAAATGCTCCATAACATTTAGATCGGGAGATTGTTCAGCAACATTGTTCAAGGCCAATTCGCATATTTACAAAATTAAATTTTTATTCCACTAACTTTAAACGCTTACAAAATATGAATGCTATTTATTTAATTAATGTTTTTTACGTTCAGACACATATATGGCATATATATGTCGTTATATTAAGGCTTATTAACACTAAACCTACCACTACCCATTTTAAATTTTTTGTCAGATTTTCGTATAAATAACATTATAATTTGTTTTTTTTTTTGTTTTTACTATCTTTACTTAAAAATCTATTGAATATATTTTTCAGTGTCCACACCAATTTTGGAACTTTCCGACTATCTTAAATATGTTAAAAGTGTGGCCCAACCTAGACTTCATCAGTGCCATAAATGTTAGACTCCGATTTGCAGAAAAGCATACATTTTGGAAAGTGGAGTTTAGATTTGTAGTGTTTAGCGACGAATAAATATAAATTCAGATGGTCACGATGGTTTTTAAAAATATAAGACAGATTTTCGACTCGTTTTTTCGTAAATTTTCAAGGAGGTTTTCTTATGATACCGTATGCATTCAGATATATTGGACCTACGCCCATATGCTTTATTATTCATAAAATTAATTAAACGTTATATGTTGACCATGTCGACATTGTTTTAGTTCAGTATGAAGAAAATTTCCGTCATAATTTCCAAAAGGATAACACAGCAGTCGACAATTCCAAGGCAATTAAAAATTCTCCTTTTGATAAAAACATTTATGTGATGGAATGGTCAGCTAGTAGTCCTAATTTAAAATCTCTACAGATTATTTGGGCCATTCTATCAAAGCATGCTTATGCCAGCGGCTCTTTGAGACTTTAAAGGATTTGACAACGTGCGTTATGGAAATATACAGTTGTACCGCTTTGAACGTTACGAAATCTTGTCGAATTTATGCCAAGGCGATTAAACCATTTCATTATATCCAACTTTAGTACAATAAAATATTAGGTTATAAGCCTGCTTAAGAAAATATTTGTAATATTAGTTTGTTCGCTATACTTATTTCGTTCTAAAAAAAAAAACAGTTACCAGTTACTAGCTAATGTTATGAAGTGATACCGCTGTCGAAAAACATTTTTCTTTTTTTTTAAGATGGTTTGGCCTGGTATTAAACCGACGACCTTCTGGTTGGTAGGTGGGTGTCTTACCCACCATACCACAGCGGCACACAAAAAGTTATTCAATACATAATAGTACATATATTTACATTGAGTTCGTCTCTTCTCAGCTTCAAAGTATTCTTTGGATCATTATCTTGAAGCAATACAGAGTTTTCACCTAGGTCTAAAATTTCACAACTTGGCAGATATCTATCCTTTAAATTCTCCACATACATAGCCCTATCCATAGTATCGTCAATGAACCTCAGCTTGTCAACACCATTTGCGGTCATACATCTCCAGACCATGACCGATCCGCTTCCGTATTTCACGGTTGGGTTAATATTCTCTGTTTGTAAAGCCGTATTAGATTTTCGCTAAACTTTTGACCACCTATCACCTCAAAAAACCATAAAATTACATTCGTCGGTAAATATTACACGTTCACAAAATGTTGGATCATTTGTGTGTACATTGCGGTATTTTTGGGCGTACTCCAAACGTGTTATTATATGTTCATATATTTTAAAGAAAACTGAAATTAACAAAACGTATGTAAACTTTTGTAAGCCTGTGTTTTTTTTATTTTAATAAATATATTCATTGTTCCGTTATTTTAGTCTAACGTAGATTTGCCGTTTTTCTTATATTAAAGGCCTTTTTTATAACAATGTGGTAGGTTTGTAATTGAAAAAGAGAAAAGTTAAAGTATTTTACATGTTAAAATGCTCTCTTTTTTAGAATAATCAATTTATTTTGAACAAAATCTGTAAATACGGTAAAAACTTGATAATCTGGATAATTAATTGCACACCATGATCCGAATTATTAAATTTTCGGAAATACCGAATAAAAGAATAGAATAGAGTTAGAACATTGTTATTGTACTAAAAAAGCTTTCAAAACACATATCGAATATTATACTACATTTATATTGTTTTATTATTGTATTCATTTTACAAGTCATAAAAATAACAATAAGACTCTTAAAGCTAGCAAAATAGCTTGTTTTTGTAGTTAAAAAAGATAAAAAACTATATTTTTGCAGTATCAATTAATATGGATTAACATTACAAACCAGTAAACCAATCATATCAGATTAAAGAGTACAATAAAATAATAATAAAAAATGCTGCCCGGATTACAGAAAAATCCGAATTAGCGAGGTCTGTAAGGTTTTACTGTAAAAACAAAAGTTTACTTATGTTAAACCTTTATGGATGTATATGTATGTAATTGCAATATAAAAGTCGGTTATAAGGTATATAAGCTATAAATCTTGACAATAAAAAATATAAAAAAATAGTTTACTTTTCCTAAATTTAATAATAATAATAATAATAATATTTGTATATACATATGTAGTTATATCTTTGTGGATATGGTAACATATCATATATAAGATTTATCTTAAACCAACATATAAAGTGTTATCAGAAGAAAGCTTTTGTGCACTCTCAAAAGCTTTAAATAAATGTTAAAAGCACATAAACAATTATATATATATACGCTTGTTGTTGAAAAGTGAAAAGGCGAATAAGAAAGATTTTCCGAAACTTTAACTAGACGAAAATGAAACACATATGTACGAGTACGCGTTTACTATGTAAAAACGGATTCGAATATATTTTTTCATATTTTTAATTTAAATTAAATATCCTGGAATGCACAAGTCGACAATATTCTTTTTAAAATTAGAAAACCTTCAGTACATCGTACGGATAATATAATAATAAAAGTAATTAATAAATTTATCTCGTTCGTTGTAAGTTTAAAACAAAATTAAATTCAATAAATAAATAAATGCATTAGTAAAGAATAAGAGAATGAATGAATAAATGAATGAGTGTTAACGGTGGTGATATACGCAAATGATGATATAATTCATATGGTCTATTTTAATCAACATTGTTTATTCAACGTATTTTAACGTGAAAAAGAAGAAGTGCAGTGTTAATAATATTAACTCCTTAATTTTTGTCAGAAAAAATGATAAAAAATTAAATATCAAATTAAAATATGATATTATAATTCATCACTACATTGTTTTCGTTTACTTAAGGGCATGTGAACTTGCTTTCGTGCCTTCGACCAATGAAAACGAAAAGTGTCAATATGCGAAACTTGCTTTTAAAACACTTTCTCTATCGTTGGGATATTTAAAGAGGCAAAACAAAAACAAAAAAGTTCCTTATTTTTGTATATATGTAAATTTAAAGAATTTACAATTTTAATATGAAAAAAATATTTATTAAATAATTGTTATGTATTATATATATGTACATAAACCGCCTTCAGCTTTGGTAAAGTTTGTCCTCGTAAATCTGATGCCAGTATTTTAGCAGTATTCATAATTTTTGGCTAAAATCCAAAATAAGAAAATCAATGAATACATTTTCAGGGAGTAAGTGACATTGTGAATAAAGGAACAATTTGACCTTTATGTTTTAATGGAGTTTATTATAATCAATAGATAAAAGTAATCAAAACTCAAAAAAGTGTAATTATCAGAAGTTCTTCGCTACTCGAAATCTGTACTCCTGTAAAAGTTTAATTAATTAATTTAATTGTTTGAATTAATAAAGAACTGTGATTGCTAAGAATAAAAGAAGAAAAGAAACTACAGAAATAAAAACAAATACAATAAATAAATTAATTACAACAGACAAATTTTAAAAAATAAAACCTTTGTGATATTTAAACAAATAATTTTTAAGCATAAACGGAAATTGTATACATTTAAAAATTTATTGATTAAAATTACTGTATTCATATGTCACGCACTACAAGAGCAATTATAAAAGAAAAAACACAATATATCCTTAAGGAATATAAGTTAACGTGATGACACGTTCTTATGAGCCAGCACCGTCCATTGAAAAAGATGTAAGTGAAGCACAAGTAAATGCAGATGATAATGACACTAGTTTTGAAATTGATGAACCTGAGGAAGAAGAAATTGTTGATGTTATTAAAGATCATAATTGTTATACACCAACAAATGATTCTACAAAAACCTTGAGTTCGAAATACAGCAGTCCAGTTGTGTTAAGGACTAGAACGTCGAAAAGTGAGGAAAGAGAAAAAGATGAGATTGCACCAAGTACTTCAATTGGTGTAGTAGTGGGAGATCAAAAAGTATATAAGTCTCGAGATGAATCTAACGACGAATCAGACTGTTCATATGATTCTTATACGTATTCCTCTACTCCCACAACTGCAGACGTTGCTGATGTTACAGCTGTATCTGTATATCCTAGCGGTAATAGTAGTTATAATAACGCTATAAAACAGCAAAGTAGACGTCTACCTCTTTCGTCTCGTGTCTTGGTAATTGCGGTACAGACGAGCCACACTAATGATATTGATTCAGTTGTGGATGATAACGGTTCGAGTTCGTTGACTACAACGGCAACAGATCTCGACTTGGATAATACACCCTCAATAAGTTTAAATTTCAAACAGCAGCAACGGTCAGAAAATTCTTTAAATCTTACGTACAATACTGCAATACATTCCATGCCTTCAGTGCTCTTAACACACCCAAGCGCTGCTTTTCAAGATTCTAATTCCAATGTAATTGAAGTCTCCACTACGCATGCTAGACGACATCAGAGAACATTGTCATCAACATCACATCGTTCTCTAGCTTCACAACACTCCGTGCATACTGCAAACACAACACTGTCCTACACATTACCTAAAAGCCGAATATGGACATGCTTACGATGGATTTGTTTAAGATTTAAGGTGAATATTTTTAGTTTTTAGCGTATAGTGTTCATACTCAAGTACCATTACTTAAATACTATGCTTCGTCATTCAGCTGCTTTTTAAAACGTAACGTACGTTTACTCAAATTTGTTTCGTGTATATCGTGACAGTCTTCACCAAAATTAAATTTCATCTTGTTTCGATAATTTTGAAGTATACTTTTTGCTATTATCTCTGGTTTTATTACTTTTATTGTTGACTGTTTTGTTTTTGTTTTTTTTTTTAAATGCAATCGATCTTTAATTTTATTTTTGTTTCTTTCTATTTGAAGAAGACTAGTGTGCAGCAAAATCATATGAAATACTAAACCTTCGCGTAGCAATCACGAACAAAATCAGAAAAGGTAGTATCTAATTTGGTCCAGTCGTTTTCAAGTTTCAAACATCCGAACAAATCACAATTTTTTTATATACAAATATATATATATATATATATATATATATATATACGAAGTATATATATATATATAAGTATATATATATATATATATATATATATATATATATATATATATATATATATATATATATATATATTATCTACTTCGTTCATTTAAAAATACAATACATACAATATTATAAAAAAATACTACTTAAAAAACATGTATAATTTATTAATGTAAAAAAGTAAAAATAATACATAATTTAAAATAGTTCACGGCGAGAAAAATTTGTGTTATTTAAAAAAAAAAAATCGTTTAAAATTTTTGTTTTCTTTTTATCTCGTGTTATTTTAAATTTGTGTAGAAAAAAATTCGTGTAAAACGATAATTAAGAGTAGAACACATTTTTTAAATCAAAGTATGTACCCTAAATACTTGACCTCTGATTATTCTATATTTAGAATAATTTACATAGTCGTTTAGATTAATTTATCTGTTATTGTATCATTTCATCATCATCCTCTCCATCACAATGGAAATAATAAACTTACACACAAATTATGCTTGACTAAGAGCTTCTTTAAATGAATGCAATAATATTTAAATTGATAGCTAAATTACTGTTTTCGATTATGGTACACATGAATTTAAATATTATATAGTGGGTCCGTCATCTAACGATTTTTTTTCAACTAGTGCTTATTTCGTGAATGATAACACTTAACTCATGTCTGATTTGACAGATTATTAGTTTTATCCTTCCGCTGAACGAATATGGTTGTGTATACGCTTGAACAACGCTGGGAATCTGGGCCTGCGATCGACTTACAGAAGATGCCGATTTTGCCAAAAAAATCATCTTTTCAGGTGAAGCTCATTTTGATCTTGGCGAGTATGTAAACAAGCAAAATTGTCGCATTTGGGGCACAGAAAACCCGCACGCATACATTGAAAAGCCGATACACCCAAGACGAGTCACTGGTGCGGATTTTGGTCCAGAGGCATAATTGGGTCATTTTCTTAGAAAATGTGCAAGAAGTGGCCGTTACAGTCAATGGCGATCGTTATCGGGCCATGTTGAACGAATTTTTGTTCACAAAAATTGAAGAGGAGGATATTAGCAACATTTGGTTTCAACAGGACGGCGCTACGTGCCACACAGCCGAAGCTACATTCGATGTTTTGCGCCCTGTTTTTTAAGATCGCATTATCAGCCGCAGAGCTGATGTCGTTTGGCCACCTCGGAGCTGCGATTTGACACCGTTGGACTATTATTTGTGGGGTGCCGTCAAAGATAAGCGTTACGCCAACAAGCTAGAGACAATTGACGCTTCAAAGGACAATATTCATGAAGCCATTGGTGAAATACAGCTGCACACAGTCGATAATGTGCTTAAAAATTGGACCGATCGTGTAGGCTACTGCATGGCCAGCTGAGGCAGCCATTTTAATGAAATTATTTTCCATTATTGAGAAAATATTCAGTAGGATTTTTTATAGCTTTAAAAAAAAATTATTTGGCGGACCCTATACAAAATTTTTAAAATAAAATATTAAAATAATATAGTAAATATACGTACAATCTGAAGGGGATTGAAAAATACTTCGTTAAGCTACTGATGCATTGTAACATACAAATGTATCAGTGCAACTTTTGTTTAAAGAAGTTTGAGTAAATAAATTTCGTTGTTTTAAAATCGAGTTTTTCCCATTTTGCTTTATTCTGATTTCGTTGACTAGACGCTTTTGAATAAATACTTCGCTATGTAGAGCTTTTATTTATGCACTTGAAAACACATTTATACTTGATTGTTTACAAACCTGGACTCTCCTATTTTGATTAAAATTGAATATTGCTTCATTCTGGCTCCGCGTATCAGAGGTTTTTGAATGAATATATCGCCATACAAAGGCCTTATAACTCAGAATTCCTTCGTTATAACTATAGAGCTTTTTTGTTTGAAAAACTATAATAAAGAGGTTTTTTAAGGAACTCTGCAAAATTTCATTATATATTCGTATACTCGAATCATGATTAATACATTTTTATACTCATACTTATTCATACTTGTAGCAATGGCTACTCATACGCATTCATATTCTAAAGCTTGAAGTACTCATCATACTCATACTTATCAACAAAAGACTATTGGTGTAAACTAATGGTGTAAATTAAAAAATCTAGAAATGCTTGCTCTGTCGTACATAAATAACTACGGTTAAGTGTGCTAAATGATAGAAGCATTTAATCGTTTCAATTATTTACAATATTTACGAACGGGGTCATGTTCACAGTTTATAAAAACTTTGAATCATAAACCGTTGAACCCATGTGAGAAATGGTTTATATGGTTCATAAAAAAATATAAATAAAAATAAAATACCGATTATTTGTAACGAAAAAATAACCAGTGTAAAATCTTTACACAAAATAGAGTAAACGTTTTCGATTTATAGCTAACTAGAGTAATTCTTCTCGCGTTGCTGGGAGCCTGGGATCCTGTTACCGTTCTCTATACATGCAAAATTCCATATTTTTTAAATGATGGTTTCACTGCCAAGTTATTTAAACCAAATTTAGAAACTTCAACTCTAACCATTCTCTAGATATACAAAAATTATTAATTAATTTGTATGGGATAAATGATGGTTTTTACTATCTAAGAAGTCATTTAGACCAAATTCAAGACCCTCCATTTTAATCGTTCTTTAGATATACAAAAATCAATATTTAATTTGTATGGGGGATGTCACACTGACTTATTCAATTTTGCTTATCTTTCGACTGATGATATGTAAGTACTAAGTTATTAAGACCAAATTCAGAACCTTTCACTATTACCATTCCAAAGATATACAAAAATCAAAAAATTACTTTGTATGGGAGGTACCACTACCACTTATCCAATTCAGCTCAATATTTAACTAATGATTTGTATTGACCAATAAGTTATTTGGGTTAAATTTAGATACTTGCAATTACCGTTTTAAAGATATAGACATATAAGTACAAATTTTATATGGGCTTGGCAATAACTCACGAACAAATAGATCTACAAAAACCGCATATACATAAAAACCTTGGTATTGACTTCACCTTTCGTTTAAGGGCTTACTTGGCGCATTTAAGAGAACATAATTTACAACGAATTTAATAGTCCTCTTTTATATATGTATATAGATTTAAAAATCAAATTGAAATATATGAAAAATATTCAAAAAAAAAAAAAAAAGAACTGGGTTAAGAAAAAAACTTTGCACTGTTTTGGGAGCAACACAAATCATGAACGCCAATATTGTATCAAGCGGCACAGATTGTATCCACAGTACCTGCTGGTCTTATAATTTATTTTGTCAAGACAAAGAACAAATTTAGAAAAAGTAAGCTTAAAAAGTATATTAATTATAAAATTAAATAAAAATTTCTTTGAAAAATAAATTAATTTAATACATTTGTATTTTTTTAAATTTTGAACCTAACCTGAACCCTGATTTGAACCCGAACTTGAACCAATTTCTTACATGTTTTCAAACCCTGCTTTAAATCAACAAACAAGTAGCACATTTTGGATTTGTCGTTATAATAAAAGATTGCAGGACTATATTAAACTAAAACTTTTGATTTAAAATTTACTACAATAAAATATAAAAATTACACAAAATATTGATGGCTCAAAAATATTTTAAGAAGAAAATTGGCATCATTGATTAATTCATACTCATCCGAACTCATTGTGTGTAGACCAGCGATGCTCGTTCATATTGTTGAAGTTACGAAGTTTTTCGGTTGTTTATTTAAAGCCCAAACATAACATACTTTTGCTTACTTAAGCTACCGTCAAAAACTCAACGAGAAGTCTGTAATGTACTTTTCAAATAGCTGTGTTAGTAATAACATGAATATTGCTATCTGAGAGATGAGTTAAATGGGTAGTTAGCATTATTAGCATTCGGATGAAATTATTTGTTATTAAAAATATACAAATTTTAATATTTAGTGTAAAAATTTAAATATTATTAGAAAAATAACACAGTTTAAATAAAAATTTAAAAAAATCTACATACACCTGCTAGGCATGTTCACTCGTCGCTGTTTTATTGACGAATAAGCCAATAGTATCCATTGCACAATATGTTGATTTTGTAAACAAATTAAACTGAACGAAGCTTGACGAAAAGTTTGTTAACATTATGGTTATACACATTTGATTGTGTGTATTCGCACAATGTGTTGAGCCCATACAAGCAAATAGGAGTGGTTGGATATCGATGAAATTTGGTACTATAATTTGGGGTCGTTGAGATCAAAAATTATTTTAGACTTGTTGTAAATTTTATGGTTTAAGACGATAATCTTTTTCTTTCTTTTATATTTCATGTAAATTTTTCTTTTTAAGCATTTAAAAAAATATATTTAGAATGAAGTAGGAAAAGTTATTTGCAGTTTTTTGTTATATAGAATCCGTAGTAGTAGAATAAAAAATAAAACAGCACTTATTTTTTAGGATTTGTTTTTTTTCATCGAAATTTGTCAATTTCTGAAGTAATTCATTTGATAATATCATATATTAAAATCACTAAAATATATATAAAATTATATATTTTCTAAAAATGTTTAATTCTTTTTATTTACTCAAATATTATTTATAATAAAATACTTTACTTCGCTTAGTTTAATCAAAACACAAATATTTGATAATTATTTGTTTAAGAGAACCTAAAACGAATTGAACAAAACATGATTTTTTTTAATATCTCAACTTTGAAGTGTCACGGCGTAGCCAAAACTGAGTGTTTCACCTAAATATTTTGTTTTATTATTAAAGCTTTCAATTAAATAGCTGAATGCTTGAACTGACTGATATATGTACATATATACATAGGCCGTCTAAATGTGCGTACAGACTATTGTGCTGCTGAGGAGTAAGGGTATTATTTTGAATTTGGTTTTATTTTACAGATAACCTTCTGAAAAATTTTGTTAGGTGTTTTCCTTTTGCATTTGCATAGTTTTTGCTCATATTTTTCCCAATAAAATAAAAAACTTTGAAAAACTTATGCGTGTGAAGATAACTGCGAATATGAAAAGCGAAGACACCAACCATATTTTTTGACATGCTTAAATTTTGCGTTAACAGAGTACTGTTAAGAGGTTAACAATGAATATATACAAAATTTAAAATATCTGCAGAGGATAAGTGAATATTTCGGGAAAATATGAATCTGCTCTAAGGCCTCTCCTTGTCTTCTGTGAAAAAATCGCACAAATCATCGTTCACAAGTTTTTTTGAGTTGATGCGTGTTGACCGTAAGCTTCTACCAACGATCGACACTTTCAGCATCCGTTTTATTCAAATGAAAAAAGGTTATAAAACTTTCCCGCAAAACATCTTTTTTAGGCACAAAATTAGACGTTATTATAGCGATTGCAAAAAAATGTGTGTTTACACTTTGTCGTCTACCGAATACTGAATTATAATGACGGATGTTTACCCTCCAAAATACCATATTTGTTATTATTGACACTAACCATATGTGATAGTTATACCATATGTTGTCTAAATCGACATTATTAACTTGCATAACCAATAGTTTATTTATTTATTTGAGTCTACAGATATAATATCCTTACAGACTAGAAAAATACGGTATCGATTATTTAAATAAGAAATTAAATTACATATAATAGTATTAACATTATGAAAAAAGTCAATATGAGAAAAAAGTTTATCAAATTCAGTACAAATTCTCGTTAGTGGATCAGAATTGGCATAATTTGTTCTAAATACATTAATTGAAAGAATAGAAAAATGGCGGCAAGTTAAAAGAATTCCATTGCAGGCTCCGAAGACAAAATAACAGAAACTGTTTCTGCACGGATTCAATACTATCATTGTGAAACTTATACATAGGATCCCAAATAATTGAACCATATTCTAGAATGGGCCTCACGAGACTAGTAAAAAATTGTTTCGTTATATATGGCGCTTTCAACTTTTTTGCTCAACGTTTTATAAATCCAAGGACTGCACATGCTTTATTAACAGTTAATGAGATGTGCTGAATAGAACTTAATTTGTTGTCAAGTAAAATTCCGAGGTCAGAGAAATTATCCAATTTATTTAGGATATGTCCATTTAGGACATATGTAACATTCATATGATTACGTTGAAAAAAACACATATAGTTAAATTTTTTGGATTTAAGGATTAAGCTTGCACCAAGAGCTAAAGGCATCCAGGTCTTTCTGTAGAAGAATATGATCATCATGATCATTAGATAGATCCACTTCACTTTAAGTTTCCTATCCAAGAAAGCTCATAAAAACTTTGCCCTATTAGATAGTGTTAATATAATTCCATTTAACCTACTCGTAGGTAGCATAAACTTTTCCAAACTATATCTCCTGGAGAAGAGAACTAGCTAAGTCTTGAACGGATTGTTATTATTACTCTTGATGGACGCCCATGAAGAATGTTTGCTAAGCGCCGACTTCGCATGACTTCATTGACGGTTGAGAGAAACCTCCCTGTCACCAGAATCATCAGATCGTTCGCATAACAAATCACCATTCTACCTTCCTCCTCAAACCGCCTGATGATGCCATTCACAATCAGATTCCAAAGTAAGGGCGAAAGTGCCCCTCCTTAAGGAGTATCTCGAGACACCATTTTCTGAAGGCGTACCTCACCCAAGTTCCGAACGAACAATCCGGCTCTTAAGCACATTGATTATCCACTCAACTAAGAAGTTATGGACACCAAAATCGACCAGTGCTTCCCTGATCTCCCCACTTTCAATATTATTGAAGACACTATTAATATCTAAGAAGGCTGCTAGGGTATAAATCCCATAGTGCAAACCCCTCTCAATGTCACCGACGACCTTGTGTAGAGCAGTCTCCACAGACCTACCTCTCAAGTAGGCATGTTAAACCCCACAGGGCTGAAATGGATCATTCTGCAATTCTGCAAATCTTCGTCTCCTCAACCATCACCTCCCTACAACCAGAGAAGTGAGTTTCCAGGATAATACCAAGAGACTCAGAGCCAGATTCCGCCCATGTAACGTCCGCACTCTGGATGTTATCAAAAGCAGTGTTGTTCTTGCAGAACACTCTTCTGAATCTGGACAGTTCATTAACAGAATCAAAAGTTCATTCAGAACGCTCTCTTGGCCCTCTTAATATTTCCCTCGTACCTATTAAAACAGATCCTATATCTATAATTCTCATCCAAGCGTGTGTTCCTAGCTCTGTTGAAGAATTTTCTGACCTCCGAGCGTAGAGATCACAACACCGCTGTTCACCATGAGAGTTGATTTGTCTTGCCCGGAAAAACCTTTAGACAGGACTGCTCAAAGGACCTTTTTCAGCCCTTAGTATACCTATCAACATCCCAGCACTCGATAGGCTTCTGAAACAAATCTACTAGACTAACTTCTACGCTGCCACTAAATAACTGCCAGTTGGTCCTCTTATTATATCTAAAGGGAACCCTCTTGGACCTTGCACAAACCAGACTGAAGCGAATCAGGCCATGATCCGGATAGGAGATGCTCTCATCGACTCCCTATTCGCGTGTGTCACATCAATGACATCCTCCCTAATTCTATTCCTGAAAGTGGGCACATTGCAAATAAAAAGTCCCTGTGCAGTAATAAAATCAAAAACGGATTCACCTCTAATATTAATGTGGTCCGCTGCCCCATTTGCAGTGATGGGCTTTGGCATCTCATCCCAGCACAAGGCATCGCACCTCTGACATACATATGTATACATAGTATTACTGTCAAACACGTTTATAGCTAATTATGGAAATCCCTGCATTACCGTTAATTACCTACACATTCCCAAATGTTCCCATACAATGCACTATTACTAAATTACAGTATAAAGCAGCAGGTTGTAGTATTTAATATACAGGAAGGAGATAATTAAATTATGTAATTATTTTAATAACGGAATCTGCATTAACTACGTAATTGTTGCGCTTAAGGAAGAATAAGAGATGAGTTTCTGCCATTACATATGGTTAGAGAATAACCTATAGTAGCAATTGTTACAGCTAGGTTAGTTTCTGGAGATGTAGCTATAGTTTGGTATACCGTATGCCCTAATAGTTGCGCTATTAGTTTCTAGAGTAAAAATGCTAACCGTTATACTCACTCGTCGCTAGTGATAACGGCTCTTTGCTATGCCACTGGGTTGTTAACAACATTGATTTTCTTAAAACAAAACTTTAAAAAGCACTCATACCGGTTAGGAACATTTGAAAAATGATAAATTGTTCTCAGTGGTGTAATTCCATACTTTCAAGAATAGGATTGTAACAATTGGGGTATTTACAAAGTGTGCTATTTGTCATATTGTCATAATGCTCTAAAATTTTAAAAAGGTTTAAAAATATTGTTGTTATTTTTTCAAACAAAAAGTGCTTTAAAGTCGCATATTAAAAAGGGGTTTTCACAACAGTCTTATTATATCATGCTATTCTTATAAAACATAAGATTTTATGGCACTTTGTGAATACCCCAAAAGTTTTTTTCTGGGTTTGCAGCATTTAGGCTTTTATTTTAAAATAAAGGCGTTTAATTCAATGTAAGGTCTTACAATAACCATAACTAACAGTCTTTTAAAAAATGTTCTTTTTGTTTTGCTTTTAGAGTTCCGGTATTGGGGAGCCAAGTGTGCATCATGCTCTGGTTGTGATATTTTTAGAATTTTTCGCTTGGGGATTATTAACAATGCCTGTCATATCTGTAAGTAATAAATATCTATTTTTGAGTTGTTTTTAATATAGTATATTCTGATCTTTAAACAGGTACTAAATCAAACCTTTCCCGAGCATACATTCCTTATGAATGGTCTAGTTATGGGAATTAAGGGTATACTATCATTCCTAAGTGCACCCCTGATCGGTGCTCTGTCAGATATTTGGGGTCGCAAATTTTTTTTGCTAATAACTGTATTTTTTACATGCGCTCCGATACCTTTAATGACAATAAACACTTGGTGGTTTTTTGCAATGATCTCAATAAGTGGCATTTTTGCCGTTACGTTTTCTGTCGTATTTGCTTATGTGGCTGATGTAACAACGGTAGAAGAACGTTCTCGTGCTTATGGATTAGTATCAGCAACATTTGCTGCTAGCTTGGTAATATTTTTTGTTATGAAAATAGATACAGCTTAGTTTCAATAATATTTATTTCTGCAGGTTATCTCCCCAGCTCTTGGAGCAGCATTAATGGAAAAATATGGCGATACTTTGGTGGTCGCTTTGGCCACAGCCATAGCCGTGCTAGATGTATTTTTTATTTTAGTAGCAGTTCCTGAAAGTTTACCAGATAAAGTGAGAGGCTCTTCATGGGGTGCTCCTATTAATTGGGAACAAGCAGATCCTTTTGCAGTATGTATATTATTGTCATTTTTATAACATTTCAATCAACGTTATGATACGTTTTTATCATAATCTGCATATATATCTAATATAATAGGCATTGCGTAAAGTTGGGACAGATCATACTATTTTAATGCAGTGCGTTACTGTATTACTATCGTATTTACCAGAGGCTGGACAATATTCGTGTATATTTGTATACTTAAAATTGAAAATGGGTTTTAATACAATGGAAGTTGCAATTTTTATTGCAGTTGTTGGTGTCCTCAGCATTAGTGTTCAAGTGACACTCGGCTATCTAATGCGGTAATTAAGGGTTTCTTTCTACTTTTTATATGCGCTAATGCTAAATGAAATATTTTATACTTTTTTTCGAGTTACAGGAGAGTTGGAGCAAAAAGAACAATAGTGTTGGGATTAATTTTAGAAATGACGCAGTTATTCTGGTATGGATTTGGCAGCAAAAAATGGTAAGTATTGTGTTTGATCTTTACATTTGTCTAATAATTTAACAAAATATATATCCCAATATAAAGGATGATGTGGGCCGCTGGTATTTTAGCGGCTTTAGGGTCTATAACATATCCGGCAATAAGTGCATTCGTTTCCATACATTCAACAGCAGATAGCCAAGGTAAATAGATTTGAAAAATCAAAATAATATATATTTATATTCCATATGAATTAGGTGCGGTCCAAGGCATGGTTACTGGCATGAGAGGGCTTTGCAATGGTCTTGGTCCTGCTATGTTTGGAGTAATATTTTATTTATTTAATGTCGATTTAAATAACGAAAAATCTCTGCAAGAAAATGTCGACGATGATAGATGGTTTCAATTCCCGGGACCTCCATTTGTATTTGGTGGTTTTATGGTTATCCTTGCAATACTTGTAGCAGTTTTTATACCTGAAGTACATGGTGATGTCAATTTTACTCGTACACCAAGTGAAAAAAAGCGTAAGTTCATTGTTAATTTATAATTTATATTATATGTATGTACATAATATTTATGCATGTATGTATTATATTTATGTATATAATATTTGTGCATGATTAATAATAATTACGTTTTTATACTTTGGAAAAGGTGCTTCAGTAGATGTGCAATATGAAGTTGAAGGAGGTCATAAACCTACTAGCCCTTTAATGCGTTCAGAATCGTTAGCGCAGCTGTAGTATTGTTACCTATTATTAAGAATATAATTGAGTTAAATTGTAAGCCTAAAAGATAAAAGAATAATTAGAATGCTTTTTATAAAAATTAAACCTTGTTGAATATGTCTTTTTAATGCCGCACATACACAATTTGTAAATTGTATTTACAAGTCTGCCATTCATGAGTCTATATTCTGCATTTCAAAGTGCTACCAGAGTATAAAAGAACTATGATAGTTTTCAGAAATATTAACTGCTTTTTTCAATTTATTCATTTTAATATTCTCTTAAGTTAAATGTATGGAATAAAAATGTTTTTGTAACTGTTGGATAAAATGTTTGTAAAATAATACAAGTCTTTCACAAAGCAAGTAACATTTTACATATAACATGGCTGTTATTTTAAATGTTGCTTATTGTCCTCATTATTGGCTTATTAAATTCTAAGTAGTAGCAGATATAGCCAAAGAGTAGATTTGTTTAATCAATGAAATAATTAGAACTAATATTTTCAATCAACCAATTCTGTATTTATTTCTTAGATTTTATTTACTATTTTTTTCCATAATGAATTTTTATTGTATTACTAATAAATTAATCTAAAATTGCGTGAAAATGAATGCCAATATTTTTAAGAGATCCAATAATAATGAAGTCGTTTTCAGACTCCTCTTATATTTAAGATACTTGATTGAAAAATTATTTAGTCTATAAGCTATTTGGTAAGAATTGTACATACATTTAAGAACCGAATTACCTAGAAATTAATAGAATAATTTATTTAGGTATCCATACATGTATTGTTATTATTTTAAAAAATTTCTTGTAAGCTTAAGAGCTGCATATATAAATACATACACACATAATGTAATATTTTAGCTTTAATCGTAGATGTAACATCTGTTATAAACTATTAAACAAGAAGACAAAATCAATTACATACATATTTCCAATACTATCAATAATCTGTATTAACTGAATCCAACGGTTGGCATTGACATGTATAATAATTTTAAAATTTTTTTAACTGTGATGAAGAAAATTTTATGAAACACTGGTGATGATTTCAATGATTACATTAATAAAAAGTAAGAAATGGTTAGTTCAATTTGTCTCAAATCGATTTTAATGCAAAGATAGAGTATTTATTAAATTTAAATAAAATTAATATTATAATATTTATGTACATACATACATATATATATATATATATATATATATATATATATATATATGTATGTATGCATATATATAGGATGCTCAAAATTGAGGTATTATTTTAATTGTAATAAAAAGAGACTATTTTCAAATAATAAAAATATTTTTATTTCACTTTATTACAAAGAGGTTTCGGTTAAAAGTGAAAAATTATGTCGGTCAAGTGACTTCCCATACTAACTCGGCAGGCTCCCAATCTTTTACCAGAATTATCAATCACGTTTTTCAATAAACTTTAGTCAATGGATGACATCTGCTTGATAATGTTGGTTTCAAGCTCTTGAACTGTTGTGGGATTATTGCTGTACCATTTCGATTTCAAAAAACGTCACCAATATAATTTAAAGGATCTTGGTGGCCAATTTACTCTATGAGAAATAATGCTATTTTCGAACTTGAAAACTTTTGCCATTTTCAAAAAATGTTTTAATAATAAAAACACGTTGTTCCTTCGTGTAACGTTCTATATTAATTAACGGGAATTTATTTAGAAGCTGAAAATAAAAATTTAGAATAAAAATTATAAGTAGAAAGAAAATGACCGCAAAATTAAAAATGATACCTTAATTTTGGACACCCTTTACATATATAATTTTATTTTATCGTTTGTCAACCATTCATGTTCAAACCTTTCACACAAAAATCTGTGTACAGTATCTCTCAAATGTATTCTAACTATGCATATTGTGATGAAATAAAATGAATACGCTTGTCAGAAAATTTATTAAAAAACAAAATTATTAATATTTTTATCAAGCAAAAAGCAGCTAGTTTTATAATAATGGTTCGTTTAGATTCATCAGATTAAGGAATAAAAACATGTAAAATATTTTGTGATAAATTCTTTGTGTGCCTGTATATCATCTACTTATTTTCTATAGGGAACACAAACAGGATTAGGTGTAAACTAAATAAAACTATTGACAATCTTACAAGGGCCTTCGTACATATGTAATTGATATTAAAATGTGTCATGGTGGGTAAATTGATTAAAACTGCACAGCAACCTACGACGAATCTGACACCATACTTTGTGTGCCTTACGATAACTATACATTTTTATATACATTAGTTTTTGAAACTTCATTTTAGTCATTTTAAATCTTTCAGTAATAATAAATTAAATTAATGGAATTAACAGAAATTATTTAGCAAAACTATAAACAAAATTATTCAATGCTCAACGTAGTTTAAATTCATTTCATTTTAATCGTTTGTTTTAGGTACAAATTCTGTCAGCTGAAATATTGTTTTAATCATAAAAATACAGTGTGTTAAGGATGAGTTTACACACTGAAAATAATTAAGTACTTATAACTAGAGTGTCCACGCTAGAAGAATTTTTTGGTCATTATTTGATCGAATAACGAAAATAGCCAATTTCGTGTAACAAATAACTCGAACAAAGTATGTCAATTAACCGAGCAATTTTTGTATGTAAAATTTGTGGTATTAAATAACAAATGTTTGTGATTATTTAGTTTTACGCTCACATCTATTAAAATTATATTAAAAAATAAGACGTATAAATAACACTTCTTTTTGTTTTCATTACATATGTACTTTTCAAACATAATTTTGCTTGCTTTCAGATCAGCTGTTGCTGGTTTGTTAGACATTTTATATGAAGTTTTTAAAATCAACCTAAATTCCTCAAAGCTCAATTTGAAAATCTTACTCGACTAATCGAGCAATTTTAGAAGTATAAAATGAATTAATTTCTTACTCGAACAAAAGTAAAAGTCGAATAATTGGATACTCTATTTACAACCAATAATGATAAAATAAAGAGTACGCCATGCGCATGTTTTCAGTTTTTATGACGTAGCTTTTCCACCCTAAGGGTAAACACATGGCACAATAAATAAGGTAATAAGATCTACAACAATTTAAACAATAACTAGTTCGAATGTGTCAACAACAGCTGATAAGGTATATAATTGCTAGACGTTTTATTTCATCAGTAAGTAGAGATTTTATCAATTTTTTTTAAATCGATGTATCGAATAAACGTAATACTGAGTTTTACATGGATATATAATATCATTAGGATCGTATACCGAAAAGTGCTTTGAAGTGAAGGTTAATGAATTCTAAAAGCTGAGTATATTCAAATTAGGTTTTAATCATTCTCATCATTAGGTTTTAATCATTCAAAACGACATGATTTTGAGTTGCTTACTTTAAATTGTAATTCTTGTTGTCGTTATCGAAGATTATCGATGACTGTTAAAATATATTTTGCATTCTACAAGAAAATGTGACGACGTTATTGTGTTTAAGCGACTTTGATTTTGTCGTTACCATTTTTGGTTGATTTTAAGCAAAAAATTGAAAAAACCGAAAAATTAAATATAACAACTACAACCCAGTTTGAAAATTAGTGGAGGAATTGCAGAAGAATCCTTCTCTTGCAGTGGGATTTCGCAGAGGCACTGTTCCTAGTAATTTTAAAGAACAGTGGCAAGTTATTGGAAAGTCATTAAATTCTCTTGGCCCACCGATAAGATCCGGATGGCAAAAGGTATGAAATAATAAGCTTAAATAGTTCAATAAAAAATTAAATTTGTTAATAGGTTTGGCGAGACTTGAAGTTTAAAGTTAAGAAGAAAATGGTCGCCAACAAAACTGAGTATCATGCAATGGGCGGAGGGATATTTAAGCAGTTCACTTTTAGCCCGTTAGAGTAAGCTGGTGCAAATCTGCTGCAATTTCAAAAACAATCATACCCTGATGGAGATGTTTTGAGAGGTCCGATAAAAAATGTTCCCAATAAATTAATGGAGGCAGAAGTAGAAATACCTAAAAATGTGCCTTACAAAATACAATAAAATATTTAGCAAACATACAACCATAGCATTTAAACTAAAAAATCCTTTGCAATTGAAATACAAATGTTGCTCATCTTTTTTTGGGGCAACAATTTTGATATATGTACCATCGACACATCCAATAACGCCAGGAAAACCATTTTTTCAAAAAATGTTAATTTTGCTTCATTTTTCTCAAGTTCTGTCATTTCGAAGCTTGCGTTCATATATAAGATTTAGTTTTATTGTTTTTTCGTCTCCACTTGAGTCTGAATTTGTTTCACAACCAAAAGAGATTTTTAAAATTTAAAAAATTTTTTAAGTTTTAAAATTTTTTTTAAAAATAACAATCAATCCACACAGCTGATTACAATATTTAGAGAAGTGTATTTGATTTGTTGACATAATCGATAAATAGTCAAGGTCGCAGTCATTTTCTTATAAAATGATAAATTGCTATCGGCGTTGAAATAAAGTGATATTGTCTCAAAAATGACGGCGGCATTGACGCCTTCTACCGTTTAAATGTGGCCGGCGTAATGCAGAGCCCAAATGGCATAACTTAAAACTGCCACAAGCTACCGTTCGCACTGAAAGCAGTTTTCTCCTCTCAGTTTCTCTGCGATCTTTACCTGCCAATACCCGCTTTGTAGATCCAATTTAGAAAACCACTTTGTTCCAGCTAACGTGTCGAGCGTATCATCAATTCTTGGTAGAGGGTAGCTGTCTTTTTTAGTGACATCATTTAGCTTCATGTAGTCTACGCAGAATCTTGTACTACCATCTTTTTTTTTAACTAAGACTACAGGTGAGCCACAAGGACTCGATGATGGTTCGATTACATCGCTCTTCTCCATTTCATTGACCAGCTCATTAACCTTATTACGTTTTGCCAGAGGTATACTTCTGGGTGCCTGTTTTATTAGTCTCGCTTCGTAAGTATTAATTTCATGTTTGACTATAGCTGTTCTACCTTGACTTTTAATTTTCGTGGCGAATACGCACGCGTACCTCTTAAGCAACTTTTTGACTTTATTTCTTTCTGCTAGACCTGCTACCCATTTCTCTACATTTTCGTCAAATACTTGTTGGTCCTTGGCTGGTATACTGGCGAGTTCCGGCAATTGTTCGCTGTTTATGATCGCCTCTACTGGAGCACATTGGCCTACCTCGGTGTTTTCACAAATGAATTTTTCGTGGCCTGATAGATTGAGCACTCTCACTGGGATAGATTGAGCACTCTCACTGGGATTTTTCCTTTTTATTAGATTTGACGGAGGCCTTTGCTGATAACAAGTCCACCTTAATTTCTGCTGGTTCTACTACCCACAAGCGGTTGCTCTCACAATTTCCATCTATATGCGGCCATATCAATGTGGGTGATTTTCCAATGGATAGGTTAGCTGCTTCAACCTCTCGATTTCCATTGCAAAGGCTTGTAATGAAGATTCATTAGCCTCTTGTGTTCGGCACCTTAATTCCATACGATACAGTTCTCGCTTATGATCATCTCCAAATTTACGCTGTTGCGCCAACATTAATTCACTGTAGTTGCTTCTGCAGCTGGCTGGCATGGTTTCTAGAATTTCCGCTGTAGCACCTCTTAAGGCCAAAATAATTCAAGGACCTTCTCTTCATCGTCCCATCCATTTCTGTTGGCTATAGTATCGAACTGAAATTAGAATACGGATAGGGGTCAAAGCAAGGTGTTTTTATTCTGCTGGAAACTTCTGGTATAATACGCACTGGTTCTTGTTTTTGGCATTGGAGACCGTTAATGTTCTCCTCCATTACGACAAATTTTTTGTCAACAGTCTTTTTTAAATTTAACACTGTTGCCTCGATGCCAGTTACTCTTTTACTGACCGTCTCATATATTTTCTGCAACTTTTCTGTTGTCGCTTTAGAATTTCTCGTATTTCGGCTTTACAGGTTTCTAGTAGCTCAATAGAAGTTTTCTCAAGTTTCGTTTCAATTTTTGCCAGAAAATTCTGGTTTTCAACTCTAGAAGTTTCTTGTGCCTCAGCCACTACATTAATATTTTCCATAAGTTTTTCATTATCAGCTCTAGAAGATTCTTTCACCTGCACCAAAAGCTTTTCGTTATCAGCTCTGGATGTTTCTCGTACCTCATTAGAAGTTTCTTTCAATATTGGCTAAAAAGTTTTGGCTCTGAACTTGCATTTGTTTTATCATGCTTCAAGCATTGTATTGACGTCCAATATGCTTGTGGTTGCGGCGACACTTATCTCAGGATCATTTTTAGCATCAAATTCGTAAGTATCTATGTCTATACCACGCCTCTGAAATTCCTCTAACAGAAGTTTTTGTAGCTCGGTTTTATTACCGGTTGTTGACAGCTCTAATTTATTTAATACCCGTTTTAGCCTGTCCACTTTTAATTCCTGGAATTTAATTTTTACTCCGTTTGCTTTATTTATTTCATTTTGTATTTCTTCGTTTTTTTATTTTTTATTGTTTAATTATTTTATGTATGCAATCTGACTGCTGACACTATTGTTACATTTTAACCTTTTTAAAACGTTCGAGTTCGTTTAAATTGAGTTAAAATAAACACTGCTTTATTTTTGTTACAGTTTTATTACACAATAACTTTTCTACTGTTTTTCTTAATACAACACTTAATATTCGTTTATACGACACTTTTATATCCGCTTTAACACGTCTTTATCTTACGACAGCCAAACGATAACTAACTGATGTGTAGGTAAAGCAGCACTTTATACACCTAATTGTCTACAGTTTGGTAGATTCAGGAAATATCGCCCATCTTCTATTTCCATATCCGTTAATTCAGATTTAACGTAAAAATGGTCGATGTGGCAGTGCTGCCAAATTGACAGGGTGACACAAAATATATCGAAATCCCACATTGCAGTGTTGTATTTTTATTTTCGTAACAATATTGCTATGCCTGTTTTTATGTTACTTGTGTCGCTTGTACATTTTCAACTAAAGGTAGTACTCTTTAGTTGTACCAGCGAAATCATGAGTAATTCAATAGTTTTCTTTCACATACGAGTAAATAGTATTATTTATTATTTCGACACTATTAATGAAAGCATATTAATTAATTATTAATCAAAACATATTTCCAGTTAAAGACGCACAATTTGTTATAATACCCACTACTCAATCTAAAAATTCAACTAAATTTTCAACTAAACATTGCACTAAAATTTAAATTATTGTACAAAATTAAAAAAGTAAACGGTGTACTTCAATATGAAACTCAATTTGGTTATATAATTACAACTATACTACTAAAAACAGTTTTTTGTCTCTCCTAAACATTTACAAGTTTTGAGTTGTGACTGTTCATGATCTAGAGTGCGATATGTGCTTTTATAAACAAGTTAAATATGTTTCTAGTTTTTTTTTCCTTTGAATATCATTCTTCGTTTATTCTTCTCTTTTATTTAATTCAAAAACATTTATTCTAAAAAATTAATCAGTAAAATCGTCTGAATTTGGTATAAAAGTTGCATATTTTTTCTAAATTTTTAAAAGCACTTATATTTCAAAACTCTTCAATTTTTTTAAACTTCCAGCCTTTCGAACTGATTCGGTAAAATGCCTCATAAATGCTCATCAATATGAATATTCATATCAATATTTTTAATTGGAAATTGGAAAGTTTGCATTTCTTTGCAAAGTTAAATTCATAAATATTTGCAATTATAATGTTTTCAGAATCATATTTTAATAACCTTATAGATATTAAAATACATTGTAAAAAACAAGACACAAACAACCAAGACCTATTAACACACATTAGATATCTTTTTCTAACACCATAAATAATTTTTTTTTAATAAATATATTTGTATGTTATATAACTTTAAATAACCAGCTTCTTATTTAGTACTTAAGGAATTATTAATGTTATCTGACAACTCTAAATTTAATTCGAAAAATATGATAAATATTGTATTTTACCAGTTTGCTTTTTAAAATATTTTATATTTGTGGATAACGCTGTATTACTTTTATTTGATACGTCTATTAAAAAATTTAAAAGTCATTTGTGGTACAAAAGAAATACAAAAATTAAGAAAAATCAGTGCATTATCTGATAAAAAAACGTCTGGCAGTCATATGTTTTATCAACTGTTGATGGCATATTCGAACTGGTTAAAAAAAAAATACAAAAACAAATTGATTGTTTTTGTTATTGTCCAAATTGTTGTAGATATGTGTGTGCCTTATTTATTGCGCCCTGTCTTTTATTGTCAGCTGATGACTGTCAAAAACACATAATGTGTAAAAAAATTAAAGTTAATCAAATTTCTGACGCCAACGCTTCAAAATGTTTTTATGTATTCGAATTACGAACAAAAAATAACATAACACACAAAGGAAAGTAAACAAAGTGAATTAAAATAATCATATAAAACAATAAATGGAATCAAAAAAAGGAATTATAATATGTATGTATAATATTTTTATTTTTTCCTTACCTTTTTCGTCCACAATTTCATAAAAACAAAAATAAGAAAATAAAAAATAACTGTCGAAACTAATTAGAAAGGTGCGATGCAAATAAAGTAATTCGTATAAGTAATTCAAACAGTGAAAAAAGTAATTCAGTCTCGTAGGAATCTGGCATAAATTTTGCATTAGATAAAACTGTAAACATATTTAAAGGGCTTTTACTCAAAACTGATTAAAGTGTATTTAGTGTGTTGCCTTTATAACAACTAACTTTTAAACAACATAGGTATGTACATTTGTCGCTTTTTATGGTGAATCAATGGAAAAAAATACAGAAGAGGTAATTTTAACAAATAAGATACACCTAATTATGTTTTAATAAGGTAGATTCGTTCCAACCGGTACCGTATATAAGTGTGTAAAAGCAGGATTAAGTGTAAAGTAAAAAAGAAACTTTTGACAATGACTAAACATTGTATTAAATAAGAAAACAAACAGTCAGTCGAACCGGCAACACCTTATTAAATATGTCTTAAAACCGATGTTCGTGCTTAAATCTCAAATTAAACGTAATAGTTGCAATTTCATTGTTTCGATTATTGTTACGATTATGGCGTTATGATAAGTCACGTAAGTAAACTTTTTAAGTAGATATTATACCAGAATAAAGCGATTTTGCGATATTTTTGTAATTTGAATTTATTAATTTTAGATTAAAAAAGTCGAAAAAAGTGTCAGGGCTTAAATGTAAATGTTTTTGTAAAACTTTAATATCTACCTGTAAGCATAAAACCATTTAATTGGGGTATTTTTTAAACACAATTTTATTACAGTTAATTTTTGAAATATATTAATTATTGCAGCGACTTTGTGGGAAAATTTTTTAAAAACAGATTTTTGTTCCAAAAATTACAAAAGGTTTTTTTTAAGTTTCAATACCTGTCAATATACAACAGCATTTTATTGGAAATATTTTTTAGAATTCAAATATCTTAATAATTCAAAAAATTTTTTCCACAATTTCAATTAGTTCGTTTGGTTTGAGGACGAGCACCCATCCGGTTAAAACTGGACCGATAGCTGCAAATAGTCGGACACCAAATGGTCCATAGTGATCGTCTTGTGCGGAAACCTATATCGATGAGAAGAAGAATAAAAGTATTTCCAATTAGTCGATAACTACGAACATACGATAACATTTATTACGAAAATTTTTCAATGAGTTTAAACATAAAAAGTTATATCACTTTATATGTCGTTTAACAAATGCGTTTATCGCTTTAAAAAATGCTTTGAATGCATTTGACCATGGTGAAATTATACAAGGTGAAGTTGTTTGTCCGGCTGATTCCTGTTTTTGTGTTCGCATCAGTGTTGCCACAATTTGTAGAATTCTACCAAAATTGGTAGAATATTTTTCGTTTGTCAGGATGATAGGCTAAATAGAATTTTGGTAGATTTTTGCTGGTTTAAAAATTGAAAAATCACCGTCAATAAAATTTGTTAATCCCATCCAAATTGTTTTCTATGAACGTAAAGCAAACATGCAAGTACCAGAAAACTCTACAAAATTAGTTACAAAAAACTTAATAGTTACAGCAAAAACAATGGGAATAAATTTACCGTGTGCGTCAAAACAAAATATACACCTTCATTTTATACAATTTACTCGAAGCTTAAATATTAGTCTTAACGTAAATTTAAACAATGTTTCTTTAAAACCGTACTTAAGGCTTTACAAAATTTAAAAAAATAATAGAATTCTTGCAATAACTGAAGTTACGCAAAAAATACGGAAGTTACTCTATGTTTTAGTCGTCAAAAAAAAAAAAAAAATTGAACAGAGTACCACTGCACTAATTTGCCGAATTTATATAATACAAAATTTTGTTATATTTTATAATTTTTTTGTAAAGCAAAAACATTTTTTTTTCTAATGAGTATTTTAATTAATAATTGTAATCTTGTAATAAAATTTAATATATAAAAAACTAAAACTTTGAAAAACGCTTAGAAAACTGTGTATAAAAATGAATAAACTCAAAAAATTTCGGATAACTAAAAAATTTTCCGAAAATTTTAAGTAAGGCACCAATACCATCTATTGTGTCTGATGTAAAGAAAAGACCATGAAAAAGTGATGCTAAAATATCAGAGGAAATTTTAGCTACATAAGATGCTACTGTTAGTGTTAGTAAATGTTTCTTATGCTAGATTTCACATATCATTATCATTATGCCGACAAGGCACTATTACAAGACACTGCGACACATGGGATCTATTGCGTCCAGCCTAGAATTTGTTCAGCAGATATGCTGATTTCACATAAAAATCTTTGATACCAGCAGTAATTTACAGTGACTTCTAAAACCAAAGATGTTTCTTTCTGGAAAGATGTCCTACTTAGCGACGAAATCAAATTACCTATTTTTGGCCAAAAAATACTCATAAAAATATGGGGAACCAAAAGTGAAGAACTTTCAGAACAAAATTTTTTATCCGCAGGGTTGCCCGATGGAGGTTTTGGTAATATCGTACAGTCGTACGCCGGAAGTATGGTTTTCATGCAAAGTACCATGAATTAAATCGATGGTTTAAAGAAATGAGATATGCAAGAATCTTGATTCCTTTGACAAGACAATGATTCTAAGAACACTACAAGAAAAGTCAAAAGGGGTTCCGTTTCTTACTTCTAAGCAGAAGTGGCATCCTTTCTAATACCCGAATTTAAGCCCAATCGAACATTTTCGAGAGCATTTTCATCATTAGCTTCGAAAAATGACTAATTATAATAAGAAAAGAATCGGATGGCAGAAAATCCATCCGAATTAACAAAAAACCTAGTGTAATCTATTTATCAAAAATTAGATGATATTGTTTAAGCACAAGAAGTAGAAACTGAATACCAAAATATTCTCTTCTTTATGAATTGTTTTCTTATACACATTACAACGTATGCATTTACACATACATACATTAAATTAAAATTAGTATATACACTTTATTTCGTCGCTCACAGTATATCAACACATCTAAAAATGTGAGTAAAAAATTTTATTCATACAAAATATGTTTTTAATGGTTTTTAAAAGTTAGTAGATTTATATCGATTTTGGTAGAATTTTGAAGACATTTTGGTAGAAATGGAATTTTCTTAGTGGCAGCACTGGTTCGCTCGTATGCTGTCAAAAGTTTTTCTTGCACAGCAGAAACTTACTAAAATGAAACAATACAACGATATCGTTAAACTGTATCTTATTGCAAAAAACATGCTTCAAAGCGCATTAAAATATTTATAAATATGTATGTCTAAATATTTTATGTTTATAATTGAAAAAGGCCAGAAAACGAAATATTTGAAAATTAAAATTTTCAACAAAATAGAATATTTCTAATTTACAAGTATTAACTGTATACAACTTTTGCTTACGTTTTTTATATGGAAATTTTTTGATATTTGCAATACAATATACAAAAACTATTGCATGTTGTTTTTGTACAAAAATTAGTTGTTGTACAGTTAACTTCACTTTATCTAATTTCACCTTACTTTAGACCGTTAACATGACACAATGAATAAGGTGCGCAGGTGAAGAAAACAAACTTTAATTTACAGTTATTCCAAGAAAAACAAAATGTAAACAATAAAATGACAAAAAACGTGACATTTTTAAGAATTAATTAATACTGTTAGAATGTAAAAATTGTGGATGTAATAAGCCAATATAAAAGAGAATCAATTCTTTTTTAATGTCATTGAAATCTTTTTTGAAATAAAAAAGTTAGAGCCCCTTTAAATTTTAGTTAAAAATGGACAGACTGACTCTTCTAATAATAAAAGTAAGACTTGTGCCGAAACTTTTGATAGAGTACTTGAAAACGATTTAAAAATGACATAAGTCATTTTGGAAAAAAATATATCTTAGGAGATATAGGCCAACAAACTTTTCTTAAGTAAGAAAATTCATATATTCAACTATTTTTTGGCTTTTTATATGAAATATATGTTGTGCCGGGACTTTGTTAATATAGATCGATAGAGTACCAAAATACGAATCAGAAATGCCATAAACCATTTTCTAAAAAACTATAGTTTAGATAAAGCTGATAAAGTATAGTATATATATGCCAAACGTTTGGTTTTATCGGTAATTACATAAAAACTGTACTAAAATTTTTTGAATCGATGGATCAAATAAAGGTAATACTGAGTTTTATGTGAGTATAAAATATCATTAGGATCTTATACCGAAGAGTGCTTTGAAATGAAGGTCAATAAATTGCAAGAATATATATATATATAAGCAAACTCTTGTCCATTTACATGAAAAAGCCAAACACAAATTGCGTGTTTTCTTATTGAGCCCCTTTGGACATGCACTACATTTTGTGTTTTTATTAAGAATTGCTAATTTCTCTGTTTTAGTCATTTTTCTGTAGTCTTCTTTTTTTCGATTTAGTTTTTGTTTGATATGCCAATTTCCGATCGAAACGCATTCGTGCTTCTTGTTTGCAGTACATACTCGACAATTTTAATTTATAATACAATATCGCATGAAATTCCAAATAACTTAAATTTCCGTTGCCAACAGCTAAAAAATTAAAGTCGGGAATTCTCGTCTCCCGTCTTCAGTGTGTTAATCATCAAAAAATGTGAATTGTCGTCAACAGAATTAAAAATACAGTCCCTAACTATCCTATCTCTTTGATGGTAGTTTTTGTATTTTTATGGTTAAATTCGGTTTGTTTGCAAAAGAGGAATTTTCGTATGTCAATTATCATATGATAAAAATTCAATATATAATGATTAAAGAAAACAGTAGAACCAAGGCGAATTCAACCCTGGTGACAACAGCCGATTAGTGATAATATGTCAAAACGATTCGCCATTACAATTTTTTTACGACAAATAGATATGACACACAGTTAATTTGTTTACTTTTTGCTTACTACAGTGTTGCATTATTTTGACACAACGTTAAAGTCTGTTTACAGTGTTGTATTCGTTTTCAAAATGAGACCACCTTATTAAATTTGCCTTGGGTAGAACAAAGAGTAAAATTACACATAACGAAATATTACACACAATATATGTAATTATACAAAAGGCGGCAATACTGAATTTGGACTTGCACACGCCTTGTTAAATTCATCTTGGTACAAAACTGAATAGAACATATTTTCTCGCCTTGTTTCATATCATTTATGTTTGTTTTTGAGCATGGTAAGATTACAAAATTTTTATTTTCACCATGTTTTTGAGTTTTAGTTGAATTTGTTCTTTTGTTGGAAAAAGTGGTTCGTTCTGTGTAGCGCGGCGGTTGAGTGCAGGTTTTCTGCATCTGAAGTGTGTATGTGTGTGTTGGATTTTTTTTTTGTAGAAATACACATAAATTAAACTTCAATTAAAAAGCAAGATGTAAGAATGCTAAAAATATATGCATACATACATAATGCATAAAATTTATCCAAATAAATTTGTTTATTTGAAATTAAAATGTATTTAAAAATAAAGTGAAAATTGTGTGCTAAACAAGTGAAACCTATCTAATTCGATTTTTATTCAATTAAAAGTAAAATATAACAATACTTTGGTATACGTATGTGTTGCACTAATTACATACATATACGAATTTTACAAAAAGAATATCTAAAATCTATTCAACATAGAAATTATGCTGACTTTGTAACGTTTAATTTTTTTATGTCAGTGATGTTTTCATTAAAAAAAACCTCCTACTGCGCACCTTAACATTTCGCTCTTTTTCTCTCAAATTTAATTTAGGTTTCTTCTTATTTTTTAAAACTAGTTTTCTTTGTTTGTTTGTCCAACGCAGTGTTGACGACCTTAATAAATCAAATATTGCTAGATTTTAAAACTGCTTAGAAATCGCTGAATTAAAATAAACAATTTATAAACTATTTATCTATCATTCCCAGTTAGTTACATGTCAAAATGAAAATAATTTCTCGTATTAATAAAAATTGTCAGAAATGAGTCGATAACACTGGTTTTTCTAAACGATGAGCGAAAGTAAGAACTTAGATTCACTTAAATTTTTTTTTACTGTAGCGTTAAACACATAGACGACAGCAAGCATCGCGACAGTCGGCTTAAAAAATATTTTAAAAACAGGAGCAGCAAAAATAGCTGACACTGAAATTCATAGTGTAGATATTTACAAACATTAAATTTCTTACAAAAATAATGAGTGCAGTAAATTTGGTAAATTTTGTAACAGCGATTGCTCTTGAAATATGTACATATATTAATGATATTAAAAATAATAAACACAGGAGAAAGCTTTGATTGCTTAAGACCATGACTGACAATCGAATTTGGTCGTTCGATATGTCAGAAATTGTGTTTGTTTAAGAAAGTACGATGGTTCGGACAAAAAATGTGTATGTGTGACAGAGTTTTTGACAAGTGTGTCCGATTTAATAATATCACAAATAAAAAAAAAAATTTGTTGTTTTTTGTGAAGCATATGTTTTTGCATATTTTTGTATGACAGTGTGGCATTTAATCACACATTTTGTTGCGACTTTCTTATGTAGAATAGAAATTCATCAGAATTTTATTTGACATAATTGCACGACTTTGTAGGAAGTCCGTCTTGGCCTTTATAAGCAGCAGTTGAATTATTTTTGGCTTTTTTTGTTAATCAAACACACCGGAGAAAATTTTATATTTAAAAATGTTTACCTTAAAATTTTTTGTAAACTTACGTATTGCCAATCGTCGGTATCTCTTGAGCTGGGATCACACGATTGACTCAAATGCACCAATCTGATACAAATTTTATTGTGACAAATTAGCGCACAATAATAAAATTGTCCCAATTAAAAATTCTGTATTCACACGGCTGTCTTATACAAAATTTTTGTTACAAGATGGCGCGAAACGATGACAATAATTGTCCCAACGCTGTCACACGATTGTTTTAGTTTACGGCAACTGTGAATCAGCTGTTGTGGTAAAATTTTTTTTGTGGTTATGGTACGTTCTTTTAAAAAAAAGAAAATAGCGTCCTCTTTACTTATATTGAGGTCATTTAGTGAACAAATAAATAAAAAGAAATTGCAAAATTAAGAGTCTGTGGATCAGAGATTGGCTCACAAGAAGGGCCATTGATGGTGCATATGAGAACACATTTCAAAAAATTTAAAAAAAATTAATTCACTAAAATATTCATTTATTTAAACTGGAATATTATTACAAGTTATATTTAATTCTTTAAAGTAAAGATGATTTGTTCTCTAAAAAATAAAAAATTCATCGGCTTTGATTATCAGGTGTCCGCTTGATAAAAAAAGTAAAAATAATGAAAAAAGAAATGATAGGAGTTTGTGATGCAATTTACATATAAATAATTTAAAAAATGCATATTTTAAGGGATGACAATTGTAAATACCGTATAAACACGTGTTTTTTCAGAAAAAAATCAATTAAAAAACAAATCGGTGATTATTGTCTCTTTTAATTGCCACACAAGAATATAATAAATATTGGTGTGTTTTCGGAATTTACATTGACGCATGATTGCCGATAAAGCTTTCACACTATTATCGCACCAGGGTTGCATTTGATTGGGATAAATAAGCACAATAATATTGTGAGTTGCCTTATGAGCCCATAAATTGTATAATCACACGATTGACATATAAAAAACACTAATTATTGGTGCATTACGACAATCGTGTGATCCTACCTTTACACTGGCAGATTCATTAAACTTAATTTTATCGTAATGTTTTCCTAGTCTTTTTCGAAATGGTTCACATTTGAAGCGCTTTGAAATCCCGCTTGGTAAACTTGAATTATTTTCAAGTTTCTTGATACATTTTTAAAATTAGAATTAGATTTAACCAGAGACCAAAAGTAACTGTTCTTCAATTTTTTTGAAATTGAATAAGTGTGCCATAGATCAATGAATAATTTTTACGTTTTTAAATAAGGGTTATTCTTAAGAATATTTTTTTTTCGTTGCTCATAACTTCTTTTTCCGATTTATATATATATATATATATATATATATTTTTTTTTGAGTTGCCTAATAAGAGTTATTCGCAAAAATATATTTCCCATTGCTCATAACTATTATTTTCAATTTTTAAGTTCCCAAATAAATTGTTTTTCGTTGCTCAAAAGATGTTATTTTTCATCGCTTTGCTTGCCTTTCATCAGTACATATATTATATTATACCCTTGAAGTCGCTAAAAAACTAAAAAATGCTCTTTCTACAGAAACCTGTGTAGCCGGCCTGCATGGACAATAAGAACCATTTTACGTAAAATGGAAAAAGTAATACATTTTTCTTCCCGGTATTGTAACACAACACACAGGCTTAAAGCTATCTATTTCAACAATAGCTGCCACTAACTCTTGCGAATTATTTTATTCGTCATCTTTTGAAGATAAATATACTTCAAGCTCTCTAATTAATACTCTTAGCAACGATGACGTACTTAGATAAGAACAAACAGTGTGTCAATTTGACCTCTTTGAGGTATTTAAAATCATGCAACGTTAAAATAAAAAAATAAAAAATGAAAGTTATCAGCAACGAAAAAGAACATCTATTATGAATAACACTTATCGAAAAACATAATTTATTTTCATTGATATCACTATTAGTTGAAGGAAAAAATCGAATTTCTTCAATATAACAATTATAGATAATTTTTTTAGATATTGCTTATAACTGTTATGTATGTCTCTGCTTTTAACTTTTTTTCATTGTAAAACTTCACTTTATAACTTAATAAAAATAAAGTTTGTATCTACTACTTGTTTAAGTCGTCGCCAAAAAGTGTGTCGAGAATTTAAAATCACTATTGACAACTTGTCGACACTCGCACGCGACTTACCTAATACCAAATATTCGACAACAGTAATTGATAAATGTCAACATTGCTTTTCGTAATTCCAATTTTACACCGGCGACGACATTGTGTGTCGACAACGACTTACTACATAATACGGCTGATTGTATTTCAGTGGCGCCAATTTCAAGTTTTGCGTATTTTCAAAAATAAAATCGGTTGTTTAACATATACTTATATGTATGTATGTATGAATTTCGACAAAGCATACATTAATTTTATTCAGTTTCAGTAATCAAGTTGGTTTTCAAGCTTAGTAGATGATTAATCAATATACTGTAGCTCGCCTCCATATGATTGTGTCGTTATTAAGTGGTGGTGTTGGTGAGCCTTACTTAGTATTGAAATTTTTTTCCAGTAGGTGGCGTTTTCTTCTGATTATCCGTCTGAAGCTTGTCATCATCGCCAGACGTAAGCTGAAAGGGTAGGGGCTTCTTTAGATGGATTTGTCTGGAGGAAGTTAATGAAGTCCTTTATGAAACACTCGAAACACTTGTATGCCTGCGCTCTAATCACAAAACCACGCCACCCCCATGTATATCACTTAAGAAATAATAAATAATTTTTGTTCAATAACATAGTTTAGTTAAAACTGGGTGTTGGGTTAACGATTGCCACTATCAAGCTATTTTTTGACGTTTGTCAGGTCTAACAATATTTTCAGAAATATGTATGTAACTTAAAATTTTTATCTTTCAACATAGAGAAAGCATTGGCATATCATTGTCGGAAAAAATATATGTATTATGGGATTGACACTTCTTCTGACAAATGTCTTGCAAGCGTACGAACTGGCAATATATTTTATCAAGTCGTCAGAAAATTACTAAATCTAATAATATTGTCAGATCTGACAATTATGACATGCCTGTATTTTTTTTTACTTTTTTTATTTTAGAAGAAACAATGTTACAGGAGACCAACAATTTGACTGCGACTGAAACAACGCTCATTTAGTTACGATCTTTTATACGGCCTAGATAAGTTCTGAAAATGTAAGCTGTAAATCGAAATGCCTTAAAACGAGCTAAATATGTGTTGCTTTGGCTTGATTTACACTTTATGTTAAAAAACGGTAAAACCACGATTTTTTTAGCCGTATACGGAGATATTTGTACCGTAAAGCGAATGAGGTCCATAATTCGAACAGGCCGAAAATATAACAAATAAATAGCTATAACAAACATTTTTTGATCTTCAGATTTTTTACATCGAAGTTTATGTATAGCATATGTATAGTATAGATACTTTTTCGCGGTGTGCTTTGCTCAATGCCCGTTTTCCAATCTTTTCCACTTTTTGGCTGATGTGGATAGATAGAGAAACTTTATTTGTTGTTCTCCACATATAAAGATCTTCACATTTAGTATAAGTGGAAGGTGCCACGTTCATTTATCCAATCTCCCATTTTTTCTGATGGTTTGTACTGATTACGAAGTTATTTAAACCAAATTTAGAAACTTACACTTTTACCGTTTTCAAGATTTACAAAATTCAATATTTAGTTTGTATAGCAAGTACTATGACCACTTATCCAATTCCGCTCACTTTTAGACTGATGATATGCATTGACTATGAAGTCATTCAGACTAAATTCAAAAGCTTTAGCTTAAACTGCTCCCAAGATTTACAAACATCAATATTTAGTTTGTATGGGAGGCACCATGACCACTTTTTAACTGCTGATTTGTTTGACTATGAACCTATTTGGGAAAAATTTAGAGACATTTTCTGTTACCATCTTGAAGATATTAAAAAATAAATATTTACTTTGTATGAGTGTTGTGCCTCTCAGTTGGAAGTTTTGAAATTTATATATCCTATAGATCCTTCCAGGCATACAAAGATATACTGTAAAAATTTCAAAATCGGTTCAACCGTTTAGCTGTCTATAAAGCATAAACAAACATACAGACAAACGCGCGTTCATTTGTATATATCTGGTGATTTTTTTTAGCAACCTTAGCTTTGGTAACACTGTTTTTGGCAGCTTAGATGTATTCGTGTGATATGTTACTGTCAAACATGTTCAGTATGGTCTATAATTTAACCATGAATCGACTTACAAACGAATAACAGATTGCAGATTATTGAATTTTATTATCAAAATACATGCGCTGTTAAGAAAGTGCATCGTGCACTTTCATTTCTGGTTGAATGGATACGTGAACAAGCAAAATTGCCGTATTTGGTGTGAAGAGAAGCCAGAAGCATTGCAAGAACGCCAATGCATCCCGAAAAATGCACTGTTTGGTGATGATTATGGGCCGATAGCATCATTGGACCGTACTTTTTCAAAGACGACGAAGGCAGGAACGTTTCTGTGAATGGCGAGCGCTAGCGTGTGATGATTACAAATTTTTTTTCGGCTTATTTTATGATCGGGGCCGGTCAATTGGCCGCCTAGATCGTGCGATTTAACGCCTTTAGACTACTTTTTGTGTGGCTATGTTAAGGCTCATGTCTATAGGGACAAGCCCGCAACGGTTGACGATTAATAAAACAATTTATTCGTGAGATACCGGCCGAAATATATGTTGGAGAGAGTATGCCAAATTTGGATCCAGCGTATGAACCATTTGAGACGTAGCCGGGGTCAACATTTACATGAAATCATCTTTAAACATTGAATTATATAGAAGTGTTTGAAGTTATCTCTCAAAGTATATTCCAATTTATCTGTTAACGCGGCTTTTTGGTAAATTAACATTGCACGGTTAAGTTAACAGAGTTAATTTTTTTGAACGAATATAATATTTTTACGGAAAAATTAGTAAATTTATTGTTCAAAATAAAAAAATTTTATACATTTTTAGAAAATTTTAAAAAATTAAATAAATGCTTTCAGATAGACGCGTAAAACAGCAAAATTGTACATGTACAGCAAAATTGTACGCACTCGGCTATTTTTTAAATTTGGGGCAATGGCGACTATTTGAATTTATAAATAAAGGATCAAGGATTCCTGTCCATTTTACCGCATGTCCATAACCATCACCTATTTTGAGATACAGAGTCCTGAAATTTACGTATTCTCATAATGTAATATCTACTCGATTGCTTTTTATTTGATAAATAATTTTAGTCCGTTCAGGATTTGAACCCAGTATGTTTTAGTTTTGAATATGCAATATAAAAAAAATTTATTTTGAGATGCTTTCTGTTCCGAGTTCAATCACCGCCAGTGACTAAATTATTATATTTTTTATCTCCTCTACTGAAGGGTGCGGCTTTTAATTAAGTAACATTTTTATTACAATAAATATTTTGGCTGTTAAATGCGACTGTATGAAATGCATAATCAGTGGAGATCTACAATTATGAAAACTAAAGAAAAAGCCTCAAGTGAATACAGCTTGCTATGTCACCTTCTTCAATTTATAAAAGATCATATGACATGAATAAAATTTTTTTTGGCATGCGATGACGGCTCTAATATTGTTCCTGTTTACGAATACCATGAAAATAAAAGTAAAATTATAAATTCGAGCGCACAGAGGTCAAGAATCACGTTCAGAGCCGTCTGCGGGGTACTCCTATACGCTCCCGTAATGAAAGGCGAATCGAAAGGCTGCACACTACCCAGATTTAATATGACTGATCCACAGCCCAAAGCATACCACCAAATAAGATCACCATAAGTAAGAATAGGGCATACCTCAGTTTCGTACAACCAGTGTATAGCATGCGGCGTCAAACCACAGTTTATTTGCAAATCTCAACGTTAACAAGTCTTCTGGGCCGGATGGCATACCAGCACTGGTCCTGAAGCAGTGCTCTTCGATGCTTGTGCGTCTGTTAGCTCACCCTTTCAGTGCGTCATATCGCGCCGGTATTTTTCCATCTTGCTGGAAGGTTGCTAATGTAACGCCAATCCCCAAAAAGGCGAGGCTAGTAACCCTGAGAACTACCGTCCAATAGCAGTTTGTTCCGCACTCACTCTGTTCATTCACCTACTCTTTTTCTAATATTTCTTAACGACTTTCTTCTTCTCGCTTCTAATCCTATCGACTCTTTTGCGGATGACAGCAACATTTGTCACTCATATTCTTTTGATCGTAGACCGAGCCTTTTGGAGGTTGGGGTAAGAAGGATGAATATGAACGTCACACTCATAAGTGACCTGGTGAAGGTCTCCGAGTGGGGTCGTGCGAACAGGGTCGATTTTAATGCACGTAAGACTCAATGTTGTTTTTTAACACACAGGCGTGGTGGTGTGCTGTCATCTGTGTCAATGGGTAATGTGGATATTGAGGTATCAGATGCTCTTGATGTTCTGGGCATGAGAATTCACTGTGACGTTCGTTGGAATGATCACATATTTCAAGTGAGCATTCAAGTGCCTTGGTTTTTTGAGACGGTGCAAGAAATACTTCACCCTATCTGATCTCCTTAATATTTACAAGACCTATATCCGACCCAAAATGGAATACAACTCTCATGTATGGACCGGTGCTTCAAAGTCTACTTTGGAGCTTCTCGACCGCGAACAGGAGAGGGCGAAGATGCTCATCAATGACGGTAGGGTAGCCAACTCTATCGATTCATTGGAGCACCGTCGCAATGTGGCGTGTGTTTCATTGTTCTATCGGTACTATAAAGGAATGTGTTCTAACGAAATTAAGGAATTAATTCCCAAAAATCATATATTTTTACGTAGTACTCGTATTTCACGTAGAGCGCATACCTTTGTAGTTGATTGTCCAGTAAATCGCACAACGCATTATAGGGAGAGTTTGTTCTTTGGTCGCACTGTTCGATTGTGGAATAATCTTCCAGCGAAAGTATTTCCTGCTACTTACGACATGACTAAATTTAAATCTAACGTCCATAAACACTACTCCCTCTGTCCTCCTTCCAATAACCTATTTTCCTAGTACCAGCACAATGCACTGCATGAGTAGGGGCCATCCCCTGGGTGCTGGTCTTATTAAAAAAAAAATTGAGTTCTTGCAGGAATAGATGGCCATGAAACTCCTTTTCTTACAATAATAACTGGTATTTCACCTCTAAAGAAAGTGTCAATGTCACTTCTTCCAAAACTGGCAGCAAGAAGGGAGTGACTTTACGCTTCCTGGTGAATAGAACAAGCTCTCTCTGTCTTGGCTTGGTAAACGCCAAGACCACTAGGACGTGCCCAGCGTGTCAGTTGGAAGGCAGAAATATTGTACCAACTACAAAATACAGTGAGTTGGTGTAGTGATCTGGTAGAATCAGGTGCGGCCAATTTAACATTCATTAATCGCGTTATTGATCATCACAAATACATTGACCTGCTCAAGAAAAATTTACGATAGACAGCTGAAAAATGATAACTTTCCGCCCGATTCTACCTAGATAGTGATACCAAGCTTTCGGCCATCAATAAAAATCTTAGGCTTTTATATAATTGCCCAAAAATAATAAAAACTTCACTACAATTTCCAGATCTAAACCCTATTGAGTACATGTGGAGTCACTTGTAGAAAAAAATCTAGATTACATGATTTTACAAATAAAAATCAGTTGAAAGATATCCTAAAATAAGAGTGGGGCAATACTGATCCTGAATACACAAAAAAATGGTAAGATCGTGTACGAGACGTTATAAGACGTAAAGGAAAAATATCTCGTTTTTAAACCAACAACAAATGTTTTATATTTTAAGAATCTTGTCCATGTTGAATACTTTTAATTTAATTTTTTTTAATCTATTTTTTAAACTATGCATTTTTTGTATTAGTTTCTTTTGTGATCTCAATTTTTTTACTGAATATACATACATACACTAGCGAGAAAAACCGAATGCATGCTCAAAATATTTTTACTTACAATGTTGTAATTTGCTACATAATAAAACAAATTTTATAAAACTTTTACCAATTATTCTTTACTCTATTGGTAACAAAATTATATATTTAATAGACTAACAACAAAAGTAAAACAAAAAAATTTAATAAAAATCAAAAGCATTTCAATTCACTCAGTTTTGCACGTTAATTTTAATATGGTATCCACAATCTTTTGTTTTTAATAACACTTTCTATTTAAATTCACTTGGAAAATTCCCCATTCCATTCGTATACGGCTCCAAAGTTTCTCTATATTGGTTGAAGCCCGATTGTATTGCCCTATTCGCTTCAATATTGACCATACATTTTAAATAGGGTTGAGGTATGGACTTTGCGCAGTCTATTGCATTACCCGAAATTTCTGTTCAGAGCCAATTTTGAACAACTTTTGCTGTGTGTTTGTGGTCTCCATCCTGTTGAAAAATAATTTCTTCATCAGTGTAAACGCACTCTTCTACCAAATCGGGTAAATTAGCTTGAAAAATTTGGAGGTAGAGTTCTTTCTTCATTATTCCATTAATTTTTACAATAATGAAGAAAGAAGACTACCTCCTATTTATTTTTTTAATTTTATTTATTTAATTGTTTCCCTTTTTAATAGCTTAGTTCATTGTTAAACCATTCATTTGAGTTGTTTTCATTGCTAGTTCTTTTGTCATATTTTCAACTGCATTCTCTAAATATTCTCCGACAAAGACGTAAACTTTGCTATTAAGGTCCTCATTCTCACTTATTGTCTTATACCTTCAATTTCTCTATTATTTTACACACTTCTATGTACTTATCGCAGTCATTAATTATTATATCAATTGATTCATGATCAGCAATTTTATTCGAGTCATTAATTTTGGCTGGTATGTTTCTATTATTCGTAATTATATAATCAATAATGGTTTTTGAACTTCCTGTTATCCGTGTAAATTCTGTCATTATTTGCTAAAGCCATTATCATTTATTATGCATTCTATTTTGTCCTTGTAAAAACCATTTTTGCTCCAATCTATATAAAAATCGCCTGCTATTATTAAATCACAGTTTGCTTCGTTTATATTCTCTAAAATTTCCTCTGTCTCTGCGCTACTTGGTGATCTCTATATAGCCGTAATTATACACATGTAGATTTCACATTTAGCGATGTATGCAGTTATCCAAATTTTGGAGTTAATAAATTTTTCGGCTACTATTCTCACATCCCATCTTTTTTTGAAATAAACTATTACGCCTCCAATTCTTGTTTATATATATATATATATATATATATATATATATATATATATATATATATATATATATATATATATATAATTATCGAAAACAGTTGTGATAAACGGCATAATGTGTGCAGGTGTATGCAAAAAAGTGTTTCACTGTGCTAAAAGATGCTGGGGAGTGGATCATATATATGGATTATATATATCATGTATGTATATATGTATATAAGAGGGCGGATTGACATTGAAGCTACCTAGAGCTAGATGGCAGCACAAACACAAAAACTTTTTCTTTAGAAATTACGATCTGTCAAACGTCAGCTGTTAAAATTTTAGCCAAATTCATCAATTAGTTTATTTGTTGTAGTCGTTTAAAGTAAGCAACTTTTGTGTTTCTTAGAAAATGGAGAAAAGTGAGTTTCGTGTAATGATTAAACACTACTATTTGAAAGGCAAAACGGCGAAAGAGACAAAAGGAAAGCTTGATAAACATTACGGCGAATCTGCTCCGTCAGATTATGTGGTAAAATATTGGATTGCTGAATTTAAACGGGGACGAACAAGCACTGCAACAATACCGTCAACAGAAAGGCCAAAAGAGGTGGTTACTGAAGAAAATATCAAGAAAATCCTCGATATCGTTATGAATGATCGCCGAGTCAAAATACGTGAGATTGCTGAAATGGTAAACATATCATATGAACGTGTGTTCAACATTTTGCATGAACATTTGCATATGAAAAAGCTATCGGCAAGATGGGTGCCGCGTTTATAAAGCATAATCATGCTGATTTTTGGCGTAGATTAATAACTGTTGATGACACGTGGGTCCACCACTACACACCTGAAACCAAAAATCAATCGAAGCAATGGGTGGAAGCTGGTGGAAGTGCTCCGAAGAAGGCGAAGACAGCGATATCGGCTGGCAAGGTTATGGCCACTGTATTTTGGGATGCACACGGAATATTGCTCATCGATTATCTTGAAAATGGATCCACAATCACAGGAGAGTATTATCGTGCATTATTGGATCAATTGGTAGATGCTATCAAGGAAAAACGACCACATTTAAACAAGAAAAAAGTGCTCTTTCTTTAAGACAACGCACCGGTTCACACAGCATTAGATACGATGCTAAAACTACGAGAAATCCACTTCGAATTGGTTGACCATCTACATTATAGTCCAGATTTAGCCCCTAGTGACTTTTTCCTGTTTCCAAACTTGAAAAAATGGCTCGCAGGAAAAAGATTCATCTCAAGCGAAGAAGTGGTTACTGAAACTAATGCGTATTTTGAGGAGTTCCCAAAATCGTATTATTCAGATGGTATAAAAAAGTTGGAAAATCGTCTTACTAAGTGTATTGAGCTAAAAGGAGACTGTTGAGAAATGATATATATATATATATATATATATATATATATATATATATATATATATATATATTCATTTCTCAACAGTCTCTATATATATATATATATATATATATACCATCTGAATATATATATATATATATATATATATATATATATATATATATATATATATATATATATATATATATATATATAGCGGTTTAATTCTATTTTAATGCAATTTAAACGAACTCAAACGTTTTAAAAAGGTTAAAACGTTACAATATACATATATATATATATATATATATATATATATATGTATATTGTAATATATATATATATATATATATATATATATATATATATATATATATATATATATATATATATATATATATATATGTATATTGTAACGTTTTAACCTTTTTAAAACGTTTGAGTTCGTTTAAATTGCATTAAAATAGAATTAAACCGCTTTGTTGTTGTTACAGTTTCTTTATTTACTGTAACTTTTATACTGTTTGTCTTAATACAATTAATATTCGTTTATACAACACTTTTATTTCCGCTTTAACACAACTTTGTTTATTGACAGCCAAACGATAACTAACTGGCGTGCAGGTAAAGCCCTTTATATACCTAATTGTCTACAGTTTGGAAGGTTCAGGAAATATCGATTATCTTCTATTTCCATATCCGTTAATTCAAATGTAACGTAAGATGGTCGATGTGGCTGTGCTGATAAATTGACAGGGTGACACAAAATATACCAAAATCCCACAATGCAGTGTTGTATTTTTATTTTCGTAATACTACCTCTTGCTTAAGCCTGTTCGTCCCGAATAGGCTCATTATCTTTCTTCTCAT